>NC_069444.1:171568-236568 GCF_026875155.1 Cherax quadricarinatus | reverse complement strand
AGGGACTGATTACCTCATCTTTTGTATATAGTTCTACTGTCTTCCTATTATGTCCTAGAATCTGTATTGATAAAGCCACTGGATGGCGAAACGTCTACAATAAAGATATCCAGATGTTGCACATGTGTCTTAACTTTCACAATGTTATCAGATTGGGTTCCCTTAACCTCCCCTCATCGGACATACCTCTTAGATCTGGTACAAGTCTTGTTTCAAAAATCAGCTCTTTCTGCTATTTGTTGACATGCTTGACCAGGTGTGAGTTCCGTACTGGTGGCGGGTATTAAAAATTAAACTAGACGTACATGTTATACAGTGTCGTGAATGATCATTACTTACATATCGAATTTGTAGTGTGTTTACTTGTGCGTGTTCACTGTACACATATATCGTGTTATTACGATTTCGTGAGTGATGATGGAAGCTTTGAGGGAACTTAAGCTGCAACACGCAACAGCAACACTGGTGTGGGATTCGTCTGTTATAACCCGCATTTATGGGTCATGTCATGATGGCATGGACCAGTAGTTAACATCTGTTCTGTGATTTATTTTACACTTGTTATATTACCAACATACCCCTGTTTGTCTTCGAGAAAGCGTTGGACAGGCACCTAAAGTCAGTACCTGGTCAGCCGGGCTGTGGTTCGCATGTCGGCTTACGTGAGATCAGCAGTAACAGCCTGGATGATCAGACCCTGATCCACCACGAGGCCTGGTCTCAGACCGGGCCGCAGGGGCTTTGACCCCCGAAACCCTCTCCAGGTATACTCCAGGTGTGGGAAACTCTTAAACTAAAACGGAATACACTGGCTATACATCAGAACAAGTTAATGCATTCGTGTTGGTATACACAGGTGTGTGCACAAGCGACACTTCAGTATAAACTTATCTTCCATACTGCCAACACCACACTCTCGTCAGGTTAAGCTTCCTGCAGATATTCTTCTCCTCCTACGTCAGTTATTAATCAGTAAGCTGCCTAACGTATTTATATAACCTCTTCAGCAAGTAAGTAACAGAGGAAAGACAAAATATAAGCGAGAATTTATTACTCGGTGACGTTGACTATTTCCTACCATGAAAGGGAGGGGAACATCAAGCTTAAGTTTCCCATTCGTGGTTCACTTGTAGAAGTAACGTGACTTTAGCTTTAGATTTGTTATGTTGACATAATGTGATGAAATCTTACAACTTAGCCTTCTAACAGAGAACATTGTCACTAATATAATATTCTGAAGTTGACTTGATTGATCAATAAGGAGACAATGAAGCGAGTGAGTCTAACATCCTTAAAATAGAGATGAACCGGGAGAGAGATGAGTACGATGTACGAGATCCTCAAGGACTCTGACATGACAGAGACAAATTTTAAGAAAGACGTGAAAAATATTACTTCATTGCCTGACTGGTAGTAAGTGAATCAGCTGAATGAGAAGTATACGAAAACTATATACATAATTTGAAGAGTAGGTATGACAGGGCTTAAGCTGACAGGAATCTATAACACCGGTCGCTTGAGGCGGGACAAAGAATCGTGATAATAACCCGGAGAAGCCACCTGTGCCCCCACAACACTGGGAACCTCACCGTCATCTTAACCACATTCACATCCACCAGATATTTATTTACAACACTACCTTATCCACCAGTTCCTTGTCATTAACTGACACGTCATCGTTATGCTGGACTATCAGGCCAGTACACACACGTACTCATGCTTCCTCTCTGACACGTCACCGTTATGCTGTACTGTCAGCCCAGTACACCAGTATTCGTACACTTCCCCACTGACACGTCATCGTTATGTTGGACTGTCAGCCCAATATTCCAGTACACACACGTACTCTTACTTCCTCCCTTACATGTCACCGTTATGATGGACTGTCAGCGAAGAACACCAGTACAAAAACGTACTCATACATCCTCACTGACAGTTCACCGTTATGTTGGACTGTCAGCCCAATACACCAGTATAAACCTTGGTAATAAATACCGACAAGTTGGTTTAGAAAGACACGTAAGCAAACACTATAACATATTTATTAGAAAACGTTTCGGTCCTGGGACCTTGATCACTTCTAAGTGATCAAGGTCCCAGGACCGAAACGTTTTCTAATAAATATGTTATAGTGTTTGCTTACGTGTCTTTCTAAATCAATACACCAGTACACACACCCACTCAAGTTTACTCCCTGACACGTCACCGTTATGTTGGACTGTCAGCCCAGTACACCAGTGCACAGATTTTCTTATGTTTCTTCCATGACACCTCACCATTATGTTGGACTGTCAGCCAAGTACACTAGTGCACACACGTATGCATGGTTCCTCCCTTGACTCGTCACCGTTATGTTGGACTCTCAGCCCAATATTCCAGTACACATAAGTCCTCTTGCTTCCTCCCTTACACGTCACCGTAATGATGGAATGTCAGCAAAGTACATCATTAAAAAAACGTACTCATATTTCCTCCCTGACAGTTCACCGTTATGTTGACCTATCAGCACAGTACACCAGTACACACACCTTCTCACGCTTACTCTCTGACACGTCACGGTAATGTTGGACTGTCAGCCCAATACACCAGGACAAAGACGTACTCATGCTTCCTCCCTGATTCGTCACCGTTATGCTGGACTGTCAGCCCAGTTTCCCAGTTCTCACACGTACAGATCCTTCCTCCCTTGACACGTCACCGTTATGTTGGACTGTCAACCCAGTACACCAGTACACACACGTACACATGCTTCCTCCCTTGACACGTCTCCGTTAAGACTGAGTGTCAGCACAGTGCTCCATTACACATACGAACTCGGTTACTCCATTGACACATCAAAGGAATGTTTTACTGTCTGCCCAGTACACAGACCTACACATGACTCCTTCCTAACACGTCACCGTTGTGCTGGACTGTCAGCCCAATACACCAGGACACAGGCGTACTCATGCTTACTCCCTGACACATCACCGTTAATCGGACTGTCAGCCAAGTACACCAGTGCACAGACTTACTCATGCTTCCTATCTTGACACGTCACCGTTATGTTGGACTGTCAGCCCAGTACACTAGGGCACATTTCCTCATGTTTCTTCCCTGACTCCTCACCGTTATGTTGGACTGTCAGCCAAGTACACCAGTGCACACACGTATGCATGGTTCCTCCCTTGAAACATTACCGTTATGTTGGACTGTCATCTCAGTACACCAGAACACAGACGTACTAATACTTCCTCTCTGACACGTCACCGTTATGTTGGGCTGTCAACGCAGTACACCTTAGCACAGACGTACTCATGCTTCCTCCCAGACACGTCACCGTTATGTTGGGCTGTCAACCCAGTACACCTGGACACAGACGTACTCATGCTTCTTCCCTGACACGTCACCGTTGTATCGTCTGACAAGCGTAGTCAGTACCGACGAAGAGTGGGACAAGAGCAAGCCACTGGGACAAGAGTAAGGCACTGGAACAAGGGCAAATCACTGGGACAAGAGCAAGCCACTGGGACAAGAGTAAGGCACTGGAACAAGAGCAAGTCACTGGGACAAGAGCAAGTCACTGGGGCAAGAGCAAGTCACTGGGACAAGAGGAAGGCACTGGGAAAAGAGGAAGGTACTGAGACAAGAGCAAGGCCCTGGAACAAGAGCCAGGCACTGGGACAAGAGCAAGGCACTGGAACAAGAGCAAGGCACTGGAACAAGAGCAAGGCACTGGAACAAGAGCAAGGCACTGGGACAAGAGCAAGACACTGGAACAAGAGCAAGGCACTGGGACAAGAGCAAGTCACTGGGACAAGAGCAAGGCACTTGGACAAGAGCAAGGCACTGTGACAAGAGCAAGGCACTGGGACAAGAGCAAGTCACTGGAACAAGAGCAAGGCACTGGGACAAGAGCAAGGCACTGGAACAAGAGCAAGGCAATGGGACAAGAGCAATGCACTGGGAAAAGAGCAAGGCACTGGGACAAGAGCAAGGCACTGGAACAAGAGCAAGTCACTGGGACAAGAGCAAGGCACTGGAAAAAGAGAAAGTCACTGGGACAAGAGCAAGGCACTGGGACAAGAGCAAGGCACTGGAACAAGAGCAAGGCACTGGAACAAGAGCAAGGCACTGGAACATGAGCAAGGCACTGGAACATGAGCAAGGAACTGGGACAAGAGCAAGTCAATGGAAGAAGAGCAAGGCACTGGGACAAGAGCAAGTCACTGGGACAAGAGCAAGGCACTGGAACAAGAGCAAGTCACTGGGACAAGAGCAAGGCACTGGGACAAGAGCAAGTCACTGGGAAAAGAGCAAGTCACTGGGAGAAGAGCAAGGCACTGGAACAAGAGCAAGTCACTGGGACAAGAGCAAGGCACTGGGATAAGAGCAAGGCATTGGGACAAGAGCAAGTCACTGGGTCAAGAGCAAGTCACTGGGACAAGAGCAAGTCACTGGGACAAGAGCAAGTCACTGGAACAAGAGCATGGCACTGGGACAAGAGCAAGGCACTGGGACAAGAGTAAGGCACTGGAACAAGAGAAAGTCACTGGGACAAGAGCAAGGCACTGGGACAAGAGCAAGGCACTGGAACAAGAGCAAGGCACTGGAACAAGAGCAAGGCACTGGAACAAGAGCAAGGCACTGGAACATGAGCAAGGAACTGGGACAAGAGCAAGTCAATGGAAGAAGAGCAAGGCACTGGGACAAGAGCAAGTCACTGGGACAAGAGCAAGGCACTTGGACAAGAGCAAGGCACTGTGACAAGAGCAAGGCACTGGAACAAGAGCAAGGCACTTTGACAAGAGCAAGGCACTGGAACAAGAGCAAGGCACTGGAACAAGAGCAAGGAACTGGGACAAGAGAAAGTCACTGGAACAAGAGCAAGGCACTGGGACAAGAGCAAGTCACTGGGACAAGAGCAAGGCACTGGAACAAGAGCAAGTCACTGGGACAAGAGCAAGGCACTGGGACAAGAGCAAGTCACTGGGACAAGAGCAAGGCACTGGGACAAGAGCAAGGCACTGGGTTAAGAGCAAGGCACTGGGACAAGAGCAAGGCACTGGAACAAGAGCAAGTCACTGGAACAAGAGAAAGGCTCTGGTACAAGAGCAAGTCACTGGGACAAGAGCAAAGCACTGGGACAAGAGCAAGGCACTGGGACAAGAGCAAGGCACTGGAACAAGAGCAAGGCACTGGAACAAGAGCAAGGCATTGGTACAAGAGTATGGCACTGGTACAAGAGCAAGTCACTGGGACAAGAGCAAGGCACTGGAACAAGAGCAAGGCACTGGTACAAGAGCAAGGCACTGGTACAAGAGTATGGCACTGGTACAAGAGAAAGGCACTGGAACAAGAGCAAGTCACTGGGACAAGAGCATGGCACTGGTACAAGAGCAAGTCACTGGTACAAGAGCAAGTCACTGGTGCAAGAGCAAGGCACTGGTACAAGAGCAAGGCACTGGAAGAAGAGCAAGTCACTAGTACAAGAGCAAGTCACTGGTACAAGAGCAAGGCACTGGAACAAGAGCAAGTCACTTGGACAAGAGCAAGGCACTGGAACAAGAGCAAGTCACTGGGACAAGAGCATGGCACTGGTGCAAGTGCAAGTCACTTGTACAAGAGCAAGTCACTGGTACAAGAGCAAGTCACTGGTACAAGAGCAAGGCACTGGTACAAGAGCAAGTCACTGGTACAAGAGCAAGGCACTGGTATAAGAGCAAGTCACTGGTACAAGAGCAAAGCACTGGAACAAGAGCAAGTCACTGGTACAATAGCAAGTCACTGGTACAAGAGCAAGTCACTGGTAAAAGAGCAAGGCACTGGTACAAGAGCATGACACTGGTACAAAAGCAAGGCACTGGAACAAGAACAAATCACTGGCACAAGAGCATGGCACTGGTACAAGAGCAAGTCACTGGTACAAGAGCAAGGCACTGGAACAAGAGAAAGTCACTGGGACAAGAGCAAGGCACTGGAACATGAGCAAGGCTCTGGAACAAGCTCTTGTTCCAGTGACTTACTCAAATCACTGGTACAATAGGAAGCTACTCTTTTGGCTTGCTATTATCCCTGTGCTAAACTTAATGGCGTTCAAATAATGACTGGATGTTAGGACAGAAAGATTTTTCATGACCTGTTACGCATTTCTGGAAATTTGTGACGTTATTATATTTATATTACACAACATGTTTCAAACCTGTACGACTGAGACTACAGGAAATCAGAAGACGATGGTGGAGAGACGTGGATGATGGGTCACGAGATATACATGTGAGCGAACATACTAACCAGTTTCAACAGTGACTGGTGGATCTCATGACCGGGAAAAACTCCATTTGTCACGTATATTCCATTCATTATCTATGAGATTAATCAGCAGTGTCATGCAGATGTGATTGTTTGAAATGATTAAGTACGAGTTCATAGTACAAAGTTACGGTTCCAATGATGGAACAAGGAATGGACGAACTAGTACTACAAGTAAGAAGTTACGGTTCCAATGATGGAACAAGGAATGGACGAACTAGTACTACAAGTAAGAAGTTACGGTTCCAATGATGGAACAAGGAATGGACGAACTAGTACTACAAGTAAGAAGTTACGGTTCCAATGATGGAACAAGGAATGGACGAACTAGTACTACAAGTAAGAAGTTAAAGTATGAGACAGTAACATCAGTGATAAGACTGATAGTGAGATATTACTAGGACTGGAGACGTAGACTGAAAGAACATAATGAAAATGAGCGAGTCACTGAATGTATGGTATGATCCTCATACCATCCGTAAGAATGTATGGTATGATCCTCATACCATCCGTAAGAATGTATGGTATGATCCTCATACCATCCGTAAGAATGTATGGTATGATCCTCATACCATCCGTAAGAATGTATGGTATGATCCTCATACCATCCGTAAGAATGTATGGTATGATCCTCATACCATCCGTAAGAATGTATGGTATGATCCTCATACCATCCGTAAGAATGTATGGTATGATCCTCATACAATCCGTAAGAATGTATGGTATGATCCTCATACCATCCGTAAGAATGTATGGCATGATCCTCAGACCATCCGTAAGAATGTATGGTATGATCCTCAGACCATCCGTAAGAATGTATGGTATGATCCTCATACCATCCGTAAGAATGTATGGTATGATCCTCATACCATCCGTAAGAATGTATGGTATGATCCTCATACCATCCGTAAGAATGTATGGTATGATCCTCATACCATCCGTAAGAATGTATGGCATGATCCTCAGACCATCCGTAAGAATGTATGGTATGATCCTCATACCATCCGTAAGAATGTATGGCATGATCCTCAGACCATCCGTAAGAATGTATGGTATGATCCTCATACCATCCGTAAGAATGTATGGTATGATCCTCATACCATCAGTAAGAATGTATGGTATGATCCTCATACCATCAGTAAGAATGTATGGCATGATCCTCATACCATCCGTAAGAATGTATGGCATGATCCTCATACCATCCGTAAGAATGTATGGTATGATCCTCATACCATCAGTAAGAATGTATGGTATGATCCTCATACCATCAGTAAGAATGTATGGCATGATCCTCATACCATCCGTAAGAATGTATGGCATGATCCTCATACCATCCGTAAGAATGTATGGTATGATCCTCATACCATCCGTAAGAATGTATGGTATGATCCTCATACCATCCGTAAGAATGTATGGTATGATCCTCATACCATCCGTAAGAATGTATGGCATGATCCTCAGACCATCCATAAGAATGTATGGTATGATCCTCATACCATCCGTAAGAATGTATGGTATGATCCTCATACCATCCGTAAGAATGTATGGTATGATCCTCATACCATCCGTAAGAATGTATGGTATGATCCTCATACCATCCGTAAGAATGTATGGCATGATCCTCATACCATCAGTAAGAATGTATGGTATGATCCTCATACCATCAGTAAGAATGTATGGTATGATCCTCATACCATCCGTAAGAATGTATGGTATGATCCTCATACCATCAGTAAGAATGTATGGCATGATCCTCATACCATCCGTAAGAATGTATGGTTGTTACAAAACTCGTCTTGTCAACCTTTTACAATGGTATGGTAGAGTGTTAAGGTAACATTCTTGTTGAACATATGACCTGTTGACGGTTTTGTAACAATAACTTTTAATAAGAATTCAGGATTACGAAACAAATAACTGAAACTTAGAATGTTTACTAGTAGAGTTTTAGTTTAATGTGTGATATAATGTTAGGATTAACATAACATAAGGAGTTTAACTCTTACATTTCTCTTGGTACGTACCAGTACGTTGATATAAATAAATGAACCTCTTGAGGTCGAGCTTTGTACAAAGTACACCAATAATATGCACCTATAATGGTTATTAAGACTTATCCACAAAGTAACTTACAATGCTTATAAAGACTTAGCTGAACTATCAATTCAGAGTATACCAGAACTCCTAAGTGACGGACTTACTCTCATTCCCATCCAGCATGACTTAGAGTAGCATAGACCACAAATTAACCCACAAGGCCAACAAGGCTTGTTCACTCAACTGAAAAATTCATTCGCTAGAGAATAAATAACTCGACAAGCTTAAGAAAGGGAGTCGAGTATGAAAGGAAAACGACCACAAGAGAGAACTTGACATGTCTCTTATGAGAGGTCAATGAATAGCTGATTGAGGTATGCTCCCTTGGCTATGCAAGCCGGACTGGAAGCGGGAGTGCTAGTCAGAGTGAGTATAAAGGACCTGCTCTCAGCGAGTGCTGTAAAGCTACTCAGTGAGGTTCCTAAACCTGTATTCCCTGGAATGCAGGCGGGAGAGATACATGATTATATACACCTGGAAAATCCTAGAGGGACTAGTACCGAACTTGCACACGAAAATCACTCACTACGAAAGCAAAAAACTTGGCAGACGATGCAACATCCCCCAATGAAAAGCAGGGGTGTCACTAGCACGTTAAGAGACAACACAATAAGTGTCAGGGGCCCGAGACTGTTCAACTGCCTCCCAGCATACATAAGGGGGATTACCAACAGACCCCTGGCAGTCTTCAAGCTGGCACTGGACAAGCACCTAAAGTCGGTTCCTGACCAGCCGGGCTGTGGCTCGTACGTTGGTTTGCGTGCAGCCAGCAGTAACAGCCTGGTTGATCAGGCTCTGATCCACCAGGAGGCCTGGTCACAGACCGGGCCGCGGGGGCGTTGACCCCCGGAATTCTCTCCAGGTAAACTCCAGGTAAACTCCAGAGCAAGGGTGGTGAACCTACTGACGGTACCACTGAGTGGTAAGCCGACGTCAGGTTGGTCACGTGACTGAGGGAGACCTCAGTACCTGAACTGCTAACCGGCACTAAACCTAGTGGCATTGTCTGCATCGCTCTTGGGCCGTGTAGACCCCCTTGCCTGACGCTCCTCAGTAACCTGACAGCAGTGGTACGAGGATTATTATTATTAAAGATTAGCCGGTATTCTCCCGGCCCGGGCCTTTTCCAAGTGGTGGCCCGGCCTTGGCTCCCTCTTTAGGGAGTGTCTGAGACCTAAGTCTCCCATGGGAGGAGGCACAAGTACCTCCTCATCTTTGGGACCAACTGTCCCCAGGCCTAGCCACAAGCTAGGCCTCTCTGGTCTGCCATCCCCACCCCAAGGGGGCAAATGGGAATGACAGTCTTATGAGCTAAAGGGGGCAGTAGGGCAAAATCTGTAACTCTGTTGTTTACTGTCCGATTTTCTCCAGTTTTGGTACACAAGACAAAGTCGTTTCACTCTTTCTTGAAAATATTTATCAAAAATATACCTCAAACAACAACTGAGAAATGACTGATTTACTGAAGGTTGTTTGGACACTCGACCCCCGCAACCTCAACTAGGTGAGTACAACTAGGTGAGTACTTTGTGCCGAGAGAACAATGCTTATACTAATATTCGTTGAGCCCTTTTCTCTAAAAAAAACTTATCTTTATTTCACAAAAAAATAAAGTTTGTTAGTTCCTGGAATATTGCAAAAAAATCTGCCCTTTACTCCCACATAACTCCCAAAGTATTTGGAATATTTCCAAAATTTGGTCACAGAAAAACGGAGAAATCATTATTCTACAACTTTTGTGAGTATTATATTCCATTTAATTCAGTAATAAAGCGAGAAGTTTGGACATTAGGTGAATAAGTTACTTCCGAGATATCGGCCGGGAGCGCCGGCCGGCCCCCGTCTCAAAAAAAAAAAAATCGCGAAAATCGCGTTTGTTTGGGTGTATTTCTTAGTAAACTGATGTTCTAGTGCAGTTATCCTCTTCAAAACACCGTTTTCTCTTACTCAGAGACGACATGGAGAGGAGTAACACTTTTTATATCGAAATATTCCCGATAATCTCTGGCCATTTTATGGCCTATTTTATTCAGTCTAGAGTATATAACATGTTTGTATGTTATTTAGAGTGTTTATTATATCATATTAGATCAATTCTGATAGACAAATAAGCCGTAGAGTTGATATATAAGCTGATATAAGCGTAATAATGGGCGATTCCTGGCTGGCACCTCGAGCCCGGGAACACTGCCGACCGTTCCCATCTGGTTCCCAGCTGTCGCTCAGTCTGCGGATAAGTCCCGCCTACTGTTTTATGATGCCAAATAGTCAGTTATTATATTAGAAAGAATAATGCAAGAAAAGGCGATAAAAAACAAGGAAACAACTCCGAAATATATATAGGCCGTGAGCAGACTCGCTACCAACATCGCCGTCACCATACCTGATATAAATGACAATAATTTCTTGTAGAAACGTCGTAGAACATTCATTCTGGTACCATTGTATTGCCAAAGAGTTGAGCTATTTTTCAGTATATATAACTCAATATCCATATTTTTTCGATTTTTCAGTGAGCGCGCGCGGAAATTTCCCCTACTGCCCCCCTAAAGGACGCCGTCGGGCAAATTTCCGCGCGCTCTCACCGAAAAATCGAAAAAATATGGAAATTGAGTTATATATACTGAAAAATAGCTCAACTCTTTGGCAACACAATGGTACCAGAATGAATGTTCTAAGATAAGATAAGATAAGATAAGATAAGATTTCGTTCGGATTTTTAACCCCGGAGGGTTAGCCACCCAGGATAACCCAAGAAAGTCAGTGCGTCATCGAGGACTGTCTAACTTATTTCCATTGGGGTCCTTAATCTTGTCCCCCAGGATGCGACCCACACCAGTCGACTAACACCCAGGTACCTATTTGCTGCTAGGTGAACAGGACAACAGGTGTAAGGAAACGTGTCAAATGTTTCCACCCGCCGGGAATCGAACCCGGGCCCTCCGTGTGTGAAGCGGGAGCTTTAGCCACCAGACCACCGTTTCTACAAGAAATTATAGTCATTTATATCAGGTATGGTGACGGCAATGTTGGTAGCGAGTCTGCTCACGGCCTATATATTTTTTGGAGTTATTTTCTTGTTTTTTATCGCCTTTTCTTGCATTATTCTTTCTAATATAATAACTGACTATTTGGCATCATAAAACAGTAGGCGGGACTTATCCGTAGACTGAGCGACAGCTGGGAACCAGATGGGAACGCTCGGCAGTGTTCCTGCTCCTGAGGTGCCAGCCAGGAATCGCCCATTATTACGCTTATATATCAACTCTACGGCTTATTTGTCTATCAGAATTGATCTAATATGATATAATAAACACTCTAAATAACATACAAACATGTTATATACTCTAGACTGAATAAAATAGGCCATAATATGGCCCAGAGATTATCGGGAATATCTCGATATAAAAGTGTAACTGGTCACTCTGTCGTCTCTGAGTAAGAGAAAACGATGTTTAGAGGATAACTGCACTAGAACATCAGTTTACTAAGAAATACACCCAAACAAACGCGGTTTTTGCGAATTTTTTTTTTTTTTTTTTTTGAGACGGGGGCCGGCCGGCGCTCCCGGCCGATATCTCGGAAGTAACTTATTCACCTAAAGTCGAAACTTCTCGCTTTATTACTGAATTAAATGGAATATAATACTCACAAAAGTTGTAGAATAATTATTTCTCTTTTTTTCTGTGACCAAATTTTGGAAATATTCCAAATACTTTGGGAGTTATGTGGGAGTAAAGGGCAGATGTTTTTGCAATATTCCAGGAACTAACAAACTTTATTTTTTTTTGTGAAATAAAGATACGTTCATTTAAAGAAAAGGAGTCACAGAAAATAAGAATAAGCATTGTTCTCTCGGCACCAAGTGTCCAAACAACCTTACGTAGTCCCATATAGGAGAAAAGTTGAACACTATGGCATTTTCAGTAAATCAGTCATTTCTCAGTTGTTGTTTGAGGTATATTTTTGATAAATATTTTCAAGAAAGAGTGAAACCACTTTGTCTTGTGTACCAAAACTGGAGAAAATCGGACAGTAAACAACAGAGTTACAGATTTTGCCCGACGGTGTCCTAAAGGGGGCAGTATGGCAAAATCTGTAACTCTGTTGTTTACTGTCTGATTTTCTCCAGTTTTGGTACACAAGACAAAGTCGTTTTACTCTTTCTTGAAAATATTTATCAAAAATATACCTCAAACAACAACTGAGAAATGACTGATTTACTGAAAATGCCCTAGTGTCCAAACTTTCTCTTATATGGGACTACGCAAGGTTGTTTGGACACTCGACCCCCGCAACCTCAACTAGGTGAGTACTACTAGGTGAGTACTTGGTGCCGAGAGAACAATGCTTATACTAATATTCGTTGAGCCCTTTCTCTAAATAAACTTATCTTTATTTCACAAAAAAATAAAGTTTGTTAGTTCCTGGAATATTGCAAAAAAATCTGCCCTTTACTCCCACATAACTCCCAAAGTATTTGGAATATTTCCAAAATTTGGTCACAGAAAAACGGAGAAATCATTATTCTACAACTTTTATGAGTATTATATTCCATTTAATTCAGTAATAAAGCGAGAAGTTTGGACATTAGGTGAATAAGTTACTTCCGAGATATCGGCCGGGAGCGCCGGCCGGCCCCCGTCTCAAAAAAAAAAAAAAAATTCGCGAAAATCGCGTTTGTTTGGGTGTATTTCTTAGTAAACTGATGTTCTAGTGCAGTTATCCTCTTCAAAACACCGTTTTTCTTACTCAGAGACGACATGGAGAGGAGTAACACTTTTTATATCGAAATATTCCCGATAATCTCTGGCCATTTTATGGCCTATTTTATTCAGTCTAGAGTATATAACATGTTTGTATGTTATTTAGAGTGTTTATTATATCATATTAGATCAATTCTGATAGACAAATAAGCCGTAGAGTTGATATATAAGCTGATATAAGCGTAATAATGGGCGATTCCTGGCTGGCACCTCGAGCCCGGGAACACTGCCGACCGTTCCCATCTGGTTCCCAGCTGTCTCTCAGTCTACGGATAAGTCCCGCCTACTGTTTTATGATGCCAAATAGTCAGTTATTATATTAGAAAGAATAATGCAAGAAAAGGCGATAAAAAACAAGGAAACAACTCCGAAATATATATAGGCCGTGAGCAGACTCGCTACCAACATCGCCGTCACCATACCTGATATAAATGACAATAATTTCTTGTAGAAACGTCGTAGAACATTCATTCTGGTACCATTGTATTGCCAAAGAGTTGAGCTATTTTTCAGTATATATAACTCAATATCCATATTTTTTTGATTTTTCAGTGAGCGCGCGCGGAAATTTCCCCTACTGCCCCCCTAAAGGACGCCGTCGGGCAAATTTCCGCGCGCGCTCACCGAAAAATCGAAAAAATATGGAAATTGAGTTATATATACTGAAAAATAGCTCAACTCTTTGGCAACACAATGGTACCAGAATGAATGTTCTAAGATAAGATAAGATAAGATAAGATAAGATTTCGTTCGGATTTTTAACCCCGGAGGGTTAGCCACCCAGGATAACCCAAGAAAGTCAGTGCGTCATCGAGGACTGTCTAACTTATTTCCATTGGGGTCCTTAATCTTGTCCCCCAGGATGCGACCCACACCAGTCGACTAACACCCAGGTACCTATTTGCTGCTAGGTGAACAGGACAACAGGTGTAAGGAAACGTGTCAAATGTTTCCACCCGCCGGGAATCGAACCCGGGCCCTCCGTGTGTGAAGCGGGAGCTTTAGCCACCAGACCACCGTTTCTACAAGAAATTATAGTCATTTATATCAGGTATGGTGACGGCAATGTTGGTAGCGAGTCTGCTCACGGCCTATATATTTTTTGGAGTTATTTTCTTGTTTTTTATCGCCTTTTCTTGCATTATTCTTTCTAATATAATAACTGACTATTTGGCATCATAAAACAGTAGGCGGGACTTATCCGTAGACTGAGCGACAGCTGGGAACCAGATGGGAACGCTCGGCAGTGTTCCTGCTCCTGAGGTGCCAGCCAGGAATCGCCCATTATTACGCTTATATATCAACTCTACGGCTTATTTGTCTATCAGAATTGATCTAATATGATATAATAAACACTCTAAATAACATACAAACATGTTATATACTCTAGACTGAATAAAATAGGCCATAATATGGCCCAGAGATTATCGGGAATATCTCGATATAAAAGTGTAACTGGTCACTCTGTCGTCTCTGAGTAAGAGAAAACGATGTTTAGAGGATAACTGCACTAGAACATCAGTTTTACTAAGAAATACACCCAAACAAACGCGGTTTTTGCGAATTTTTTTTTTTTTTTTTTGAGACGGGGGCCGGCCGGCGCTCCCGGCCGATATCTCGGAAGTAACTTATTCACCTAAAGTCGAAACTTCTCGCTTTATTACTGAATTAAATGGAATATAATACTCACAAAAGTTGTAGAATAATTATTTCTCTTTTTTTCTGTGACCAAATTTTGGAAATATTCCAAATACTTTGGGAGTTATGTGGGAGTAAAGGGCAGATGTTTTTGCAATATTCCAGGAACTAACAAACTTTATTTTTTTTTGTGAAATAAAGATACGTTCATTTAAAGAAAAGGAGTCACAGAAAATAAGAATAAGCATTGTTCTCTCGGCACCAAGTGTCCAAACAACCTTACGTAGTCCCATATAGGAGAAAAGTTGAACACTATGGCATTTTCAGTAAATCAGTCATTTCTCAGTTGTTGTTTGAGGTATATTTTTGATAAATATTTTCAAGAAAGAGTGAAACCACTTTGTCTTGTGTACCAAAACTGGAGAAAATCGGACAGTAAACAACAGAGTTACAGATTTTGCCCGACGGTGTCCTAAAGGGGGCAGTATGGCAAAATCTGTAACTCTGTTGTTTACTGTCTGATTTTCTCCAGTTTTGGTACACAAGACAAAGTCGTTTTACTCTTTCTTGAAAATATTTATCAAAAATATACCTCAAACAACAACTGAGAAATGACTGATTTACTGAAAATGCCCTAGTGTCCAAACTTTCTCTTATATGGGACTACGCAAGGTTGTTTGGACACTCGACCCCCGCAACCTCAACTAGGTGAGTACTACTAGGTGAGTACTTGGTGCCAAGAGAACAATGCTTATACTAATATTCGTTGAGCCCTTTCTCTAAATAAACTTATCTTTATTTCACAAAAAAATAAAGTTTGTTAGTTCCTGGAATATTGCAAAAAAATCTGCCCTTTACTCCCACATAACTCCCAAAGTATTTGGAATATTTCCAAAATTTGGTCACAGAAAAACGGAGAAATCATTATTCTACAACTTTTATGAGTATTATATTCCATTTAATTCAGTAATAAAGCGAGAAGTTTGGACATTAGGTGAATAAGTTACTTCCGAGATATCGGCCGGGAGCGCCGGCCGGCCCCCGTCTCAAAAAAAAAAAAAAAATTCGCGAAAATCGCGTTTGTTTGGGTGTATTTCTTAGTAAACTGATGTTCTAGTGCAGTTATCCTCTTCAAAACACCGTTTTCTCTTACTCAGAGACGACATGGAGAGGAGTAACACTTTTTATATCGAAATATTCCCGATAATCTCTGGCCATTTTATGGCCTATTTTATTCAGTCTAGAGTATATAACATGTTTGTATGTTATTTAGAGTGTTTATTATATCATATTAGATCAATTCTGATAGACAAATAAGCCGTAGAGTTGATATATAAGCTGATATAAGCGTAATAATGGGCGATTCCTGGCTGGCACCTCGAGCCCGGGAACACTGCCGACCGTTCCCATCTGGTTCCCAGCTGTCTCTCAGTCTACGGATAAGTCCCGCCTACTGTTTTATGATGCCAAATAGTCAGTTATTATATTAGAAAGAATAATGCAAGAAAAGGCGATAAAAAACAAGGAAACAAACTCCGAAATATATATAGGCCGTGAGCAGACTCGCTACCAACATCGCCGTCACCATACCTGATATAAATGACAATAATTTCTTGTAGAAACGTCGTAGAACATTCATTCTGGTACCATTGTATTGCCAAAGAGTTGAGCTATTTTTCAGTATATATAACTCAATATCCATATTTTTTCGATTTTTCAGTGAGCGCGCGCGGAAATTTCCCCTACTGCCCCCCTAAAGGACGCCGTCGGGCAAATTTCCGCGCGCGCTCACCGAAAAATCGAAAAAATATGGAAATTGAGTTATATATACTGAAAAATAGCTCAACTCTTTGGCAACACAATGGTACCAGAATGAATGTTCTAAGATAAGATAAGATAAGATAAGATAAGATTTCGTTCGGATTTTTAACCCCGGAGGGTTAGCCACCCAGGATAACCCAAGAAAGTCAGTGCGTCATCGAGGACTGTCTAACTTATTTCCATTGGGGTCCTTAATCTTGTCCCCCAGGATGCGACCCACACCAGTCGACTAACACCCAGGTACCTATTTGCTGCTAGGTGAACAGGACAACAGGTGTAAGGAAACGTGTCAAATGTTTCCACCCGCCGGGAATCGAACCCGGGCCCTCCGTGTGTGAAGCGGGAGCTTTAGCCACCAGACCACCGTTTCTACAAGAAATTATAGTCATTTATATCAGGTATGGTGACGGCAATGTTGGTAGCGAGTCTGCTCACGGCCTATATATTTTTTGGAGTTATTTTCTTGTTTTTTATCGCCTTTTCTTGCATTATTCTTTCTAATATAATAACTGACTATTTGGCATCATAAAACAGTAGGCGGGACTTATCCGTAGACTGAGCGACAGCTGGGAACCAGATGGGGAAAGCTCGGCAGTGTTCCTGCTCCTGAGGTGCCAGCCAGGAATCGCCCATTATTACGCTTATATATCAACTCTACGGCTTATTTGTCTATCAGAATTGATCTAATATGATATAATAAACACTCTAAATAACATACAAACATGTTATATACTCTAGACTGAATAAAATAGGCCATAATATGGCCCAGAGATTATCGGGAATATCTCGATATAAAAGTGTAACTGGTCACTCTGTCGTCTCTGAGTAAGAGAAAACGATGTTTAGAGGATAACTGCACTAGAACATCAGTTTACTAAGAAATACACCCAAACAAACGCGGTTTTTGCGAATTTTTTTTTTTTTTTTTTGAGACGGGGGCCGGCCGGCGCTCCCGGCCGATATCTCGGAAGTAACTTATTCACCTAAAGTCGAAACTTCTCGCTTTATTACTGAATTAAATGGAATATAATACTCACAAAAGTTGTAGAATAATTATTTCTCTTTTTTTCTGTGACCAAATTTTGGAAATATTCCAAATACTTTGGGAGTTATGTGGGAGTAAAGGGCAGATGTTTTTGCAATATTCCAGGAACTAACAAACTTTATTTTTTTTTGTGAAATAAAGATACGTTCATTTAAAGAAAAGGAGTCACAGAAAATAAGAATAAGCATTGTTCTCTCGGCACCAAGTGTCCAAACAACCTTACGTAGTCCCATATAGGAGAAAAGTTGAACACTATGGCATTTTCAGTAAATCAGTCATTTCTCAGTTGTTGTTTGAGGTATATTTTTGATAAATATTTTCAAGAAAGAGTAAAACCACTTTGTCTTGTGTACCAAAACTGGAGAAAATCGGACAGTAAACAACAGAGTTACAGATTTTGCCCGACGGTGTCCTAAAGGGGGCAGTATGGCAAAATCTGTAACTCTGTTGTTTACTGTCTGATTTTCTCCAGTTTTGGTACACAAGACAAAGTCGTTTTACTCTTTCTTGAAAATATTTATCAAAAATATACCTCAAACAACAACTGAGAAATGACTGATTTACTGAAAATGCCCTAGTGTCCAAACTTTCTCTTATATGGGACTACGCAAGGTTGTTTGGACACTCGACCCCCGCAACCTCAACTAGGTGAGTACTACTAGGTGAGTACTTGGTGCCGAGAGAACAATGCTTATACTAATATTCGTTGAGCCCTTTCTCTAAATAAACTTATCTTTATTTCACAAAAAAATAAAGTTTGTTAGTTCCTGGAATATTGCAAAAAAATCTGCCCTTTACTCCCACATAACTCCCAAAGTATTTGGAATATTTCCAAAATTTGGTCACAGAAAAACGGAGAAATCATTATTCTACAACTTTTATGAGTATTTATATTCCATTTAATTCAGTAATAAAGCGAGAAGTTTGGACATTAGGTGAATAAGTTACTTCCGAGATATCGGCCGAGAGCGCCGGCCGGCCCCCGTCTCAAAAAAAAAAAAAAAAATTCGCGAAAATCGCGTTTGTTTGGGTGTATTTCTTAGTAAACTGATGTTCTAGTGCAGTTATCCTCTTCAAAACACCGTTTTCTCTTACTCAGAGACGACATGGAGAGGAGTAACACTTTTTATATCGAAATATTCCCGATAATCTCTGGCCATTTTATGGCCTATTTTATTCAGTCTAGAGTATATAACATGTTTGTATGTTATTTAGAGTGTTTATTATATCATATTAGATCAATTCTGATAGACAAATAAGCCGTAGAGTTGATATATAAGCTGATATAAGCGTAATAATGGGCGATTCCTGGCTGGCACCTCGAGCCCGGGAACACTGCCGAGCGTTCCCATCTGGTTCCCAGCTGTCGCTCAGTCTACGGATAAGTCCCGCCTACTGTTTTATGATGCCAAATAGTCAGTTATTATATTATTTATTTATTTATTTATTTATTTATTTATTACAATTTGAGCACACATACAGAGGTACAAAAAAAAATACAGATAAGAGCAGCATGCCAAAGCCACTTATACTATGCATAGCATTACGGGCTGGCTTAAAATTAACTTAAGATTAACTAAGCAATGATGAAATCAGTGATAAAACATTAATGTAAACAGATTACTATAAAGTACAAGTGAGTATTACAAAGACAGGTCATATGGTTGTATGCATTGTTGTATATTCAGTCGTATGGAGAATTCTGTTAGGTAGTTTATTTAAAAAAAATAGTAAAGTTAGATTGGGTTTTAGGTTTAACATTTATGTGATATAATTGTGAGAAACATTTAAGATATACAATTTATAAGGTTGAGTTATTCAGTATTTATTTGGTTTTGAGTGAGTAAGTGATCTTTGAGAAGAGACTTGAATTTATAAACAGGTAGTGTTTCTTTTATATTTACAGGTAATGAATTCCAGATTTTAGGGCCTTTTATGTGCATTGAGTTTTTGCATAGTGTGAGATGGACACGAGGAACATCAAAGAGTGATCTGTGCCTTGTGTTATGGTCATGTGTTCTGTTGAGGTTGGCAAGGAGATGTTTGAGGGGAGGGTTAATATCAGAGTTAAGTGTTCTATGTATGTAATAGGTGCAGTAATAAGTATGGATGTTTTGTATGGTGAGTAGGTTTAGTGTGTTGAATATTGGTGGAGTGTGCTGCCTGTAGTGAGAATTTGTTATCATTCTAACTGCAGCCTTTTGTTGGGTAATTAGTGGTCTGAGATGGTTAATTGTTGTTGAGCCCCATGCACAAATTCCATAGGTGAGATAGGGGTAAATAAGAGAGTGATATAGGGCCAGGAGGGCTGACTGTGGAGCATAGTACCGTATCTTCGATAGTATGCCTACAGAATAATGCAAGAAAAGGCGATAAAAAACAAGGAAACAACTCCGAAATATATATAGGCCGTGAGCAGACTCGCTACCAACATCGCCGTCACCATACCTGATATAAATGACTATAATTTCTTGTAGAAACGTCGTAGAACATTCATTCTGGTACCATTGTGTTGCCAAAGAGTTGAGCTATTTTTCGTATATATAATAATACCATTTTTTTTGATTTTTCGGTGGCGGCGCAAAATTTTTCCCCTTGCCCCCCAAAAGGGGGGCCGGCACCTACCCAAAATAAAGGGGTTGGCATGGTATGTAGACGAGGGTGTTGTTGTGCTTTTGCACCCGGAAAATTATAGTGTTAAGAGGCGGTTTGTCATCGCAGACGCATTAATACTTTTTGGTATTGAACTGCTTGAGGGCGTTTTAACCTATTTTCAGCTCAGAACTCTTACCCAAGATAATAGGGAGACTAGGCATTAAGACTGTGAATGTAGGGGTGCTTTTGAAGGAGCCATAAAATATTTGTGAAACTGCTTCGTGACAGTTTATAAATCGGGGGTTTTACACCTTTAAAGATGTGTGTTTTGCTTTACCCCGCTGTGCATGTGAGAGGGGGGAACGTGTCTCGATATTTACCTGGAAAAGTTGGGGAATGTCCCCTTTGAGGCAACGAATGACATCAGGAACGTCTTTGAGAAATATGGGACCGTGCATTCTGCCAGCAGGGTAATAGTTGAGGGGTGCCTACAAAGTATCCCGGGAAGGTACTTTCAGTCTTAAAATGCTTTGCAGCAACCCTCCCATCATACGTGTATCTTAAAGATTTTAGGACACAGAAAGGGTTTTATATCCTGGACAATGGGATTGTCGCATTTGTGGAGAAGCCCCAAAAAGCGGTGGCATGCGAGAAGAACAGACGCGTGAAAACCTGTGCAAAAAGTACCCCCCGTCACCTGGTAAAGGGTGACTCGATCATCAGGGAAGGGGGGTTTTCGTTTGTGAAGTGAGATGGTGAACAGGCTTTTCCAAAATGAGAGTAGTCCTCCCCCTCACTCCCGCACCTTATCGTTCTAATACCATCTGCGGGTTGGACCCCAAAATGACGTGTTAAATACAGGGGGGAAATTTGGACAAATTTTTTAAAGCCCTTTAAACCCCTTGGTGGAAGCCCATTACGAATACGAGGGGAGACTTTTTGGTCCAATTGAAAAAAATTTGAGACCCGGTGACGAGGGAACTGAAAATCGGGGCATTCATACTCACGTCAAGGGGGATTTGGGCACCGTGGGCTTCCCAGACCTTGCTGGGAAAAAAACGTTAAGGGAAACGACACTACGTAGATTCAGATACTACTACCCCGCACAGAGGACTGGGAAGAAAATGAGGGATGGAAGAGGGGGGGGGAAGGGGGGGGGGGGTCATGTGGGACGCCATCGAAGAAGGGAGGCAAATGGGAAGGTACTGTAAAAAACCCCTAAAAATAACAATTCAAGTGGTGAAAAAACGAGAGAGAGGCAATGGTGGAAAATATAACAGGCCTAGGTGTATGACGCTAATTTTAAGGGTTTATTACTAGACTAAGAGAGATTGGTTAAAAATTTTTTTAGCAAAACATGAGTTGAGTTATTTTCCCTTTAAAGAACCCAATTTCAAAGGGGGGGAAGTGTTGGGGGTTCAGGTTATAAAGTATGCCCCTGCCAATATCCATTGAAAGGTGGGTGGGGGTTTTTTTAAAAAAAGAACTCCCCCTTTGTATTGCGAGATGTGAGGGGGTGGGGGGGGTGTTGCAGAGAGTGAGGGGGGGGGGGGAGGGTGCGAGAGGGGGAGGAACTTGGATGGGAAAGGTGTATTTTCCTTAATGTCATGCCCCCGCGGAGAAAAAGCACGAAGGTAGAAGGGTTTTGTGTGTGAGGACCTTGTTTATTTTTTGCGTGCACTTCCGGGAAATGGCGATAGTGGGGGGACTGGAACTGTGTCATCGGGCGCTGACTCAAACCCAAAGGGGGTGGGGATTGTTGCACCTCTCAGAATTGTTGAGGGGTGTTAAGTTAAAAATGGTTTGGGGAGGGGGGTGGGAAACAGAACTATTTTATCGAAAGGGGGTATGCTGCAAGGTTGACAGAGTGTAATTTTTTCAATGAGTATTTTCAAGGGTTTTTAAAAGGGGGAGACGGGCTTGTCAAATCATAGGTCAGTAGTATGGAGGTAGGGTGGGAGGGGGTGGCGGAAATTTTTTCGGGCCTTATTTAAATTAAAATTATGTGTTTAATGATGACGATTGTTTAGGGGCTTTTTTATGCTGTGGAAAGAGCTTTCAAAAGGGGAAACTCAGGAGGTAAAGCATTGTAAAAGTGTGGGACTCGGGAGAAAAAAAAGGATAAAAAACCTTTACTGAGGGAGGGGAAACGTTAAAAACTCTAAAATATGGGTAGTGAATTTTTAGAGGATCGATTAAGAGGTTGTTTGGGCAGGGGGAAAGGTTTGGGGTTTACCCCATGGACGGATGTAGACATAAAAAATAGCTTGCGCGTTGCTAATGGCGGTTTTCAAGCATTCGGGGCAAAACAGATTAGAAAAGTTTTGTGGGGAGAAAGCCATGGGGGTGTGTGTTGCGGCACAAAACAAAAGCAGGGGCTGATGGGAATCCCGAGCTTGGGGGTACATGGAAAGTGGGAATCCAGAGCAGGTCAAGTGATAAGAAACACGAAACTAGAGTGCATAGGGAAAAAGTGGAAAAAAAACTGGACTATAGTTTATGTGGATGAAAGGGAATTAAAAAGGGTGTCACATATGCCAAGGGCAATTTGGGGCATAGTGATAGGAAGGGTTTGGGGGGGATTTACTGAAGAAAAGAAATTGCTTTTCACGGAATGAGAAAGGGAAACCTTTTTGATAGTTTACGGGGAAATTTTTTTTACAGCATTGGGATTTATTGTGAAATTCATGGTAAGATTACTAAATTGTATGAAAAGGGGAAGGGGATTAGGGAATAAGCAGAATACAGCAAATTTTGGGCGGTCCCGAAAAAGGGAAAGGCAGCCAGAAATTGGGAAAATATAGGGCAATTCGTTTCTCCCTTTTCAGATAAAGGTTTTCGCTAAAAATTTTTGGGGAAAGGTGAAAGCGTGGTGGGGAGGATTTTTCACCACGCTTTGGTTCCAGGCAGGCATGTTTTTGAAAGGGCACGGGGGGTTTTAAACTTATTAAAGAACTTTAGCTGATTTAAAGAAACTCACGGATTCACAAAAGGCCGGTCTTGTCTAACAATTTTTTAACTTTCTTCAGTAAAGCTTTTGAGGGTGTTGACCACGATAAAGAAAATTTTAATTATTTACTTAATTTTAGTAAGGCATTTGATGATTCCGCATCAAAGACTGTTAAAAAGTAGCATCTGGCATTGGGGGGGGGTCTGTGGGTCGAATCATGGTCACAGAAGGAAGCAAAGAGTTCCATAAATGGGGTTAAATCCGAGTGGGGATCAGTAAAAAGTGGCGTTTCCCCAGGGAAGTCTTGGGCCCCTTGTTTTTTTATAATATATATCAATGTCTTATGAAGGAATTTAGTGGGTATGAGCAAATTTGGCGATGACACGAAGTAGGGAGGGAAAATTTATTCAAACGTAGATGTTTGGGAACTTTGGGGGATTTAGACAAACTTATTCTTGGTCAGAAAAGGGGGAGATGCAGTTCAAGTAGTAAATGCAAGGTTCTGAAACTCGGGGGTGTCCATAACCCACACTTAAAGTTAAATAATGTAGAATTTGCAGCAACCTTAAAACCAACAGCAATGCCTAAGCGTCGTAATAAGGCAAATAGATTTTCTGGGGTTTATATCAAGAAGTGTCAGCAAAAGAAGTCCAGAGGTCATACTGCAGCTTTATACATCATTAGTAAGGCCTCACCTAGATTATGCAGCTCAATTCTGATCTCCATATTACAGAATGGACATAAATTCGTTAGAAAACATTCTCCGTAGGATGACTAAATTAATACATAGCATTAGAAATCTTCCTTATGAAGAAAGATTGAAGACTCTTAAGTTACATTCACTTGTTAGACGAAGAATGAGGGGAGACCTGATCGAAGTGTATAAGGGGAAGATAGGTATTAATAAAGGGGATATTAACAAGGTCTTGAGGATATCTCTCCAAGAGAGAACCCGCAGTAATGGATTTAAATTAGATAAGTTTAGATTTAGAAAGGACATAGGAAAGTAATGGTTTGGAAATAGGGTAGTTGATGAGTGGAACAGTCTACCTAGTTGGGTTATTGAGGCTAGGACTTTGGGTAGTTTCAAATTTAGGTTGTATAAGTACATGAGTGGGAGGGGTTGGATTTGAGTGGGACTTGCACATCGGAGCTTGTTTCTTGGGTGGCATTGAAAATTGGGTTGGTCAAATGTTTGTTAGTGGGATGAATTGTAAAGGACCTGCCTAGTATGGGCCAACAGGCCTGCTGCAGTGTTCCTCCTTTCTTATGTTCTTATGTTCTTAAGTTTTGTGGAGTCAAAGAGGGGGGGAGGGGGCGGCTTTACTGGCCTTAGACTGGCGAGCCGCCTTTGATAGAGTGGAAAGAGGTGCACTGCAGAGTATACTTAGGAGACAGGGTTATGGTGAAGAAATAGTTGGGTGGGTAAACACGCTGTATAAGGGAGCAAAGATGAGAGTACAAATAAATGGGTGTATGGGGACGGACTTTGAGATGGGTAGAGGTTTACGACAAGGGTGCCCTATGTCACAGATCTTATTTGCGTGTTTTCTGGATCCCTTTTACAGGATGGATGAGAGCACAGTCAATTCCCGGGGTGGGGGGGGGGGAAGGGGAGAGTTGGGCCCGGCATTAATAGGTTTATGTGGATGACACGACTGTTTTGGTGTGTGAACGGATGTCTATGGAAGTGTTGGAAGATGTTGTGCGTGTGTTTGAACGAGCCACTGGTATGAAGGTAAATAGTGAAAAGTCGATGATCATGGGGTTGGGTACCTGGAAAGGGGGAGGAATGGTGAGCTGTAACTTGGTTAACACGACAGCGATGCCATTAAAGATTTGTGGTATTATTTATAGAGACGATTTGGATGTGGCGTGGGAGGAAAATTCAGTAAGGACGTTGGAAAAGGTCATTGGTCGTCTGGGTGTTTTGAGGCCCCAACATCTCACTCTGGCCCAACGTGTGATCGTTGTTAACGTTTTATTGTATAGAAAGGTGTGGCACGTTGCGGCTGTATTCCCAATTACAGGGACAGCGATCAATGGAATATTGAGACGAGTTACCTGGAGGTTTCCTGGAGGTTATTCCGGGGATCAACGCCCCCGCGGCCCGGTCCATGACCAGGCCTCCCGATGGATCAGGGCCTGATCAACTAGGCTGTTACTGCTGGCCGCAAGCAGTCCAACGTACGAGCCACAGCCCGGCTGATCCGGCACTGACTTTAGGTATCTGTCCAGCTCTCTCTTGAAGGCAGTCAGGGTTTTACCTTTTTGTGGGGATCGAGGTGTGATTGGTTAAAACGTGAGGTTGTTATGTTACCTGTCCGTCGAGGAGGTTTGGGATTGTTGGGTGAAATGTGTTTTTCTAAAGTGGGAAGTTTGGCGTGTGGGTGTGATGGCGGGAAATATGGAACAGGTATATATGAGGTTGAAAAAGTGGTATGGGGGAATGGAATTGAGGGAATGTGAGATTGTACTACGGGCTTTGTTGATGGTAAGGGAACGGAAAAACATTCGCATAAGGGTTTTAAGTAGGTTACTGGGGGGTACGTGGGCAGCTCCAGTGGAAGGTTTGTTCCCCATGTACTCGTGGGAAAATATTTGGCTCAGATTTAGCAAGCTGAAATTACGGCCTAGGGTGCATGAAGTCTTGTTCCGTTTTTTACATGGTATATTGTCGTCAGGGGCAATACTACGATCCAGAAGAGTCGTGGAAGGTGGCGGGTGTGGGTTTTGTGGAGGAGAAGACACGGCTTTTCATGTTGTCTATTTTTGCGAAGGTTTAGAAGATGTCAGGGTTTGGTTAGGTAGGGTGGTACAGTGGGTGGGGGGGAGGGGGTGCAGGTCCTGCGCGCGTTAGTCTGACATCGTGATTAGACCAGGGAAATTAAAACGAGCTTTAGATTATATTATCGTGGATTACATTTATATTTCGTTGGTAATGAGGGGGAAAGGGGTAAGTGAGGTGAGAAGGTTAAGTCTCGACATCGGTGGATTAGACCAGGAAGTTAGACGAGCTTTAGATTATATTATCGTGGATTACATTTATATTTCGTTGGTAATGAGGGGGAAAGGGGTAAGTGAGGTGAGAAGGCGTGTCCTTGCAATAACGTTTTATCGTACCCTTGTGTAGGAATAGGGAATTGTATGGGGTGAGGTGGGATAAGGGTTTTTTCGGAGGTTATAACGGCTAATATTGAAGCCTTGTGAATTTGTGAATAATTTTTCGGCATGCGGGGAAGTTTCGGTAGGTCAGTGGGCAATAGCTGGCTGTCTCTTGGGGGGGGGGAGGTGTAGTTGCGTGAATATGAGTTGGGCATGGATGTATTCCGTTGTTAGGAGTGTGTTTGTTGATTCTGGATTAGGGTTACTTACTTAAGACTTTTGTGTACAGAATACGTGGTCCTTTACAGTATTTGGTTTATGTTTTTGAAGCTTTCCTTTTGTGTAAAGACTTTGTTTTTTCTTGAGTCACAAGGGTTTTTTTAGTATTTGTTTTGATTGTGTTTATAGGTCCAAAATATTTTTGGGTTTTCAAACCTCATTTATATATATGCTGTTTTATCCCTTCCTGTTTTTTACTGGTTTTAAGTCTGTGAGTCACCAAAGTTTTAATGGGATATAACACGTGTACATTACCCTGAGTCGTCCAAATTTATCCTATAAATATGTAGGCAAACATTATGATTTGTTGTTTGTGATTCAAACGTAGTTCATAGGTATCAAGATTGAACCACTTATAGAATGGATGGAAATTGCTGACGATTAATATGATCGTCAATTTATATAATATTTATTATGTTAATGAATTTGTGTTAGAGTAAATCATTGAATTTGTGTCTAAGTTGGAATTTCTATAATCAATTGTATATTTTGTATGCAAATTACATAAACTATTGTTTAATCATTAATGTAACATGTTTGTATGATGTGCATGTAGGTTATAATGGGTTAAGTGGTGTTTCCACCAGTGTTATATTTGTTACACAAACAGTTATATCTTTTGGTATTGTGAGTGTTTAGTGAAACGTACGTATGTGTTTTATGGTGTGTTTGTCGTATATATCTATTCGTATTATGGTATTTATGGTGTGAATCTTGGTGTACTCTATAGAATATGTATGGTGAAGCTATTTAATTTTTAAGCAGCCTTGTATTTATGATGTTTTAAATAAAATATAAAAAAAAAAACCTAGTGGTTTACCACTACATGGAAATAAGAATATTAAAGCCCAGCAAAACATAATATATATATATATATATATATATATATATATATATATTATATATATATATATATATATATATATATATATATATATATATAATATATATAATATTATATATATATAATATATATATTAATAATAATAAAGGGGCATATCCTATTATAAAATAAAACGGGTAATGTCATACTCGTAACAGTAGCATGAACCTCATTACATTTCGTAAGATTGTATGGTATGAAGTTCATTATCATTTGTAAGAATGTATGGTATGAAGCTCATTACAATCCATAGAAATGTATGGTTTGAGGGTCATTATCATCGGTAAGAATGTATGGTATGATGCTATTACAACCCAGGGACAATAAGGCCTGTTATCCTGGGTGTAAAGGGGAACAAGGAGCAGAACAAACACAGCTGAATGACTTTGAAATATATTTTCCTTCACCAAGAGCAATGTGGATATTTACAGGTATGTTCACTATATAGAGTTGGAAATGTATGTGTACAACACGGTTTAGGCAAGGCCAAGACACAGCCTGGAGACAGAATGGACAACCGTGCTCAACCAGCTCTATTATGGAAATGACAAGGGTAGATAGGTGGGTGGTGCCCACAACACCTCTACGATTGACAGAGCCACCTCATTGGCTGAACCTGGGTACTGATCCAACGATCGGACCCCTTCGTTCGACCCTAGTACTGATTCGCTTGTAGGGGAGATAGCCTTTCAATGAGGGTGTGTACATGTGCCGAATAAAGGTTAGGTACTCTTTGCATGCCACAGAAGCTCATTATCATCTGTAAGAATGTATGATATAAAGCTCATTATCATCCGTAAGAATGTACAGTTTGAAGCTCATTATCATCCGTAAGAATGTATGGTTTGAAGCTAATTATCATCTGTAAGAATGTAGGGTATGAAGCTCATTACCATCCATAACAATGTATGGTATAAAACTCATTACCATATGTATGAATGTAAGAACATAAGAGCATAAGAATAGAGGAACACTGCAGAAGGCCTACTGGCCCATACGAGGCATGTTCTTATCTAAACGACCTCTACCCAAACCTACCCATGAAGTTACTCCCGTACCCAATGACACCAACCAAACCCAGCCCCTCCCACTCATACATTTGTCCAAACTCTTCTTAAAGCTACCAAAGGTCCTATCCTCAATCACCCCACTGGGAAGACTGTTCCACGCATCTACAACTCTGTTAGAAAACCAGTACATACCTATGTCCTTTCTAAATCTAAATTTATCCAACTTAAATCCATTATTCCTGGTTCTTACCTGGTTCGACACCCTCAGTACTTTATTAATGTCTCCCTTGTTTATGCCCGTCATCCACTTATACACTTCAATGATATCTCCTCTCATTCTACGCCTCTCCAGAGAGTGGAGATTTAAGACTTTAAGTCTATCTTCATACTGGAGGTTCCTTACACAGTAAATTATTTTAGTCATTCTTCTCTGCATGTTCTCCAATGAGTCTATGTCCATCCTGTAGTAAGGGGACCAAAACTGAGCAGCATAATCTAAATGAGGCCTCACTAGTGATGTATAGAGCTGTAAAATAACGTTTGGACTTCTGTTACTTATACTTCTTGAGGTAAATCCTAGTAATCTGTTGGCCTTGTTGCACACACACTTTGGCACTGCTGTCTTGGCTTTAGATCTCTGCTTACTGTGACTCCCAAGTCTTTTTTCACATTCTGTATGATCAAGCTCTTCTTCACTTAGTTTATAGCTTCGAGAGTTATTCTCATTACCAAGGACTAGTACTTTACTCTTATCCATGTTGAACTTCATCTGCTTTTTACAGACCAAGGCAGTAATTTGTCTAAATCCTCCTGGAGTTCATTGCTATCCTCCTCAGAATGAATCATACGGCCTATCTTTGTATCATCAACAAATTTGATCATGCCACTTATAATCCCTTCATCAATGTCATTAATGTAAATTATGAACAAGAGAGGGCCTAAAACTGATCCTTGTAGAAAGCCACTAGTGACTAATCCCCATTCAAATTTGACCCCATTAATGGTAACTCTCTGCTTTCTATTGGTAAGCCATGCCTCTATCCATGCTAGAACTTTACCTCCTATACCATGAGCTGCCACTTTTCTTAAGAGTCTCTTGTGAGGTACTCTATCGAAGGCTTTACTAAAATCCAAATAAACAATATCATATTCTTTATCACTGTCAACTGCCTCAAATGTTCTATTGAAGAACGTCAGTAAATTTGTCAGGCAAGAACGACCACTCGTAAACCAATGCTGAGAATCATTAATCAAATTATGCTCTTCAAGGTGACTTCTAATAATGTCAGCTATAATTGATCCTAATAACTTTCCCACTATAGATGTCAGGCTTATTGGACGGTAATTTGAATGAGTGGACTTATCCCCTGATTTGAATATGGGAACCACATTAGCCATCTTCCACAACTCTGGCACAACACCAGTAAGGATTGATGCATTAAACACACTCATTAATGGCTGACTAAGTTCCATCTTACATTCCTTAAGTACCCCGGAAAACAACTCATCGGGTCCTGGGGACTTATTTTGCTTCAGTTTGTCTATCTGTTTGATAACTATGTCCATCGTGACAGTAATGTTAGTTAATCTGAATTCATCAGGAACAGAATAATTATTAATTTCTGGAATCTCATTTACATCTTCCTGTGTAAAAGCTGACAAAAAATAGTCATTAAATAAGGAACACATTTCCAGTTCGTTATCCGTCAGCTGTCCATTCCCAGTTTTCAGAGGTCCTACTTTTTCCTTCACCTTCGTCCTATACACTTGAAAGAACCCCTTTGAATTAGTCTTTGATTCATTAACAACTCTAATTTTATAGTCACTTTTAGCCTTTCTAATCCCCATTTTTACTTCTCTTTTAAGCTGAACATATTGGTCAGTAAGGTTAACCTCTCCTCTTCTGATGTGCCAATAAATTCCTCTTTTCTCCCCTAATAGATGTTTTAGCCTCCTGTTAACCCATTTGGGATCGTCATTATTAGACCTAATTTCTCTCTGGGGAATGTATATACTCTGAGCACGGTGTAATCATAAGTATGATCACCGTCAATAAAATCATTAGCTAGATAGCCCCAATCGAGATTAGACAGGTGTTGCATATAGATTAGACAGGTGTTCACTATGTATGGTTCCCTATGTATGGTATGAACCTCATTATCATCTGTGAGAATGTATGGTATGAACCTCATTACCTTCCGTACGACTGTATTTATTTTTTTTTATTTATTTAGTAATTTAAGCATACATACAGAGGTACAAAAAATACAGGTAATAGCAGCATGCCAAAGCCACTTATATGCATAGCATTACGGGCTGGCTTAAATTAACTTAAGATTAACTAAGCAATGATGAAATCAGTGATAAAACATTATTGTAAACAGATAACTATAAAGCACAAATGAGTATTACAAAGACAGGTCATATGGTTGCTTGCATTGTTGTACATTCAGTCGAATGGAGTATTCTGTTAGGTAGTGTATGTAAAAAAATAACAAAGTTAGGTTTAACATTTATGTGATATAATTGTGAGTAACATTTAGGATATACAATTTATATGGTTCAGTTATTCAGTATTTATTTGGTTTTGAGTGAGTAAGTGATCTTTGAGAAGAGACTTGAATTTATAAACAGGTAGTGTTTCTTTTATATTTACAGGTAATGAATTCCAGATTTTAGGGCCTTTTATGTGCATTGAGTTTTTGCATAGCGTGAGATGGACACGAGGAACATCAAAGAGTGATCTGTGCCTTGTGTTATGGTCATGTGTTCTGTTGAGGTTGGCAAGGAGATGTTTGAGGGGAGGGTTAATATCAGAGTTAAGTGTTCTATGTATGTAATAGGTGCAATAATAAGTATGGATGTTTTGTATGGTGAGTAGGTTGAGTGTTTTGAATATTGGTGGAGTGTGCTGCCTGTAGTGAGAATTTGTTATCATTCTAACTGCAGCCTTTTGTTGGGTAATTAGTGGTCTGAGATGGTTAATTGTTGTTGAGCCCCATGCACAAATTCCATAGGTGAGACAGGGGTAAATAAGAGAGTGATAAAGGGCCAGGAGGGCTGACTGTGGAGCATAGTACCGTATCTTCGATAGTATGCCTACAGTCTTGGAAATTTTCTTAGAAATTTGTTGTATATGTGTATGAAATTTGAGTCTATTATCGAGGTGGATTCCTAAGAATTTTCCCTCTTTTAGCTTTGTGATAGGTGATCCGTTTATTGTTATGTTAAGAGGTACATCTGTAGCTCTGTTACCAAACTGAATAAAGTAGGTTTTGTCAATGTTTAGTGTAAGTTTGTTAGTCCTCATCCAAGTAGATATTTTCTGTAATTCGGTGTTTACAGTATTGGCTAGCGTGACTGGGCTCGGGTGAGAGAAGACGTATGTAGTGTCATCTGCAAAAAGTGTGGGTTTGAGTAATTGCGAAGCATTTGCTAGGTCATTTATGTATAGGAGAAAGAGAAGAGGGCCAAGGACACTTCCCTGTGGGACACCAACTGTAATTGGCTGTGCGGAAGAGCTTGCCCCATTTGCGTACACATATTGGCTTCTGTTGCTGAGGTAAGACTTGAGGTAGTTGAGGGAGTGCTCTCTAATACCATAGTGTGACAATTTTACTTGGAGCAAGTCATGGTCAACTGTATCAAAAGCTTTACGTAAGTCAATGAAGATCCTCAGTGGGACTTCTTTTTTCTCTATTGCAGTGTATATATGTTCTAGCATGTGTATAATAGCATCATTAGTATTTTTATTAGGCCTGAATCCAAATTGGCAGGGGTTGAGAATGTTTTGGGAGATGAGGTAGGAGTAGATTCGTTTATGAATTAATTTTTCGAAGATTTTTGAGAGAGGGTGTAAATTGGATATTGGACTATAGTTATTCAACTCTGTTTGGTCTCCTCTTTATGGATCGGGGTGACCCTGCTATTTTGAGAACTGTAGGGAGAGTGGAGGATTTTTTTAATGGATTTGTTAAAGAGTGTTGCAATGATTGGTGATAGTACTTGTGACGCTTTTTTGTATATAAAGGGTGGTAAGGTATTTAAATCTCCTGCCTTGTTTTTCAGTGCGTTGATAATAAGGGAGACTTTTTATGGGTTGTCGGAGCTAGGAACAGTGTGTTCGGGTAGTTGCCAGTGAGGTAGTCATTTGGTGGGGTATCTGAGCTTGGGATTTTATTGGCAAGGTTTTGACCTATAGTGGAGAAGAAATCATTGAGTCTGTTTGCTGTTTCTGTTGGTGGAGTTGGGGTTCATCTGATTTTGCTAATTTTATTTCGCTATGGTCGTGATATCTTTTTTGTTCCCAGAATTTCTGATAGGGTCTTCCAGGTCTTTTTTATATCACCTCGTAAGTTGGATAATCTGTTCTCATAATATAATTTTTTTGCCCTTCTTATCAGGCTGGTTAGGACTGACGAGTAACGTTTTGTTTGGTCTCTGGTTATGTGACCCATTCTGTACTGTTTTTCATATCGGTGTTTTGTATTTATGGATTTGAGAATGCTGGGTGTTAGCCAGGGACTGTTCAGTCTCTTAGCTGTCATCTGTTTAGTTTTTTTAGGGCAGTGCTTGTTATAAAGGTATTGGGTCTTTTTTAGAAAATTATTAAAACATTCGTCAATATCTGTATAGATTTCTAGCTCAGTGTGCCAGTCATGTTTGTTACTGCTGTTGTGAAGTTTATTAATGGCTGCCTCATTGTGAAGTCTGAAGGTGACTTTAGTAGTGTCTTGGGGTATTTTACCAAGAGTTGTTATGAGGAAAGTAGGGTAGGGTCTGTGGTATTATCTGTAATTATGCCTGATTTTAAAGGGGATATGGTGTTGGTCCAGATGTGGTCAAGTAGGGAAACACTAATCTCTGTAACTCTTGTAGGTTTTGTTACTGTTGGTAGCAACATGCAGTTACTCATTGTGTTTGTGAATTCAGTAACGTGTGGGTCCTGGTCTTGCAGGAGATTTATATTGAAGTCACCTGAGAGTAGTAAGTGATCTTTGTTCATGCCTGCATCAGTTATCATACTTCCTAGGTTTTGACTAAATTGGCTAATGTTTGACTGTGGAACTCTGTAGATGTTTATCACTGTGAGAGGTTTTTGTAGGTATTTGGATTTGAATTTAGCTATTATATATTCCCCATGGTATGAAGCTCAGTACCATCCGTAAGAATGTATAGTATGAAGCTCATTATCATCCGTAATAATTGTGTAGTTAATAAGATGATAAAGGTGACAGTAGTAATCAGAAGAATGGAGACAGAGTCTCTCACCCAGTAAAAAAATTAACTCAGAAACAGATACAATCTCAGATGACGAGTGACGTCAAATTCTGAAGGAGTAACTCTGGAAAGGCGAATTTAACACTGACCCTTCATTTCAAGATAATATTGACATGTTACTGTCGCCGTGCGGGTAACAGGTATTTTTTGATAACCCGAGCCTCTGAGCGGTCAGGATTTTTAAACACACATCACATTCTGCCGTTGACTTCCGCACTGGCTAGACACACTCACTCCCGATTAGCTGCCTTGCTCCTGATTGGTTGCCTTGCGATCCCCGTGCTGGGAGAGGCTTTTTCTTTTTCCTGCACTGAGATGATGTTTGATTTGGCTCTGAGAATCTTGCTCCATGCAGGACACGCCGTCAGATGGTAGTTGATGGACACTATTCACCTTCAACACCAGGATTTCGTGCGTAGCTGGCCGCCTGCCCTAGGACAGACCGTCAGCCTCAGCTATCCTATTACTGGTTGAAGTCTTCCCACCTCAGCCTACAGGTTGTCGTCTGCTGGCCTCACTTTTCAAAGGCTGAACCTGGACACCACTGCACCCAGTGCATGTGTATCTAATGGCTCACTGTTGACCTCATCTCCAACTTCGGTGTGCAGCATCTCTGAGAACGTTTTTAGACAGCTTTTATTTTACACCAATATTGTTTTTTTTTTTTTTGATATGACAAGGGTTAGCTCTCTGTTGTACCGTAATCTTCAAAGGGGCCAGTCAAGCCCTCTTCACTGAGGTGGTTAAAGATCCCCACACAGTGGATCGGCTAGCCTACATCACTTGGAAGACGCCAGCACCTTTCTCTTTTCTCTAGACTCTCCTTCCTTTTTTCCTAGACCGGCTGGACCTGTGCCCACGTCGGTGGGGGTGGCCGGTGCCCGTGACTGGGGTCCAAGTGATTTACGCACGGGAAGCCTACTCTTGGCAGGTACATTACACAACATGCCCCTTCAAGACGTCACGCTTGACTCCCCATAAAAGCCATTTACGACCAATGCTCCATCTCCACCTGTGCTGTTGTCACCATGGTAACTGCACAGAGACCTCCTCGTCCTCCGACCAAGGCCCTAATGTTGAAATACTCTAAGCCTGATAAAGACTCTTGACTTTGCCTCTACTATCTTTAACATCATCCAGACTCCCACGATTGCCGTCTATAAGATCAGCAATGGTTGCAAAGTCAATCTTGATCCCGCGAGCTGACATTTGCACTAGTAAGGACGTTAGTGACAAGCTCTCTCAGGCAGGTTTTGCTATCGATTGGGCTTCTGACTACAAGGCCAGAAGAACAGTCGTGGCAAAATTTGTGGACTCTTCGCTCCTTGCTGACTGTGACCGGGACAAAGCTGCCCTGCTGACTGACGTCTCCTCATAGAACCAGGTCACAGTTGAAGAACTCTTTCACCCTCCGAACACCAGCATTCTCAAAATCAGATGCTCTACCCTTGCAGAAGCTGATATTTTGCTTAAATGTGGCGTTCGTGCCCACTACATCCTTATTCCATCCACCTCCTTGTTTCTTCCCAACTTTCTCCCCGTTTTGCAATGCTTTAAATGTCTCAGTTTTGGACATTTGAATGGCATTTGTGACAAGCAACTGATTTGTTCCAAGTGTTCTTCCCCTGGACATATTTGGCAGAAATGTTCCAAGCCTCCCAGGTGCAGCCACTGCTCTCAGGCGCACTCTGCTACTTATTTTCGGTGTTCTTCTCGAAAGGAATTTGTTTCCTCCTAGTGTAAAAACCAGCCCATTAACCTCCCTAATCCTGTAACGAATCCGTCCCCGAGGCCTCAGCCTGAGCCCAGTCCAGCACTTCTTTTCCTTCATCCTCTTCATCCTTTTCTGCTTATCCTTCCTATGTTGCTGTTGTCCACACTCGTCTCTCTACTGCTCCAGCACACACTAAGCACTCCACTGTTCTGGAGACGATACTGCTCACTGCTGTTTACTGTTCCAAAGCCTTTAAACAAGTAGACTACCCCACTATCCTAAATCAGCTTCTCACGGCTAATAATTTTGTCTCTTTTCCTCCTGATTTCTCTCTTCCTACTGATAAGCACCTTACCTTTAACACTATCTCCTCACCTGCGCCACTTTATCCAGAACCACCTCTGTTGGCTCCTTCTCTTCCTCAACTCCCACCCTCCTCCAGTCTTCCCACACCTTCCACTAGCTCCAGGACTGGGCACTCTCACCCATGCTCTGTCTCCTCTCATCCTTCTCTGTCACCTCCTCCATCTCACAGGGCTTGCTCCACTACAAAGAGACACACTTGTACTTCCTCTCCTACATTCGACCACCATTTGAGTAAGGTTATCTCCCTGATGAATTCCCCCCTCCCTTCTCCTCTCCCCCTTCCTCTGTACCTCCAGAAACAGGCGCAAAGACAGTCCATATGACACACGAAAATTAGCAGATAATACTACTCAGATGGGGACTGCAGCCGAATATCAAAGGGTCGTCTATCTCCCGCCTTCTGTGAACCTTAAGTTACTCAATTTAATATACGCTTTTATAACGCTAACATACACATACCTTGTTGAGTCAGAACACCCAGACGTGTTGCTATTAAACAACACGTGTGTGCGGGATGGTCAACACATAAGGCACTTTGGTTACACAGCTCGTTAATCTCCTGCTGACCACTGGAATGGCGTAGTCAGCACTATCCGCCATGAATTCCTCTCCCTCCCATTCACTTATTCTCACAGCATGACTGTGAAAATTCACACGTTTCATGGCCCTATTGTACTTTATACAACATACTCGCCCAAACACAAACATTAATATCCATGATCTAACTTACTTTTCAAGCACACTCATCTATCTCACTGTTTACCTCCTCGATGATCTCAACGCTAAAACACACCGCCTTTCATAACTCCACTAATCAACATGGTAGACAAATCCAAACTCTTGTCACACAAAAACATCTTCACCTTGGTACCAACCTCACTTCACTATTTTTACTTATAATGGACACGGCACGCCTGACAAAATATTCACCAACAGAGCCAGTAATCATATCCACCATTTCATAAAGCCTGGCCCTTTTTCTGGATCTGACTAAATTTCCATCACCCTTCATATTTCTTCTAACCCCATACAAATTCCAGTCCACCCCTCTCCAGCATACTCATAGACTTACTGGGACGTATTCAGACAACACCTTAACAACATAGATTTCACGCACAACTACAACAACAGGACAGTTTCATGCATAGACACACAAATTACACGCATTCAACGCTCCATCACACTGGCTGCTGCAGCAGCGGTGCTCACGACACACTACAAGGTACGCTATTCTTTCCGATCTTCGGAAAGAACAAAGCGCCTGCTCACTTGTTACAGACACCGTATCGCCACAAATCAAAACAGACTCAACATGGCTCGATGGGATCTCTCTATACTGAGGGTGCATATCATCTGTAGTCTAGAGGAAGACCACAACCGACACTGACAATCTGTCATAGACACTGTTGATGCTCAGAGAGCCAAATATCCCAAGACTTTCTGGAATTTCATCCGGAAAGTCAAGGTAACCACAAACTCTACAGCTTTCAGACACATCACTCACAACAACAGACACGTCTCTGACCCAGCTGAGGCTGTAAACATCTTCGAAGACATCTGAGAAAACATATTCCACCCACCTCCTCCAGACCCTGCTGTACTTGCACACTCATCTGACACTGAGCGCTGGGTTTCTTCCCACGATGATCTAGCCACTCCTGACACTATCATCTCTCTAAATTCACTCTCTTCCATTCATTCTCTTAACTCTCCTTTCACGGCCGCTGATGCTCATTCCCTTTTAACCCGTCTTCCCAAGAAAGCACCTGGCGCTTCTGGCCTCTCTCATTCCGTCCTTCGCCATCCTCCACTCCCTGTTGCTTCCGCTCTTACTGATTTCTTCAATGCTTCCCTTGCATCTGGGTACTCCCCACAATTTTTCAAATCTGCTACGGCTTGCTTTATCCCTAAACCTGACTAACCCTGAGAACTACAGGCTCATAAGTCTGCTAGAAATCTTGGGTAAGACTTCTGAGTAACTTGTGAACATAAGACTCAGAACTCACCTTGAGACGAATAACCTATTTAGTGAACGACAATTTGGATTTCGACAACACCGCTTTACACAGGACGCCTTAAACATTGTCCTGAACAATATTCGCATACACAAGGCTCAGGACTGCATTACCGCCCTTGTTGCTATAGACGTTGAAAAGGCCTTTGATACTGCTTGGCACGATGGTTTAAAATATAAACTTTGTACCTCCTTTGCTCTCCTTGTTAATATGACGAAATTATTATGACGACCGAACTGTGCGCATAAAGTTGAAGGACAAATACTCCGACTACTTCACCCTTCATGCAGGAGTCCCACAAGGCTCTGTGCTATCTCCTACAGTCTATATTCTCTACACTAATGACTTGCTTGAACATTTATACCAAAACACATTCACAATCTCCTATGCAGATGACATTACACAACTCACCGCACATGAAAACACCTGATTCCCTACACACAGGACACAACATGAGGTCGACAGGATTACTGGATGGGAACTGTTATGGCGCCTATGCATTAAGACAAATCCCGTTAAGTCCAAGATCACCTTTTTTTTATTTATGAAAGGAGTGGAGTCCCTGCTCCTGTCGTACCCAAAACCAGCACCTCACGCACTCCAGTCCCACGGTCCCCTTCTAAAGTTGTCCTTGGAGTTACTCTTGACTCTGGGTTGACTCACTCCAGTCCCACGGTCCCCTTCTAAAGTTGTCCTTGGAGTTACTCTTGACTCTGGGTTGACTCACTCCAGTCCCACGGTCCCCTTCTAAAGTTGTCCTTGGAGTTACCTTGACTCTGGGTTGACTCACTCCAGTCCACGGTCCCCTTCTAAAGTTGTCCTTGGAGTTACCCTTGACTCTGGGTTGACTCACTCCAGTCCCACGGTCCCCTTCTAAAGTTGTCCTTGGAGTTACTCTTGACTCTGGATTGACTCACTCCAGTCCCACGATCCCCTTCTAAAGTTGTCCTTGGAGTTTCTCTTGACTCTGGGTTGACTCTCAAACCGCATATCACATCCAAGACTGCAGTTGCCGGAATTGCATTCTCACAGCTTTACAAACTGAGAGACGCACATCCTGCATCCAAGCTGCACTTATATAAAGCTCTTATTAGGCCTCTCATCTCTTCCTCTCCCCTTGCCTTGACACTGTCTAGTAAGATCACTGCATTGAAGCTCCAACGTATCCAGAACCATGCATTACACTGGGTGATGGCAGAGAAGTGGGATGATTTTTGCCACCAGTGAATCTCTCCACCTCAGGACTAACACACCAGCTTTGAATGTGTTCTGGAAAACAGTTTGCGACAGACAACTTGACAGTCTCGAGACACATCAAGAACACTGGAGTTCTTGTCTCGACGACTCAGTCAGTCGTCCTTACAATCTTGTCAGTCTCTTTCTAGTTTTTCAAGAACATGCTGCATCTCCTCGCTACACTTAAATTGTAAGTCTTACTCCTTTTGCACCCCGCTCCATTTTCCCGCACTGTTTCACGCCCTAACGTCCTAAAATATATTCTCCGATTCATTCTCTCTACGACTCATTTTTAACTGCCATTGACGTTGGACGACGTTCTCTGTGCATCTCGATGGAGCTGCTTGCGAGTGTCGTTTGAGCCACTTACCCTCCTAGCTATCGCCCGACTTCCGCGACCAGTCTTGCAGTTGATATACAGTTGAGAGCGACGACAAACCTCACTCAGGGAGAAAGATCTAGGAGTGATTATAATACCGAGTATATCGCCAGTAGCACACATTAACCAGATAACTGCTGCGGCACATGGGCGCTTGGCAAACCTAAGAATAGCGTTCCGGTACCTCAGTAAGGAATCGTTCAAGACTTTATACACTGTGTACGTCAGGCCCATACTGGAGTACGCAGCACCAGTATGGAACCCACACCTGGTCAAACACCTCAAGAAATTAGAAAAACTGCAAAGGTTTGCAACAAAGCTGGTTCCAGAGCTAATGGGAATGTTCTATGAAGAAAGGTTAAGGGAAATCTGACTGACGACACTGGAGGACAGGAGAGGTAGGGGAAAAATGATAACGACATACAAAATACTCTGTGGAATAGACAAGGTGGACAGAGACAGGATGCTCCAGAGATGGGACACAGAAACAAGGGGTCACAATTGGAAGCTGAAGACTCAAATGAGTCAAAGGGATGTTAGGAAGTATTTCTTCAGCCACAGAGTTGTTAGGAAGTGGAATAGTCTGGCAAGCGATGTAGTGGAGGCAGGAACTATACGTAGTTTTAAGACGAGGTATGATAAAGCTCATGGAGCAGGGAGAGGGAGGACCCAGTGGCGATCAGTGAAGAGGCGGGGCCAGGAGCTGAGTCTCGACCCCTGCAACCACAATTAGGTGAGTACAATTAGGTGAATACTGATGATTATGTAATGCCAAGTTCGCTCTTACATTGCTTAGAGTTGGGTTTAGTCCCGAACTTTCCATTATTTCTACACATTTACAAACATTCTACAATATTCTACAATATTCTACAATATTCTACAATATTCTACAATATTCTACAATATTCTACAATATTCTACAATATTCTACAATATTCTACAATATTCTACAATATTCTACAATATTCTACAATATTCTACAACATTCTACAATATTCTACAATATTCTACAATATTCTACAATATTCTACAATATTCTACAACATTCTACAATATTCTACAATATTCTACAATATTCTACAATATTCTACAATATTCTACAACATTCTACAATTTCTACAATATTCTACAATGCATTCTACAATATTCTACACATTCTTAACAATATTCTAAATACTTCTACAATTAATTCTACAAACATTTACAAATATCTACAACATTCTACAAATTCTACATATTCTACAACATTCTACAATATTCTACATTTCTACAATATTTACAATATTCTTTTTACAATATTTACAACATTCTACAATATGCTACAATTATACAATATTCTCAATATTCTACAATATTCTACAATATTCTACAATATTCTACAACATTCTACAATATTCTACAATATTCTACAATATTCTACAATATTCTACAACATTCTACAATTTCTACATATTCTACAATATTTCTACCCAATATTCTACATTATTCTACAATTTCTAAACATTCTGACAATATTCTACAATATTCTACAATATTCTACAATATTCTACAATATTCTAAACAATTTACAATTTTAACAATATTCTACTATATTTACAATATTCTACAACTTATACAACATTCTACCAATATTTACAATATTCTACAAAATTCTGACAATTCTTCTACAAATATTCAACAACATTCTACAAATATTCTACAATATTCTACAATATTCTACAATTATTCTACAATATTCTACAACATTCTACAATAATTCTACAATATTCTGAACAATATTCTACAATATTCTAACAAAATTCTACAATATTCTTCAATATTCTACTAACTTTATTACAATATCTACAATATTCTCAATATTCTAACAATATTTCTACAATATTCTACAACATTCTACAATATTTACAATATTCTACAATATTCTACAAACATTCTACAATATTCTACAATATTCTACATATTCTACAATATTCTACAATATTCTACTAATATTCTACATTTTCTAAAACATTCTACAAAATATTATCAATATTCTACAATATTCTACAACATTTCTACAATATGCATTACAATATTCTACTATATTCTACAATTATTTACATTTTTCTACAACTTTACATTATTCTTCAAATTCTACAATATTCTACAATATTCTACAATATTCTCAATATTTACATTATTCTAACATTTACAATATTCTAAAATATTCTACAATATTCTACAATATTCTCAACATTCTACAATATTCTACATTATTCTACAATATTCTACAATATTATACAATATTCTACAAACTTTTCTACAATATTCTACAATATTCTACATATTCTACTATATTACTACATATTCTACAACATTCTACAATATTCTACAATATTCTACAATATTCTACAATATTCTACAACATTCTACAATATCTACAATATTCGACAAATTATTTTACAATATTTCTACAAACATTCAACATTTTCTACAATATTCTACAATATTCTACAATATTTACAATATCTTACAACATTCTAAATATTCTACAAATTCTACAATATTCTACATATTCTACAACATTCTACAATATTCTACAATTTTCTACAATATTCTACAATATTCTACAACATTCTACAATATTCTACAATACTTCCTCTCCCCCATCTATTCTTTACCAGTCCCGCCTCCCCCTCGCCCCTAGCGTGTTATTACCTGTGAGTCCTCTGTTCTGTTCCCTCAGCGGTAATTAATACTAGTGAGGTACCTCACTAGTATTCACCTCACTCTGAGCCTTTATATACCCTCTGTGTCCATGTATTGTTTGTAATGGCTTGATAAAGCTCCTGGAGAGCGAAACGTTGCCACAATAAATGTCACATTATTCTGCGATTCATATTCAAATGCAAATTAATTTTGTTTATTTTCTTGTGTTACACCCACGATGCTATACCTTGTGTTACACCCATGATGCTATACCTTGTGTTACACCCATGATGCTATACCTTGTGTTACACCCATGATGCTATACCTTGTGTTACACATGATTGCTATACATTGTGTTACTCCCATGATGCTATACCTTGTGTTACACCACGATAGTATACTTGTGTTCACACCATGATGCTATACCTTGAGTTACACCCATGATGCTATACCTTGTGCTTACCCATGATGTATACCTCGTGTTACCACCCATGATGCTATTACTTGAGTTACACATGATGCTAACCTTGATGTTACACCAATGTTGCTATAACTCGTGTTACACCATGATGCTATTACTCGTGTACACCCATGATGCTATACCTTGTGTTACACCATGATGCTATACCTTGTGTTACACCCATTGATGCTATTACCTTGTGTAACACCCATGAGGGCTATACCTTGTGTTTACACCCATGATGCTATACCTTGTGTTAACACCCATGATTGCTATACCTTGTGTTACACCCATGATAATATATGTCACACGCACCGTGTTATCACCATGATGCTATACTTGTGTTACACCCATGATTGCTATAACTAGTGTTACACCATGATGATATACCCTTGTGTTACACCCATGAAGCTACACCTGTGTTACTCCCATGTTGCTATTCCTTGTGTACACCTATGATGCTATAACCTCGTGTTACACCCATGTCGCTATACCTTGTGTTACACATGAAAGCTATACCTTGTGTACTACCATGATGCTATTAACTCGTGTTACACAATGATTGTACAACTCTTGTTACACCCTCATGATGCTATACCTTCGTGTTACACCTGATGCTTACCTCGTGTTACACCAATGATGCTAAATATACCTTGAGTTACAACCATGATGTAATACCTCCTTGTACACCCTTGTTGCCATACCTTGTGTTACCACATGATGCCTATTACCTTGTGTTACAACCATGTTGACTATACCTTGTGTTTCACCCATGACGCTATTCCTTGTGTTACACCCATGATGATATACCTGGTGTTACACCATGAAGCTATACCTTGTGTTTACAACCATGATGCTATAACCTTGTTGTTACACCCTGTTGCTATTCCTTGTTGTTACACCCATGACGTATACCTTGTGTTACTCAGTGATGACTAACATTGTGTTAAACCCATGGTGCTTTCCTTTGTGTCGCACCCCATGATGCTATACCTTGTGTTTACACCCAATGACGCTATACCTTGTGTTACACCAGTGGATGTACACCTTGTGTTACACCCATGTTGCTATACTTGTGATCGCACCATGATTGTATAACATTGTGTTTACACCCATGTTGCTATACTTGTGTATTATCACCCAAGATGCTATACCTTGTGTTACACCCAAGATGCTCTTATACCTTGTGTTACACCCATGTTTCTTTACCTTGTGTTACACCCTGATGCTATACCCGTGTTACACCCTTGATGCTATACCTTGTGTTTTACTCCCATGTTGCTATACCTTGTGTTACAACCATGACGCTTATACCTTGTGTTTCACCCATGATGTTTACCTTGTGTTACACCATGAAGCTAATTACCTTGTGTTACACCCATGATGCTATACCTTGTGTTACACCCATGTTGCTATACCTTGTGTTACACCCATGACGCTATACCTTGTGTTACACCAGTGATGCTACACCTTGTGTTACACCCATGTTGCTATACCTTGTGTCGCACCCATGATGCTATACCTTGTGTTACACCCATGATGCTATACCTTGTGTTACACCCATGACGCTAACCTTGTGTTTACACTGTGATGCTTACACCTTGTGTTACACCATTTTGCTATTACCTTGTGTCGCACCCATGAGCTATACCTTGTGTTACACCCATGTTTGCTGGATGAGATGTGCTTGGGGGTGGGTGTTTGACACCATGTTGCTATACATTGTGTTTACACCCATGTTGCTATACATTGTGTTCAACCCTGTTACTATACTTGTGTTTTAAACCCATGATTGCTATTCTTGTGTTACACCATTGTTGCTATACCTTGGGTTACACCCCATGTTGTATACCTTGTGTTACACCCATGATGCATGAGACCTTCGCTGTTTACCCCCATGATTGCTATACTTGTGGTTACACCCTGCGCTATACCTTAGTTGTTACACATTGTTGCTATAATTGTGTTACACCCTGTTTGCTATACTTTTGTCGCACACATGAATGCTATTACCTTGTGTTACACCATGATGCTATACCTTGTGTTACACACCTGTTGATATAACTTGTGTTTCACCCATGATGCTATACTTGTGTTACACCCTTGATGCTATACCTGTGTTACACCAATGATGCTATACCTTGGTGTGACAACCATGTTTGCTATTACCGTGTGTGTACATCCTATGATGCTTACCTTTGTGTTACACCCTTGTTGCTATCCTTGTGTTACTCCATGTTGCTATGTACTTGTGTTACACCCATGATGCTATCCCCTGTGTTTCACCCTTGTTGCTAAAAACCTTGTGTACATCCTGAAGCTTACCTTGTGTTACACCCATGATGCTATACCTTGTTTTTATACCCATGATGCTATACCTTGTGTTACACTTATTATCCCTTACCATGTGTTACACCTATGATGCTATACCTTGTGTTACACCCATGGCTATACCTTGGTTAACCCAAGATGCAATCCCTTTGTGTACACCCATGATGTTTAACCATGTGTTAACACCTATGATGCTATACCTTGTGTTACACCAATGATGCTATACCTTGTGTACACCCATATGATGTACCTTGTGTTATACCATGATCTATACCTTTTGTCGCACCATGATGCTATACCTTGTTTTTACACCCATGATGTTTATACCTTTTTTACACCCATGATGCTATACCTTTTTTTTAAACACCCATGATGCTATGCCTTGTGTTACACCCATGATGCTAAAACCTTGTGCTACACCCATGATGCTAGACCTTGTTTTACACCCCATGATGCTATACCTGTGCTACACCCATGATGCTAGACCTTGTGTTAAAACCCATGATGCTAACCTTGTGCTAACACCATGATGCTAGACCTTGTGTTAACCTATGATAACTATACCTTGTGTGTTACACCCATGATGTATATACCTTGTTTTACAACCCATGATCTATGCTTGTGTTTCCACCCATGATGCTATACATTGTGTTACACCCATGATGCTAAAACCTTGTGTTGCACCCATGATGCTATAACCTTGTGTTAAAAACCCATGATGCTATTCCTTGTTTTTCACCCATGATGGTATACCTTTTGTCGCCCCCATAAAGGGTTTTACCTTGTGTTAACACCATGAAGCTATACCTTGTTTTTCCCACCCATGATGCTATCCCTTTGTGTTACACCCTGATGCTATACCTTGTGTTACACCCATGATGCTATACCTTGTGTTACACCCATGATGCTATACCTTATGTTACACCTATGATGCTATACCTTGGGTCTAACCGGAACTTTCAGCAGGTAATCAGAATGGGAACGCTACGAGAGTCAAAGATGTGCATCGTTGTGTTAGTGATGACAGCTCTGGTGACAACGCTTCTCTCTCTGGCACTCAACTTCTCACCATCATCCTTAATTAACTGGTAAGATAAAATATACCGGTATATCTGCTGTTAACAACTCTTGTATACTGTAATATATTTTTATTAATATATATATCTCTAATTAAAGTGTAAATTTCTCTGTTAAAAGTGAATATGGCGTAATACTGTAAGGTTCTGTAATGTTGTTGAGGAGGTGTGTCAAGTAATTACTGAATCTAAATGATAGACGGTCGGCAGGAACTTTTATCTACTGCCAAGGAAAACAAAATGGATTATAATTATTAAAAAAAAATATATATTGACGTAAATTTAAGTGAAAACGAGAAGAGGTTACTTGGATTACTTAGTCTGTAGTGATGGATTACTTTATTGGTGGAGTAGTCCTTTACTGCGCCTGTGAGTATACAAGAAAACCTGTGTTTGTGAGCATACAACAAGAAGACCTGTGTCTGTGAGTATACAACAAGAAGACCTGTGTCTGTGAGTATACAACAAGACTTGTGTTTGTGAGTATACAACAAGACCTGTGTCTGTGAGTATACAACAAGAAGACCTGTGTTTGTGAGTATACAACAAGAAGACCTGTGTTTGTGAGTATACAACAAGAAGACCTGTGTTTGTGAGTATACAACAAGAAGACCTGTGTTTGTGAGTATACAACAAGAAGACCTGTGTTTTTGAGTATACAACAATAAGACCTGTGTTTGTGAGTATACAACAAGAAGACCTGTGTTTGTGAGTATACAACAAGAAGACCAGTGTTTGTGAGTATACAACAAGAAGACCAGTGTTTGTGAGTATACAACAAGAAGACCAGTGTTTGTGAGTATACAACAAGAAGACCTGTGTTTGTGAGTATACAACAAGAAGACCTGTGTTTGTGAGTATACAACAAGAAGACCTGTGTTTGTGAGTATACAACAAGAAGACCTGTGTTTTTGAGTATAGAACAAGAAGACCTGTGTTTGTGAGTATACAACAAGAAGACCAGTGTTTGTGAGTATACAACAAGAAGACCTGTGTTTGTGAGTATACAACAAGAAGAAACCCGTGTTTGTGAGTATACAACAAAGACCTGTGTTTTGTGAGTATACAACAAGAAGACCTGTGTTTGGAGTTACCACAAGAGAACCTGTGTTTGTTGAGTATACAACAATAAGACCTGTGTTTGGGGAGTATACAACAATAAGACCGTGTTTTGTGAGTATACAACCAGAAGACCTGTGTTTGTGAGATACAACAAGAAGACCCTGTGTTTGTGGGGTATACAACAAGAAGACTGTGTTTGTGGAAGTATAAACAACAAGACCTTTGTTTTTGGTATACAACAAGAAGACCTGTGTTTTGAGTATACAACAAGAAGACCTGTGTTTGTGATATACAACAATAAGAACCTTTTTTGAAATATACAACAAGAAAACCTGTGTTTGTGAGTATACAACAAGAAGACCTTGTTTTGAGATACAACAAAAGACCTGTGTTTTTTGAGTATACAACAAGAGGGCCTTTGTTTGGTGGGTATACACCAATAAACCTGTGTTTGTGAGTATACAACAAGAAGACCTGTGTTTGTGAGATACAAACAAGGAACCTGTTTTTGTGAGTATACAACAAGAACCTGTGTTTGTGAGGGATACAACAAGAGACCTGTGTTTGAGTAACAACAAGAAGGACTGTGTTTGTGAGGTATACAAAAACAAGGGACCTGTGTTTGTGAGTATACCACAAGAAGACCTGTGTTTTTGGGGTATACAACAAAAAAGAACTGTGTTTTTGAGTAAGAACAAAGAAGACCTGTGTTGTGAGTATTACAACAAGAAGACCCGGTTTGTGAGGTATACAACAAGAAGACCTTGTTGTGAGATACAACAAGAAGACCCTGTGTTTGTGGTATACAACAATAAGACCTGTGTTTTGAGTATACAACAAGAAGACCTTTTGGTTTGGGAGTATACAACAAGAAAACCTGTGTTTGGAGTATACAACAAAGACCTTGTTGTGAGTATACAACAATAAAGACCTGTGTTTTGAGTATACACAAAAGACCTGGTTTGTGAGTAAACAACAAAAGACCTGTGTTTGTGAGTAACAACAAAAACCTTTTTGGAAAAATCAACAAGAAGCCTGTGTTTTTAGATAAACAAAAGAAAATGTGTTTGGAGTATACAACAAAAAGCCTGTGTTTTTTGGTATACAACAAGAAACCTGTGTTTTTGAGTATACAACAAGAGACCGTGTTTGTGGTATACAACAAGAAGACCCGTGTTTTTTTGAGTTTTCAACAAAAAAGACCTGTGGTGAGTATAAACAAAAAGACCTGTGTTTTGATATACAAAAAGGAACCGTGTTTGTGAGATACAACAAGAAACCTTGTTTTGAGTATCAAAAAGAAAACCGTTTTTTGAGTATACAAAAAAGACCTTTTTGTGATAACAACAAAGGAGACCTGTGTTTGTGAGTTCAACAAGAAGACCTGTGTTTTGGTATACAACAAGAAACCTGTTTTTTGAGTATAGAACAAGAAACCCGTGTTTTTTGAGTATACAAAAAGAAGACCCGTTTTGTGGTATACAACAAAAAGACCTGGTTTGTGATAAACAACAAGAAGCCTGTGCTTGGAGTATACGCAAATAAGACCTGTTTTGTGAGTATACAAAAAAGCCTGTGTTTTGGGGGGTATACAAAAAAGCCGTGTTTTTTGGTATACAACAATAAACCTGTGTTTGTAGTATACAACAATAAACCGTGTTTGTGAGTAACAACAAGAAGACCTTTGTTTGTGAGTATACAACAAGAAAACCTTGTTTGTGATATCAACAAAAGACCTTGTTTTTGAGTTACAAAAATAAACCTGGTTTTGAGTATACAACAAGAAGACCTGTGTTTGTGAGTAACAACAAGAAGACCTTGGGTTTTTGAGTATACAACAAGAAAACCCCGTGTTTGTGAGTATCAACAATAAGACCTGTGTTTGTGAGATACAACAAGAAACCTTTTTGTGAGTTTAAAAACAAGAAGACCTGTGTTTGTGATATAAACATAAGACCCGGTTTGGATATAAAAAACAAAAAGACCCGTGTTTGTGATATACAAAAAAGAAAACCTGTTTTTTTGAGTATCAACAAGAAGACCGTGTTTGTGAGTATCAACAAGAAGCCTTTTTTGTAGTATACAACAATAAGCCCGTGTTTGTGATATACAACAAAAACCGTGTTTTTGGGGTATACAACAAGGGACCCGTGTTTGTGAGATAAAAAACAAGAAAACCTGTGTTTTGTTTGGGGATACAACAAGAAACCTGTTTTTTTGAAATAACAACAAGAAGACCTGTGTTTTGGGTATCAACAAAAGACCTTGGGGTTTTTGAGTATAAAAACAATAAACCTGTGTTTGTGATATACAACAATAAGACCTGTGTTTGAGTTTAACAACAATAAGACCTTGCCTCATCTTCCTTTTCCCCTTTCAAACAGTTCATCGGGGGCCCGGGGATTGTTAGATTTTAGTTTTCTCTATTTGTCCCGAGGACCATTCATATTACTGCAAAATCCCTAGTTTTTATCCTGTTTAATAAACTTTTTTCAAGAATATCGCCATATTTTCCTGGGTAAAATAGAGGAAGAGGGTTTTTAAATTTCACACAATCCTTATCACTGTCAGTGATCTGACCATACATAATAAATAATAATAATACATACATAATACAACATACATACATACATGCATACATTCATACAAATACATACATACAACATCATACATACATACATACATAAACATACAAAATACATACAAAAAATTTTTTAAAAACTAAATATTTCTTTTTCAAGGTTGCCGCCCCAACAATTTTTCATCAACTACATACTACAAAAATACATACATACAAACATAATACTCAACATACATAATACAAAAAACATATAAATTTTAAAAATACTTAATATTTCTTTGATCAAGGGGGGCTGCTCCAACATCATACAACTAAAACTACCACCCAAAATCTACATACATACATACTACATAATACAACAACAACATACATCATACAACAACATACATACATACATACAAAACGAGCCCTTGGTTTTCCCCCGGGTCAGGGGGGCAAAAAAATAAGTGTCTAGAGAATGGGAAAAAATACAGAAGGCCAAAAACTCAGGAGAAAAAGAATTAGTCGACGAGCCGAAACGAGTATGCACAGATAAAAAGGGAGGCCCAGCGGCAGTATAAAATGACATACATCGAAAGCCCAATCTGACCCAAAAATACTCTACGCCACTTCAGGAGGGAAACAACTCTCAAGGACCAGGGTTTAGGCTAGGAAAGAGGTGGGGGGCCAAAAGAAACGACCAGGGGGTATGTAGGAGCTCAACATGAGATTTCAGGAAGTATTCATGGAGGGGGAAGGGAAAAAACGGGAAGACAAAAAAGGGCGTACAGCAACAAGGGAATACCACAAGTGTTGGATGAATTACACACAACTGAGGAGGAGGCAGAGAAGCTCCTAAGTGACCTTGATACCTCAAAGGAGATGGGACCGGACAACATCTCTCCATGGGTCCTTACAAAGGGAGCAGGGACACTACGTGTGCCACTAACCACAATCTTCAACACTTCCCTTGAAACTGGGCAACTACCTGAAGTATGGAAGAAGGCAAATGTAGTCATCATCTTTAAGAAGGGACACAGAAATTATGCACTAAATTATAGACCTGTGTCACTGACTTGTATATTATACAAAGTCTTGGAAAAGATTATCAGGAGGAGAGTGGTGGAGCACCTGGAGCGGAACAAGATTATAAACGACAGCCAGCACAGATTCATGGAAGGCAAATCCTGTGTCACAAACCTACTAGAGTTTTAGGACAAGGTAACTGAAGTATGAAATGAGAGGGAGGGGTGGGTTGATTGCATTTTCTTGGACTGCAAGAAGGCCTTCGACACAGTTCCTCACAAGAGATTAGTACAGAAGCTAGAGGAACAGGCACGTATAACAGGACGGGCACTGCAATGGATCAGAGAATACCTAACAGGGAGGCAACAGCGAGTCATGGTCAGTGATGAGGTATCACAGTGGGCGCCAGTGACGAGCGGGGTCCCACAGGGGTCACTCCTGGGACCAGTGCTATTCTTGGTAAATGTGAACGACATGACGGAAGGGATAGACTCAGAAGTGTATCTGTTTGCAGATGACGTGAAGTTAATGAGGAGAATTAAATCAGACGCGGACCAGACAGGTCTACAAAAAAACCTGGACAGGCTGGATGTGTCGTCCAGAAACTGGCTCCTAGAATTTAACCCCGCCAAATGCAAAGTCATGAAGATCGGAGGAGGGCAAAGAAGACCGCAGACAGAGTATAGTCTAGGTTGCCAAAGGCTGCAAACCTCACTCAAGGAGAAAGACCTAGGAGTGAGTATAATACCGAGTACATCACCAGAAGCACACATTAACCAGATAACTGCTGCGGCATATGGGCGCTTGGCAAACCTGAGAATAGCGTTCCGGTTCCTCAGTAAGGAATCGTTCAAGACTTTATACACTGTGAACGTCATGCCCATACTGGAGTACGCAGCACCATTTTGGAACCCACATCTTGTCAAACACGTCAAGAAATTAAAGAAAGGGCAAAGGTTTGCAAGAAGGCTAGTTCCAGAGCTAAGGGGAATGTCCTATGAAGCAAGGTTAAGGGAAATCGGTCTGACAACACTGGAGGACAGGAGAGTCAGGGGAGACATGATAACGACATACAAATACTGCGTGGAATAGACAAGCGGACAGAGACAGGATGTTCCAGAGATGGGACACAGAAACAAGGGGTCACAATTGGAAGCTGAAGACTCAGATGAGTCAAAGGGATGTTAGGAAGTATTTCTTCAGTCATAGAGTAGTTAGGAAGTGGAATAGTCTGGCAAGCGATGTAGTGGAGGCAGGAACTATACATAGTTTTAAGACGAGGTATGATAAAACTCTTGGAGCAGGGGGAGAGAGGACCTAGTAGTGGTCGGTGAAGAGGCGGGGGCCAGGAGCTGAGTCTCAACCCCTGCAACCACAATTAGGTGAGCACAATTAGGTGAGTACATACGTACATACATACATACATACATACATACATACATACATACATACATACATACATACATACATACATACATACATACATACTAAACTACAGACCAGTGTCACTGACATGTATAGTATGCAAAGTTATGGAAAAGATTATCAGGAGAAGAGTGGTGGAACACCTAGAAAGGAATGATCTCATCAACAGCAGCCAACATGGTTTCAGGAACGGGAAAACCTGTGTCACAAACCTACTGGAGTTCTATGACATGGTGACAAGAGAGAGAGAGAGGGGTGGGTGGATTACATATTCTTGGACTGCAAGAAGGCGTTTGACACAGTTCCACACAGGAGATTAGTGCAAAAACCGGAGGACCAAGCAGGGATAACAGGGAAGGCACTACAAAGGATCAGGGAATACTTGTCAGGAAGACAGCAGTGAGTCATGGCACGTGGCGAGGTGTCAGAGTGGGAACCTGTGACCAGCGGGGTCCCACAGGGGTGAGTGCTAGGACCAGTGCTGTTTCTGGTATTTGTGAACGACATGACGGAATGAATAGACGCCGAAGTGTCCCTGTTTGCAGATGACGTGAAGTTGATGAGAAGAATTCATTCGATCGAGACCAGGCAGAAACTACAAAGAGATCTGGACAGGCTGCAGACCTGGTCCAGCAATTGGCTCCTGGAGTACAACCCCATCAAGTGCAAAGTCATGATGATTGGGGAAGGGCAAAGAAGACCGCAAACGGAAATAAAAGTCTAGGGGGGGCCCGAGACTTCAAACTTCAATTTAAAAAAAAAAGATCTTGGGGGGGAGTATATCAAACCCGGCAAAATTCCCCTGAAGCGGCCCTCAACCCAAAAAACTGCTGCAGCTAAGGGGGCCTAGCCCAAACCTCAGAAAAAGCATTCCCGACTTTTCAAAAGGGAAACTTCAGGACCCCGTACCCGGTGTACGTTAGGCCCATTTGGAGTATGCAGCCCATTTGGAACCCACACCTAGCCAAGGCACGTAAAGAAACTTGAGAAAGTGGGAAAAGGGTTTCAAAAAAAGACTGTCCCCCGAGCTAAGAGGTATTTCCCCAGAGGGAGGTTAAGGGAAAATTTAACCTGACGCATGGAGAACAGGAAGATAGGGAGGGCATGATAAAGACATACAAAAAAAACCCGAAGGGGAATTTAAAAAGTTGGCAAAGACAAAGGGTGTTCCAGAGAAGGGCACAGAACAAGAGGACACCGTTGGGAAATTAAGACACAGTTTAATCCCCAGGGTTTTTAGGAAAAATTTTTTCCTCGCAAAAGTAGTCAGGGAAATGGAATAATTTGGGGGGTAGGGTGGAGGCCGGTTTCCCTAAAATGCTTTTAAACAGAGGTATGATAAAGCCCCAAAGTTCAGGGGAAAAAACCTAGTAGCGGGAAATGAAAAGGCGGGGCCGGACTTGGTCGAAACCCCTTTCAACCTCAAATAGTGAGTACAACTAGGGGGTGCAAAGTCATGGGGGGATTAAACAGGAGGAAGTGGGCGAACACCGGAAAGAACCAAAATTATAAAAAGAAAAACCAGCCCTGGGGTTCAGGGGAAGGGAAATCTTTTTTTATCACAAACCCCCTGGATTTTATGAAAAAGGTAAAAAAAAGTAAGGCCACGAGAGAGAAAGGGGTGGGTAAAGATTGCGTCCTTTCCCAGACTGCAGGAAGGCTTTTTTACACAGGTCCCCCCCAAGAGATTTTGTGCAAAGCGGGGGATCAGGCATTTAAAAGGGAGGGGCCCGCAATTTGGGTAAGGGGAAAACCTGACAGGGAGGCAGCAACGAGTATGGGACTGAAGAGGGATCAATGGGCGCCTGTTTTCGGCGGGGGCCCCCAGGGGTCGTTCTTGGACCGTGGGAAAAATTTTTATATTGTGAACGACCCTGTTTGGGAAAGGGAAAAGACCGAAGGTCCCCCGTTTCCCCAGATGACTGGAAGTTGATGAGAAGAATTAAATCGGGACGAGGATGAGGCAGGACTGCAAAAAAGACCTGGACAGGCTGGAAAATGTGGGGCCAGTAACTGGCTTTCGAATTCAACCAGCCAAGGCAAAGTCATGAAAAAATGGGGAGGGGCAAAAAAAGACCGCAGACAGAGTATAGGGGTAGGGGGAAAAAGACTACAGACCTCACCCGGGAGAAAGACCTTGGGGGGGGGGACCATAAACCGAGGGACATCAAAGGAAAGGCCAACCCCATAACCAAAATAACTGCTGAAAACAAACGGGCCCCCTGGCAAACCCGAGAATAGCGTTCCGATACCTTTTAAAAAGGAAAACGGTTTTAAGGGCAAATGTACACTGTGTAGTTGGCCCAACTGTAGTTCAGCACCAGTTCTGGAACCCCCACCCGGTCGCACGTCAAGAAGTTAGAGAAAAATACAAAAAATTTGCAACAAGGCTAGTCCCAGGGCCCCCCAAAGGGAAAAGTCGTACGAGGGAAAAGGTTTTAAGGGGAAAAAAGGGCGGGGGCGACCCCTGGGGCCCGAAGGGGAGGGGAGACGTGTTTTCGACATACAAGTACTGCGGGGACTAGACAAGGTGGACAGGAAAAGGAAGTTCCCCGAGAGGGGCACAGGGGGAAAAGGGGGGCAAAAACCGAACAAAGCTCAGACGAGTACAGGGGGCGGGTTTGGGAAATTAAATTTTTTCAGTCCCAAAAAGTTTTGGGAGCAAGTGGGAAAAGCCTAGCAATTTAAGTAGTGCAGGCAGGGGAAACCCTACATAGTTTTTAAAAAAGAGGAAAAACAAACTCAGGGCAGAGAGAGAGAGGACCCCGTTCGATCCCGTAAGAGGGGTTTGGGGGGGAGCTTGGGGCTCGGACCCCTGCAACCCATTTGGGGAGTACATTTCCCTACATATAAATCATACATACATAAAATTTAAAAACATACATACATCTTTCATACTTTCATACATACATTATTAATACATTTTAAAACATTCACAAAAACTACATCATTCAAACTTTTAAAATACATACAGGGGGGTGCCAAAACATACATAAAACAAAAATACTACATACATAAAATTTCCCTACAAAAAAATACATACCTTTCATTTAAAAAACACATACTACATAAATTTCCCTTCCTACATTTACATACTTTCTACTTTAACAACATTTTAAAAATCATGCATACATAAAATTTCAAACAAAAATTCATACATACTACATAGTCTACAAAATACATACAAACATACTTTCATTATACTTTCATTCATACATACATACATTCATTTCATACATACAAAACTAAAAAAAAATACATACTACATACATACATAATAATACATCCCTACATTTCAAACATACATAAAATACATACATACAAAAATACTTTCATCTTTTCCTACTTTCAAAAAATTTCATTTTATACATTCATACATAAAATACATACATACATACATACAAAACATACATCCTTTCATACACACCTAAATACATTCATAATACATACATACAAACATACATACATTTCCTTCATACATACTATTTACATAAAACCCCACATATAATACTTAATTTTAAAATACAAACATACATGCATCCCCCCTTACATAATACATACATAAAATCCCAAAATAATACATACATACATACATACAATAATAAAAAAATACAAAAATTTCATTCATACATACAAACATAAAATACATACATACTTTCCTTTTTTACATGCAACAATTCCAAACATTTCATACAAACACACATAAAAACAAATTTAACATTTCTTTCTACAAAAATACAAAAATTTCATATAAATTTTTAAAAATACATACATAAGTACATACATAATACAACATAACATACCCTACATACATACACATACATACAAAAAATACATACATACATACATACATACAAAAAATACATACATACATCAAAACAAATACAAACCCTACATTTCCTAAATACATAAAAATACTACAACATACATCCCTACAAAAATAATACAAACATAAAACCAAAATACATACATTTCTTTCATAAAAAAATACAATAATACATAAAATACAAACATACAAACCCTTTAAAACCCTACAAACATACATACTAACATACATACATTCTAATTTCATTTCATACATTCATACTTTAAAAAATACATACAAAAAAAAACCCTACTTTCAAAAATACATACATTTAAATACATAATAAAATACATACCTCAAAAAAACATACTACATACATACAAACATACATTTTCAAGCATGCATACATACAAACTGGGCCCCAAAGGGCCAGTGCGTTTTTTGGGGTTTTGGGGAACGACTGACGGAAGGAATAGACTCGAGGTTTTCCCCCGTTTGCGATGACGTGAAGTTTATGAGAAGAATTCACTCGATCGAAGACCAGGCAGAACTACAAAGGATTTGGGAAAGGGTGCAGACCTGGTCCAGCAATTGGCTCCTGGGTTTTAATCCCAACCAAGGGCAAAATCATGAAATTGGGAAAGGGGAAAGAAAGGGCCCCAGGGCGGGGACAGTTTTAGGGGGTCAAAAACTTCCAAAAACCCCATCAAGGAAAAAAATTTGGGGGGGGAGTTTTAACACCAGGGCCCCATCCCCCTGAAGCCCCCACATCAACCAAAAAAACTGCTGCAGGGATATGGGCGCCCAGCAAAACCTCGAACAGCAAATTTGACATCTTAAAAAGGGGAAACATTCTGGACCCTTTTCAAACCCTGTACTTTTTGGGCCCCAATTTTGGGGTATGCCCGGGCCCCTTTTTGGAAAACCCCCACCTAGCCAAGCACGTGGAAGGAAAATAGAGAAAGTGCAAAGGGTTTGCAAAAAGACTAACCCCGAGCCCCAAGAGGTAAAGTCCTACGAGGGAAAAGGATTTAAAGGGTAAATCAACCCCGAGACACTGGAGGCAGGAGAGATTTGGGGGGACATGGAAACGACATCCAAAAAACGGGAGGGGAAATTTTCCCAAGGGGGACCCAAAAACAGGATGTTCCCGAGATTGGACACAGTAAAAAGGGGGCACAGTTGGAAAACTAAAACAAGATGAAAACCCCAGGGATGTTAGGAATTTCTTCAGCCACCAATAGTCAGTAAGTGGAAAAGTTTGGGAAAACGATGGGAGTGGGGGGCAGGATCCATACATAGCTTTAAGCAGAGGTTATGATAAAAACTCACGGTCAGGGAGATTGGGCCTTGTAGCGATCAGTGAAGAGGCGGGGGCCCGGGCTCGGACTCGACCCCCGCAAAACCCCAACTAGGTGAGTACATAAAATATAGGAAACAATTACTACACACTTTCAAAAAAACAACAATTAATAATACCCTACAACTTACATAAAATTTTCATAATTTTCATACAAAACCCTAAAAAAACCCTACATGCAACTTTTATACCCTTTAAACTTTAAAACTTTCAACATACCAAATATACCCTACCTTTTAAAACATACATACAAACATACTTTTTACTTACATTTCAAATACCCTTTCTTTGGGAACATTCCTTTCATACATAATACTTAAAAAACATTTCATACATACGTACATACATGCCCTACAGCCCTACATAAATCCCTTTCATACAATTTTAAAACAAAAAACTTTCATACATACATACATCATACATACATCCCTACTTAAATAAATGCCCTCCATACAAAACTTAAAAAATACATACATACATATATCATACATACAACATACATACATAATACATACATACAACATAATACATAAATTTAAAACATACAAAACAAAATAAAAAGATAAATACAAAAAATAAAAGCATACCATTTCATACATACTACATACATACATACCCTACATACATCATACAACAACATACACCTTTCATACAAACATACATACATAAATTAAGTAATTTTTTTATTCCCTTGATCAAGGTTGCCGCTCCAGCAAATGGATCTTCCCCAAACATTTCAATCAAAACCCTTTATAATTACAAGGGCAGTCTTATTATTTGATTGTTCTGCTCCCCTTTTATACTACTAAAAACTATTATTTTCTTTCCACAACTACCCACTATTTTCACTCCTACTACTACTACCCCCCACTATTTTCATACTACTACTTCCACCACTATTATTTACTAAATACTAAATACTACCACCATATTTTTTAAAATACTCCACCAAACCCCCAAATTTTCATTTCTACTTACCCCCCTTTTTATCACTACTACTACTACCACCACTATTTTCCAAATTAAATACTACTTCTACGATTAAATACAACTGTTCTGCTTTTTACCCTATTACTTTTTTTCTATTAATACTAAATTTTCACTACTACTAATACTAAAAACTACTACTACTATCACCACGGGGCTATTTTTCGCTACTACAAATACTAACACGACTATTTTCATACTACTCCTTTCCACGACTATTTTCACTACTAATACTCCCACGACTATTATCACTACTACTACTTTCCACCACGACTATTTTCACTACTTCCCATTTACTAAATACTTCTCGAATTGTTTCTAAATTTTCTGCAACTACTACTTCACTACTTTCTAATTTCTTAATTTGGGTTTTACTACTATACTACCAACCCCGACTTTTTACTACTTTTTGCTATACTACCAATAATATTTATTTCTATTTCAAAAACTTCTGCTACTACTTTTATTTCTGTTTTACTACTATACTATACTACTACTACTACTGCTGTATTACTACTAATTTTTTCTACTACAAACCCTATATTACTACTTTTAAAATTTCTTCTGTTTCTATACTAATACTAATTTCGCTGAGCTGCTATACTACTACCTTTTGCTTTTTTACTAAAAAATACTTTTTAAATAATAAATAACATTACTTCTGTTTTACTAAACTACAAAGAATGCTTCTTCTATAAATACTGCTGCTGCTTCCCACACCCTTTTACAACCACAAATATATTACTGCTGCCTTTCGCTACTACTATTCTACAACTACTGCTACTACTACTATACCCAAATACAAAACCTGCTACTAATACTATGCTTCAAATACTACTATAATTCTTTTTAAATACTACTTCCCACAAATTGGGGGACTTCTAAAATACTACTACTACTACTTTCTACTACTACTTTTACACTTTCTAAAACTTCTGCAAAATACTACCCACTTCTGCTACACACTACTTCGCTACAAATACTACTTATGCTACTACTACTACTTTTAACTAATTTTTTTCTGCTAAAAACTACTACTACTTCTTGCACTAAATACTACTATTTTACTACAAAATACTTCTGTACTATACTACCCGCGTACTTTTTACAAACTTACCTTTCTATAAACCCCCATAAATACTAAAAACCCTACTAAATTTTCTGCTACTACTTAATTTCTAATTTCTAAATTCTTTTGGACCCCATACTATTTTACTATACAATACTTCTACTACTACTTTCCAAATTCCCACTAAATTTTTGCTTCTACTACTATTACTTCTGCAATACTACTTTCTACTATAAATACTATAATACTACCACTACTACTTCTTCTGCTATATACTAAATACTACACTACTTTCTACTACTAAAACTAATTTGCTACACTTCTCTACTACTATACTATTTCCACTATTTTGCTTCTGCTGCTACTATACATTAATACTACTTTCTTTTGCTACTAAATACTTTCTATACTAAAAAATAATACTACTACTACAACCCCCTACTCTTCTTTGCTACTACTACTACTACTACTAATTCTTTTTCTACTTCTACTATACTTCTACTATTAAACCCCTACAAATCTTCTGGTTTCTAATACTAAATTTTTTTTTCTACTACTACTAATACTTTGCCTACTATACTTTTTTTACTAAAATACTAAATACATACTAATAAATACTTTTCTACTATAATACAATGCCAAATACTTCTGCTACTACTACTACTTTCTTCTTTTACTACAAATACTAAAGTACTACTTTGTACTACGCAAGTACTACTTCTGCCCACTACAACTACACTTTTTCTACTACATACTAATGTAACACTTCGTTTTTTTCTAATTACTATTCTGTACAATAATACTACTACTTTATACTATACTAAGCACAAATTTTGCTACTACACCTACTTTTTCTACAAATACTACAAATTTCTACTGGGACTACTATACTTCTTTACTACTACTATTCTGTAAATACTCCCGCTACTAATACTATTACTATAAATATATTACTACTATACTACTTTTTGCTACTTTCTTTACTACTACTACTATTATTATTACTAAATGCTTTTGCTACACTATACTTACTAACAAATTTGCTACTCTACTACTACTTCCTTAATACAAATGCTACTAAAAAACCCCTACTATTACTACTAGTTCTAATACTTCTCCTTTCCAATACTACTTTCAATACTATTAATACTACTACTACAAATATACTAACTACTACTACTACTACTACTACTATTACTACTTCTATTTCTACTTTTACTACTACTACTTTACTAACTATACTAAATACTGCAAATAAAATTCTGCTACTACTATACAACTTCTGGGACTACTAGAACTACCCCTAAGGGCTGCTACCAAAATCTAAACTAAATTTCCCCTGTACTACTGCAAAATTTGGCCATATTACTTCTGCTACAATAATTTCTACTAAACTTTTGGTTTTCTTTCAAATAATACTACTAACCCCTGCAAATGCTACTTCTGCTACACACTTTGCCCATATACTACAAAATTCTGCTACTACTATTTCTACCACTACGTTTCTACTACTACTATATAATTAGTTACAAATACTATTTCTTCTCTATACTACTACTACTACTTCAAATGTTATAAATACTTCTGTTTCAAATACTACTACTACTTCTATATACTTCTGCTTCTATTACTACAAATAAATACTACTAAATACTACCCATTTTCTAAAAATTTCTACCTCTACTATATACCAACTACTACTACACTACACTCTGGGTTTCCTCTAGCCAATTATTACTTTTCTTTTACTACAACGTCTTCCTGAACGGTCTTCCGGGTTCCCTCCCTTTTAATGACAATTATCCAGTATAACTAACCATCTGACGTTTGTCTTCCCCCCACTGCGAGTTATTTTTTGACTTCCTTCACCCAATAGTGTTTTAATTTCCCTTTTTGGGTTTAAAAGTGTGTGACTGTACAAGTTATACAACATTTAAAAACTAAGTTAGTGATCACATTATTCTTTTTTCATGTTTTTGTACCCCGTTTAAATCAAATTCATAAAACACTATGAACATTTTACACTTAAGTGAACAATAAACATAAATTGTTACATGTCCGTGTACTTGGAAATTTTTAAATTTTACATTTTCTTTTACTTTTGATTTCATAAATTGACATGCAGTGTACTATGATACTTTATTGTACATGTCAGGGGACTATGATTCTTTTCTTGTACATGTCAGTGCCTATGATACATATATTTTTCGGGCGTTTCCCCTATGATGCATATATTGTAATGTCAGTGCCTTTTGATTTAAAATATTGTACATGTCAGTGCACTATGAAACATATATTTTACATGTCCGTGCAATATGATACTTTTAAATTGGGGATAAAGTCAGTGCACTAAGATACAAATTTTTACATGTCATGCACATGATACATATATTTTCATGTCAGTGCACTATGATACATTTATTGTACATGGGCAGGCCTATGTTTCTATATTGTACATGTTCCCCCGTTTCCTTTGATAAATAATGCACATGGGCCGGTTCCCCTATGATATATTAAAATTTTAATTTTTGAATAAAAACCCCTCCTTGTTAAGGGTTTCTTTTTCCGGGGAAATATTTCCCTCCCTTTTACCACCCTTTAAAATTTAGCCTCACAGGGCCCCATAAAAAAATCTTTACCAAAATTTAGAACTTTCCCCCAAAATTTCCCTGTACATGCAAAATTTTGCCACATTACTCCCCCATCCAAAATTATCAAATTCCTTTTCTAAAAACCCTAAATTTCAATTAAAAACTTCCCTACCTTTTATCTAATTACTGTTCAAAAATTTTTGCTTCAATGTAAACACTAGACCTCACCCCCCTACCCCCCCAAAAAACCCCCTTGCTCATCCGCAATCCTATTCTCTCTTACCTTTTATTTTTTTTAATTTTTTTTTTTAAAACACTGGCCGATTTCCCCCAAGGCGGGTGGTTTAGAAAAAGAAAAAATTTCCCATCTTCACTCCCTCACTGGGCTTTCCAGAAGGGGGGCTTTACACTACAGTTTTTAAACTGGGAACATTAAACCCCCCTTCCCTTTCACCTTAAATTTTTTTAATTAAAATCCTACGTAACCTTTCCCGGCATACTCAAATAAACTTATTCCCCTAAAAAATTTTTACGATCCTTTTGTCCCCCTTTCTTTTATAAAGGGGACTTTACATTCCTCGACAATCTTGGGAAAAAACCTTCCCCTCTTTATACATTTAATAAAAAAAATCCCAACAACAAAAAACACTAACCCCCCCCGCTTTTAACATTTTGACTGACCCCCTCAGTTTCAGCTGTTTTAAAAACACCTTTCTTTCCCACGTAATCCCTCACGACCTCCCCCCAAAACTCACATCGTTCTTTCACCCAAAAAGATGGTAAACCTCCCTGCCATTTCATGAAAAAAATATATAATAATATATATATATATATATTATAAAATATATATTTTATAAAAATATTTTAATATATAATTTTAATATATATATATAATAAAAATTTTAATATAAATATTATTATATTTTTATATATATATATATATATATATATTATATATATTTATATATATATATATAAAAATTAATATATAAAATATATTATATATTAATTATTTTTATTATTAATATAAAAATTATATTTATATATATATATATTAAAAAATATTTATAATAAATATTATTATATATATATATATAATTATGGGCCGATAGGCAGAATTGCGATCGGGTTTAAAAAAGCAACGCTATCTTGAAATATAGGACAAATGAAAATTTGTGTATGAATAATTCCCCAAAAATCATCCAAAACCTAACGAAAAAAAATATATTTCAGTTTTTGTTTGTTTTAAAATTTTTTGTAAACAAATCTAAAATATAATTGTTGGGTTAGACTAAAAAAAATTGTTTTTGCGTAAAAGGTTGGGTAAGTTTTCTAAGAGTTTTTGGGTGCAAAATTTTTAAATTTTTTTAATTTACATTTAAAGAAAAAAATATTCTTTAAAAAGTTTAAAGAGAAAATTTTAGAAAAAACTTAATTTTAAATGAGTTTTTGTAATTGACCAGTTTTCATATTTAGCACACATATATTTAATTTAAAAATTTTATTTAAAATATATAATTTTATATATATATAAAATAATATTTATTTATATTATATTTTATAATTTAAAAAATATATATATATATATAATTAAAAAATATAATATTATTATTTATATATATATATATATATATATTATATATATTATTTTATATATACATAAAATTTATATTATATATAATAAATATATATTTATATATATAATATATATTATTATATATTATATATATATATATATATTTTTATTATATTATATTATTATATATAATATAATATAATTATTTTATAAATTTTATTTATATATAATATATAAAATATATTATTTATATATATATATTATATATTTTAAAAATATATATATATATTAATATTTTTATATTATAAAATATATATTTATATATATATATAAAAATTTAATATATTTATATATAATATATATATATATTATATATTATATATATAATATATATAAAAAAATTTAAATATAAATATAATTTTTTTTATATATATTTTAATATATAATAATATTATATTATTATAATATATATAATTTTTTTTTTTTTTTTTTTTTGTATTTGGTTTTTTATATTAAAAATTTAATTAATTATATATAATATTTTCTTATATATAATAATTTGTGTTGGTTGATTTTTGGTGTGTGTTGTTTATTGTTTGAGGGCACTATGATACACAATTGTCATGTCGTGACATGATAATTATTTTACATGAAGTGCACTATGATACATAATTTACATGACATGAACTATGAACAAAATTGTACATGTCTGTGCACTATGATCATTGTTGCACATCGTGCACTATGTACACTATTGTAATGTTTGCCATGATACATATGTTGCACTGTCAGTGCATATGATACACATATTGTAATGTAAGTGCATATGAGCTATATTTTGCATGTCAGTCACATGATACTATATTGACATGTCAGTGCACTATGTACATATATTGCCATTAATGCACTTTGATACAAAATTGAATGTCAGTGCACATGAACATTTTTAAAATTGTTCAGTCACTTGATAATATATTGCAATTCAGTGCACTATGAAAATATTGCACATGTCTGCACTATGATACAAAAATTGCACATGTCGGCACTATGTACTATATTGTATTGTAGTGCACTATGATACATATTTGTACATGTCAGTCACTATGATACATTTAAATTTTATATGTCATGCACTAGATGCAATTTGACATGTCAGTGCACTATGATAATTTTTTGTAATGTCCCGTGCACTAGATACATATATTGTACTGTCAGTGCACATGATACATTATTGTACATTCTGCCTTGTACATATATTGCACATGTCAGTGCACAAAGAACAAATTTACATGTCAGTACACTATGACACATTATTTGCGTAGTGCCTATGTACATTATTGTACATGTCAGTGCACTATGATACATAATTGCAATTCGTACACTAGACACAATATTTTTTACAGTCATGCACTAGATACAATATTTTCTGTCAGTGCACTAGAACATATATTTTCATGTCATACATTGACACAAATGTTACTTCAGGGCACTTTTATACATATTTGACAGTCGTG
>NC_069444.1:152842-167842 GCF_026875155.1 Cherax quadricarinatus | reverse complement strand
ATGTGTAGCGTACCCTTCATACTGTTACCAGGTGAACTGTGTAGCGACCCTTCATACGTGTACCTAGGTGATCTGTGTATGTACCCCTTTATACTGGTACCTAGGGGATACTGTGTAGGTACCTTTATCTGTGTACCTAGGGAAACGGTAGTGTACCCTTTAACTGTGTACCTAGGGATACGTGTAGTGACCCTTATACTGTGTACCCAGGGAACTGTGTAGTGTACCCTTATACTGTGTACCCAGGTGATATGGTAGCGTACCCTTCATAGTGTACCTAGGGGATACGTGTAGCGTACCCTTCATACTGGTACCTAGGGGATACTGTTAGTGTACCCTTCATACTGTGTCCTAGGGGATCTGTGTAGCGACCCTTTAACTGTGTACCCAGGGGATACTGTGAGCGACCCTTCATACGTTACCTAGGTGATACTGGAGCTACCCCTTTTACTGTTATAGGTGAACTGTGTAGTGTACCCTTCATACTGTGTACCTAGGTGTACTGTTATGACCCCTTTATACTGTGTACCAGGTGATACGGGAGCGTACCCTTCATACTTTTACCCAGGGGGATACGTTAGTGTACCCCTTTATACTTGTACCTAGGTGATATGTGTAGCGTACCCCTTTATCGTGTACCTAGGGATACTGTGAGTGTACCCTCATACTGTGAACCAGGTTATTTTTGTACCCTTCATACTTGGGACCTGGGATACTGTGTAGGTACCCTTCATACTGTGTATAGGGGATACTGTGTAGTGTACCTTTATACTGGGTCCAGGTGATACTGTGTATGTACCCCCTTTATATGTTACCTAGGGGATAGTGTAGTGTACCCTTCATACTGTGTACCCAGGGAACTGTGTAGTGTAACCCTTCATACTGTGCCCAGGGATATGTGTATGTACCCTTTATACTGGTACCTAGGTGATACTGGATTACCCTTTATACTTGTACCCAGGGAAATGGTGTGTACCCTTCATATGTGACCCAGGGGATCTGGTTTGTGTACCCTTCATACTGTGTACCTAGGGGATTACTGTGTAGTGTCCCCTTTATACTGTGACCTAGGGGAAAGTGTATTACCCTTCTACGTGTACCTAGGGGAACGTGTAGTGTACCCTTCATACTTTTTACCTAGGTGATACTGGTGGTTACCCTTCATACTGTGAAATAGGGATCGTGTAGTGTACCCCTTCATACTGTGTACAGGTGATACTGGTAGTGTACCTTTTTAAACTGGACCTAGGTGATACTGTGAAGTGTACCCCTTTATAAAAGTGTCCCCAGGGGATACTGTGTATGTACCCCCTTTATATGTGTACCCAGGTGATCGTGTATGTACCTTTTATACTGTGTACCTAGGTGAACTGTTAGTGACCCTTCATACTGTGTACCAAGATACGGTAGTGTACCCTTATACTGTGTACCAGGGGATACTGTGTATGTTCCCTTCATACGTGTACCCAGGGGATACTGTGTGTTACCCTTCATATGTGTACCTAGGGATACTGTGTAGGTACCCTTCATACTGTGTACCTAGGTATACTTGTTTTTACCCTTCAACTTTTCCTAGGTGAACGTGTAGGGACCCTTCATAAATTGACCCAGGGAACTGTTGGTACCCTTCAAAATGTGTACCTAGGTGTACTGTGTATGAAAACCCTTTATACTGTGTACCCAGGTGATACTGTGAGTGTACCCTTCATACTGGACCTGGTGAACTGTTAGTGTACCTTTCATACGTGTACCTAGGTGTACTGTGTATGACCCTTTATACTGTGACCTGGGGTATGTGAGTTAACCCCTTTATACTGTGTACCAGGTGATACTGTGAGGTACCCCTTTATATGTGACCTAGGTATACTGTGAGTGTACCCTTCATCTGTGTACCAGGTGTACTGTGTATGTACCCTTCAACGTGTACCTAGGAATACGTGTAGTGTACCCTTCATACTGTGTACCTGGGGATACTGTGTGTGTACCCTTCTTTGTCCCAGGTAATACTGTGTAGTGTACCCTTATAGTTACCTAGGTGATACGTTTTGTACCCTTCTATGTTCCTAGGTAATACTGGTAGTTACCCTTTATACTGTGTACCTAGGGATACTGTGTAGTGTACCCTTCATACTGTGTACCAGGGAATTGGTATGTACCCTCATACTTTTCCTAGGTATACGTTGGTACCCTTCATATGTGTACCCAGGTAATACTGTTAGTGTACCCTTCATACTGTGTACCAGGGGATACTGTGTAGCGACCCTTCATACTGTGTACCAGGTATATGTGTAGCGCCCCCGGCCCTTTTTTCCCTTCTTTTGGTACCTAGGTGATATGTGTATGTACCCTTCATACTGTGTACCTAGGGAAAACTGTGAAATGTACCCTTCATACTGTGGGACCGGTATACTGTGTATGTACCCCCTTTAATAAGTGTACCCTAGGTAAAAACTGTGTAGTGTACCCTTCATACTGTGTACCTAGGTGATACTGTGTAGCGTACCCTTCATACTGTGTACCTAGGTGATACTGTGTAGCGTACCCTTCATACTGTGTACCTGGGGGATACGTGTAGTGTACCCTTCATCTGGTACCTAGGTGATACTGTGTGGTACCCTTCATACTTTGGTTACCTAGGGGATACTGGTAGGTACCCTTCTACTGTGTACCTAGGGATACGTGTAGCGTACCCCTTTATACTGGACCAGGTGAAAAGTGTAGTTTACCCTTCATACTTGTACCTAGGTGATATTGTAGGTACCCTTCAACTGTGTACCAGTGATACTGGTAGCGTACCCTTTTATATGGTACCCAGGTATACTGTGTGTTTACCCTTTATATGGTACCAGGTGATACTGTGTAGCTACCCTTTTATACTGTGTACCTAGGATACTGTGTAGGTACCCTTCATACTGTGTACCTAGGGGATACTGTGTAGTGTACCCTTTATCTGTTACCAGGTGATACTGTTGTTACCCTTCATACTGTGTACCTAGGTGATACTGTGTAGTGTACCCTTCTACTGTGTACCCAGGGAAAACTGTGTAGTACCCTTCATCTGTGTACCTAGGGATACTGTGTATTACCCTTCATACTGGTACCTAGGGATCTGTGTAGTGTACCCTTCTACTGTGTCCTAGGGGAACTGTGTAGTGTACCCTTCATATGTGTACCAGGTGATACTGTGTATGTAAACCCTTTAATGTGTACCTAGGTGATATGTTATGTACCCTTCAACTGTGTACCTAGGTGATACTGTGTGTGTACCCCTTCATACGTGACCCAGGGGATACTGTGAGTGTCCCTCATACGTGTACCTAGGGGATATGTGTAGTGTACCCTTAAACTGTGTACCTATGATACTGTGTATGTCCCTTATACTGTTACCTAGGGAATGTGTATGTACCCTTCAACTGTGTACCCAGGGGTACTGTGTAGTGTCCCTTCATACTGTGTACCTAGGTGTACGTGTAGGGGACCTTTCTTGTTACCTAGGTGTACTGTGATGTACCCCCTTTATACTGTGTACCTAGGTATACTGTGAGTGTACCCCTTTATAGTGTACCTAGGGATACTGTGTAGTGTACCTTTCATATGTTACCTAGGTGATCTGTTATGTACCCTTCATACTGTGTACCTGATGATATGTGTGTGTACCCTTCATACTGTGTCCAGGGAACGTGTAGGTACCCTTCATACTGTGTACCTAGGTGATACTGTGTAGTGTACCCTTCATACTGTGTACCTAGGTGATACTGTGTAGTGTACCCTTCATACTGTGTACCTAGGGATACTGGTAGTGTACCCTTTATACTGTTACCTAGGTGATACTGAGTGTACCCCTTTTATACTGTGTACCTAGGTGAACTGTGTAGTGTAACCCCTTTATACTGGTACCTAGGGATACGTTAGTGTACCCTTCAAATGTGTACCTAGGGGATACTGGTAATGTACCCTTTTTTAAATGTTACCTAGGGGATACTGGTATGTACCTTTCATACTGTGTACCCAGGTGATACTGTGTATGTACCCTTCATACTGTGTACCTAGGGGGATACGTGTAGTGTACCCTTCATACGTGACCTAGGTGATACTTGTATGTACCCTTCATACTTTACCCAGGTGATACTGTGTATGTACCCTTCATACTGTTTCCCGGTGCTTGTAGTGACCCTCATACTGTGTACCTAGGTGATACGTGAGGTACCCTTTACTGTGTACCTAGGTGATACGTTAGTGTGCCCTTCATACGTTACCCAGGGATATGTGTATGTACCCTTCATACTTTACCTAGGTATACGTTAGTGTACCCTTCATATGTGTACCTAGGTGATACGGGGAGTTCCCTTCATACTGGACCTAGGTGATACTGTGGTGTACCCTTTATACGTGTACCTAGGTGAAACTGTGTGTGTACCCTTCATACTGTGTACCTAGGTGAATGTGAGTGTACCCTTCTACTGTGTACCAGGTGATACTGTGTATGTACCCTTCATACTTGTACCTAATGATACTGTGTGTGTACCCTTTATCTGTGTACCTAGGGATACTTGTAGTGTCCCTTCTACTGTTACCTAGGTATATGTTAGTGTACCCTTTATACTGGTACCTAGGGGATACTGTGTAGTGTACCCTTCATACGTGTACCTGGTGATATGTGTAGTGTACCCCTTTTTAAAATGGTACCAGTGATAGTGTAGTGTACCCTTCATACGTGTACCTGGTGTACGTGTAGTGTACCCCTTTATACTGTGTACCCAGGGGATTTCTGTGTAGTTACCCTTAACTGTGTACCTAGGTAACTGTGTGTTTACCTTTCATACTGTTACCTAGGTATACGTTAGTGTACCCCATACTGTGTCCTAGGTGATACGTGTGTGTACCCTTCATACTGTGTCCTAGGGATACGTGTAGTGTACCTTTCATACGTGACCTAGGTATCTGTGTAGTGACCCCTTCATACTGGTACCCAGATGATACGTGTGGTACCCTTTATAGTTACCTAGGTGAACGGTAGTGTACCCTTTCGTGACCCTAGGTGATCTGTGTGTGTACCCTTATACTGGTACCTAGGTGATACTGTGTAGTGTACCCTTCATACTGTGTACCTAAGTGATACTGTGTAGTGTACCCTTCATACTGTGTACCTAGGTGATACTGTGTAGTGCCCTTCTACTGTGTACCAGGGATACTGTGTGTGTACCCTTATACGTGTACCCAGGTGAACTGTGTAGTGTACCCTTCATACGTGTACCTAGGTGTACTGTGTAGTTACCCTTCTACTGTGTACCTAGGTATACTTGTAGGTCTTTCATACTGTGACCCAGGTATACTGGGAGTGTAAAACCCTTTATACTGTGTACCTAGGTATACTGTGTAGTGTACCCCTTCATCTGTGTACCAGGTGATACGTGAGGTCCCTTCATACTTTTTACCAGGGATACGGTAGTTACCCTTCATACTGTGTACCCAGGATACTGTTTTGGGGACCCTTCATACTGTGTACCTAGGTGATACGTGTATGTACCCTTATACTGTGTACCAGGTGATACTGGGTTTGTGTCCCTTATACTGTGTACCTAGGTGATACTGTGTATTACCCCTTTATACTGTGTACCTAAGTGAACTGTGTAGTGACCCTTTATACTGTGTACCCAGGTGATACTGTTTGTACCCTTCATACTGGTACCAGGTGATACTGTGATGTACCCTTTATACGGTTTCCCAGGTGATATGGTGTGTTTCCCTTTTTACTGTGACCTAGGTATAAAGTTAGTGTACCCTTTATACTGTTACCTAGGTGATACTGTGTATGTACCCTTCATCTGTGTTTTCCTAGGGGATACTGGTAGTGTACCCTTATACTGTGTACCCAGGTGATTGGTATGTACCCTTCATATGTGTACCTAGGGATACTGGTTTGTGTACCCTCAAAATGTGTACCTAGGGGTAGTGTAGTGTACCCCTTTATACTGTGTACCAGGTGAACTGTGTAGGGGACCCTTCAACTGGTACCTAGGTGATACTGTTATTACCCTTTATACTGTGTACCTAGGGGATATGGTTTGTGTACCCTTCATACTTGTCCAGGGGATACGTGTAGTGTACCCTTCATACTGTGTACCTAGGGATACTGTGTAGTTTACCCTTTTATACTGTGTACCTAGGTGATATGTGTGTGTACCCTTCATACGTGTGCCTAGGGGAACTGTGTAGTGTACCCTTTTTTAAATGGTACCAGGGGACATGTGTAGGTACCCTTCAATGATACCTGGGAACTGTGTAGTGACCCTTCAACGTTACCCAGGTGAACGTTAGTGTACCATTCATACTGTGTACCTAGGGGATACGTGTAGTGTACCCTTAACTGATCCTGGGGGATACTGTGTAGTGTTCCCTTCATACTAGGTTAGGTTAGTAACTTCGTCAGGAACAGGACAAATGTTTTCCCGCGCGGGTCTTAGTCAATGTGACCCGCCTTTTAAATTTTTGGGCATCTGCCGAGGCCTCCTCTGGTTACCGGTCCACCCCCTTTTAAAAATTTTTGGTATTTTAACCTTGTTGCGATCCCTTTCATACGTGTACCTAGGGGATACTTGTGTTACCCTTTATACTGTGTACCCGGGAACGTGTGGGTACCCTTCATCTGTGAAACCCAGGGATACTGTGAGTGTACCCTTATACTGGGACCTAGGGATACGTGTAGTGACCCTTTTGCCTGGTACCTAGGTATACTGTGTAGGTACCCTTCAACCGGTACCTAATGATACGTGTAGTGTACCCTTTAACTGTGAACCCAGGTGATACTGTGTAGTGTACCCTTCTACTGTGTACCTGGGATACTGTGTAGTGTACCCTTTGTACATGACCTAAATGAACTGTGAGTTTACCTTTCACCACTGTGACCTAAATGATATGGTAGTGTACCCTTCATACTGGTACCTAGGTGATACTGTTTAGTGTACCCTTCTACATGTACCTAATGATACTGTTATTTACCTTTTTACACGGTACCTAAGTGATACGTGTAGTGTACCCTTTATATGTGTATTGGTGATACGTTGGGGACCCTTCGACAGTGTACCCAGTGATACTGGTTTTTACCCTTTATACTTGTACCCAGGTGATACGTGTAGTGTACCCTTATACGTGTACTAGGTATACTGTGTATGTACCTTATACGTGTACAAAGGGGTACTGTGGGGTGTACCCTTTATACTGTGTACCCAGGTGATACTGTGTGGGGTACCCCTTTATTTCGTGACCTAGGGAACTTTTTTGGTGTACCCCTTTATACTTGGGACCTAGGGAACTGTGTGGTGTCCCTTTATTTGTACCCAGGTGAACTGTGTAAAGTACCCTTCATACATTCCCAGGTGATACTGTGTGGTGTACCCTTTTATCGTGTACCTAGGGGGTACTGTGTAAGTACCCTTCACACTGTGTACCAGGTGATACTGTTGTGTACCCTTTTACACGTTACCTAGGTGATACTGGTTTGTGTACCTTTTACACTGTGTACCTAGGTGATACTGTGTAGTGTACCCTTCACCTGTGTACCAGGAACCGTGTGCACCCCACACTGTGTCCTAGGTGAACTGTGAGTGTACCCTTCATACTGTTACCTATGATATGTTATTACCCTTCATACTGTGTACCTAGGTGATACTGTGTAGTGTACCCCTTCACACTGTGTACCTAGGGGATACTGTGTGCGTATCCTTTACACGTGTACCTAGGGGGTACGTTAGCGTACCCTTTGCACTGTGTACCGGGGATATTGTAGTGTACCCTTTACTGTGTACCAGGTGATACTGTTAGGTACCCTTCATCGTGTACCTAGGTGTATGGTAGCGTACCCTTCATATGTGTCCTGGTGAAATGTGTAGTGTACCGTTCATACTGTGTGCCTTGATACTGGTACGTACCCCCCATACTGTGTACCAGGTGATCGTGTAGTGTACCCTTATATGTGTACCCAGTGATACGTGTAGCGCACCCTTCATACGTGTACCTAGGTGATCGTGTATGTACCCTTTATACTGTTACTTGGTGATACGTGTGCGAACCCTTCATATTTGTTTTCCAGGGTACTGTGAGTGTACCCTTCATACTTGTACCAGGTGATAGTGTAGCGACCCCCATACTGGGTACCATGATATTGTAGGTACCCCTTATACGTGTACCTAGGTGATACTGTGTGCGTACCCATACTGTGTCCTAGGTGTACTGTGTAGTGTACCGTTCATACTGTGTACCTAGGTGATACTGTGTAGCGTACCCTTCATACTGTGTACCTAGGTGATACTGTGTAGTGTACCCTTCATACTGTGTACCTAGGTGATACTGTGTAGCGTACCCTTCATATGTGACTATGGATACTGTGTAGGACCCCTTTATACTGTGTACCTAGGTGATACTGTGTAGCGTACCCCCATATTGTGTCCTAGGGGATACTGTGTATGTACCCCTTTATACTGGGGTACCAGTGATACTGTGTCGTACCCCTTCATTATGTGTACCTAGGGATACTGTGAGTGTACCCTTCAAGTGTACCTAGGTGAACGTGTAGCGTACCCTTCACACTTGTACCTAGGTGATACTGGTAGGTTTCCCTTCATACTGTTACCTTGATACTGTGTGTGTACCCCTTTATACGTGTACCCTTTGGGGATACTGTGTGTGTACCCTTCATACTTGGGACCTAGGTGATACGTGTTGACCTTAGGTATGTACCCTCCATATGTAAGACACATTGCAACAGTTAGGTATCTCTATTCCCAAACGTTGCGCCTGCTCAGTAAGCTTCTTTAGTCGAGGTCAGAGGAGACATTAGAAGTAGTATGATGTTTAAACGTAGAGATTTTTCCGTCCATCAGCCTTTATGACTAGTTTTTTGGGGGGTCAGTCCATCAGCCTGGGGAAGAGTTATGCTCCATAGTCTTGAAAAATGTGAAGCTGAGGCAACAGAATGGAGACAGTACGTGAGTCTCCTGCTTCTGCTAAAGCGATGACCATAAAAGCGCTTGTGTCCAACACTGAGACAATTCTGGACAACTCATGAAGTTCAGTGATGGTACACTAGTTGTTAAGAAAGATAATTTACGTTAACTACATTATCCATCAATAATCCGGAAGTTACGCTGTTTCTAAATTGTTGATCAACAGAATATTACCCATTCTGGAGACTCTGTAACATGATGTTGACAAGTCCTTCTCTTATACAACCCGTCTCACCACACTTGTACTACTACTACTACTACTACTACCAACCCATCTCAGTTCACTACCAGATTACTGCCACTATATATACATGTACTCGTTTTGTTAGTTATCTCTGTATTAGGACTGAAGAATCCTCTCGTGGCATAACGTTTCCCCTAATAAATGTACTGAATTTCACTTACGTGTCTTTTTTCACTTATACTTATACGCAGACCTGTTATTATTATTACTATTATTATTTATTAGGAGACATGGACGACGTCTAGTTATGCTCCAAGGTAGGAAGTAAGGGTTTCCTAGGAAGATCCTAGAGATTTGAAAAGCAATCAATATGGCTGTTGCTTCTTGCCACTGTCCTAATTCAGAGGACAACTGCACACCATTCTTTCCCAGGGGACGCACGACGTGGGAGGGAGAATAAACATAGCAATGTATAATAAACTTCCCAGTCAAACTACAAAAAAAAAAAATAATAATATAAATCTTTCTCACAGCGGACATGAGCGAGCGATCACGGAAAAATGAAACTGCAGCTCCTACTTCAGAGAGTAAACCCACGTTGGACTTCGAGGTGACACGACGGCTGGTGGAGACGAACTTGAGGACGCTTACTTTTTCTTCTCAAACCAACTAAACAACTTTACTCTAGTAACACGAAAATGAAGCCAGAAGACTTCAAGAACTCCAGAAGGAAGGTGCAGAGCGCATCAGGTAAATGATTTAGGTAATGCTGATACAGTTTGTGAATTGTATCAGCATAATTAATCAAGGTCAGTTTCCATACGCTTTAGCATGGGACGTGGAGTATACCAAAGTCTGTACAATATCTGCAGTTTAGTGTACATTGTGAAAAGTTACAAGTTCTTGAGACTTGGGAAATAGAAACCAAACACTCAGGAATTGGCGACCAACTCCTGCACGGTTTCAACATATAAATTTGACTCTCTCAGTGAACTGGGACAATAATCACATCTACAAAATCGAATTTCATTCGAAACGAAAATCCGCAGAATCGACATTAATTAAAGTGAAGCCAAATTTAATATTTCAATTTTTTTTTAAATCAGATGTAATTATAAAATATACAATAAATAAGGATTCCAGCACTGAGCATAATTCTGCATTAGCACAACAATAGTCCAGACGTCCTCATATCAATATGTCTAAATAAGGCGATTCTATATACCAATTAATACACGAATCTCTCATTCTTCCTGATATATACCTGTTCTCCCCTTGTTTCTTTGCCTGATCCTTGACTCACTTAGCCAATCATCAGGATTCTTCAGTACGACTTACGGAGGCTGGGTCAGGTGGGAGACGAGGAAGGCAGCTGGAGGCAGCGAGGGCTAAAGAGTTGAGTGAGGAGATTACAGCAACGTTTACACCGTCTGCAGCATCCACCTGACTGTGCCACTGCAAAGAAACTTCTCTGTGATCTCAACGCGGTAAAGTGGTACTCTTTTTTCCATGTTTCATAACACTATATATATACTACATATAACACTGGTCTGCATTTGGAATGTTTTTAATTTTTATTTTTATTCATGGTTGTGATCTGACATATTCTTGGGCTGCTGATTGTAAATATCTAAACCATTTTGCTCTGCCACGTAAAGATTTTGAATAAATACAAATTAATGATTATAAGAAAATGTGAATTTTTAATAAATCGTTAATTTATTAATATTAGCAAGTAATCATGGAGAAGCACATTCTGTTTTAAGAACATATGAATTCCAAATCAACATGAATCAAAGCAAATGACTTTATTAAAAAGACATGCTCCTTATGGTTATCCTACATATTGAAACAAACGAAGGAGGACTGCTTTGATTTTCACTTGTGCTGTGCATCGAGACCATTACGTTTCAATGACTCCAAGTAATCCGCCATCATGCTGACATTCCATTTGCCCTGGTATAGAGTTTCCATGGTGCAAATATCCTGATGAAACCGTTCACCTTGTTCTCACTGTAATCCCCACAATTGTTGGGAAAATAATCAAGATGTGAGTGAAAAGTGCATCTTCACACTCATTCTAGACCAAGTTGTTGGGAACTTGATATCAGGTCTTGGATAATTTTTTTTACATATTCGGGGAAGTGCCTGTTTTCCAGGAAGTTGTGGACAAGCTGCTTGAATGAAAACCAGACATTCACTTCGACACCTACCTGCTAATGCTTCATCAAAATGCTTGTCCTTCATCAAGTCCCGAATCTGAGGACCAACAAGATACCTTCCATTAGCTTTCCTTCACTTATACGAGGAAACTTTGACTCCTGGTACTTGAGAGCAGTTTCATTCTTGTTCACGGCCTTCACAAATTTTTCATAAGCCCTAATTTGACGTGGAATGATGGCAGCAGAATTTTCTTGGAGTCAACTAGTGGCACAGGTTTCACGTTGTGATTTCCGGGTAAGAAGCTGGTTCTTGGTGGCCAGTCGTTTTGTTCATAGTGCTGAATGTCTGCCCTACTATCCCAAAGACACAGAAAACAGGGATACTTGGTGCATCCGCCTTGAAGACCTAGTAGGAGAGAAATAACTTTTAAATCACCACAAATGGGAAAATTGTGATTCTGGAACTTGATTGCAGATATTAGTGTCTTCATATCTGCATAAGTTTCTGACATTTGGACACTATGGCCAATTGACACAGAATGCAGCTGTATTGCCATTGCGGAGAAGTACAGCCTTTAAACTTCTTTTAGAAGAATTAGTGGAGAATCTCCATTCTCTTATTTGTATGACATCCTCAGGTGTTCAATAATGTCAGAATATTTGAGCAGAAAACTAGTTTCCTCTTTGTCAATGAACTGAGTGAATTCCGCTTCACGATGACGGCACCAAACGAATGTTGTTCTAGGAGCTAGAAGCCTGTGTTCCTTCAATCTAGAGCCAAGTAACTGTGAACTTTGTTTAGGAAGGTTAAGATCTATCATCAAGTCATTGAGGTCAACTTGGTTGAAGGTTTGTGATCGTCATTTGTTGGTGGTTCATAGTCTACTTCCATCTCCTTAGAATCACTGGTATCAGACCCTGATAAAATTTGCCACATCTCAGGTGGCACAGGACAGGAATATCTTCAGAGTGTGGAATAGACTTTATTACTGAAAAAATATTTGGGTATATTATGTGATCTTTAGTCTTCTTGTTGAATCCAGCTACTTTAGTCATACAAAAGCAGCAGTCATCATGGTGGTTCATCTGCTCCGCCATACCATTGGTATTCCAAAGGTCATAGATTGAAGTTTTCCAACTGACTACATTTGGAGCTTACTGATGCAACTCTTGCAAGCTTTGTGTGGTGCAAATGGTTTGTCCTGGTCTCCAAGTTTGTCCTGGTCTCCAAGTTTGTCCTGGTTTCCAAGTTTGCAGCCAAAATAAAGTAGCAGCTCTTCAATAAAGAATAATGATGCTCTGGGAATCTGAAGGGGTGAATTGCCCACAGACAGCAAATATGTCTGGTGAATTTATGCAACCTCTAGACAATAAGAAAATAAGAAAAAATATATTAGATTTAACATTTAAGACAATATATAGTAAGTATTTTAATTGGTAATAACACTTTCCCATTTACTTATGTTATACGAAAAGAGAAAAGTAACGTTTCTCTATAACTTGACAACCTGATGTGATAGAGATTAATAAAAACACAGTGAATCACTATTTTCCATATATACCGAAAAAGATACCACAGAGTCAATAAAAGTCATGCAGACCAGTGCTATCAGTGAAACAATATTTTAGCCATACTTGGTCTAAATAACATACATTAACCCTTTGACTGTTTTGGTCGTATATATCGTCTTACGAGCCACCGTTTTTGACGTATATATACTCATAAATTCTAGCAGTCTTCAAATCAAGCAGGAGAAAGCTGGTAGGCCCACATGTGAGAGAATGGGTCTGTGTGGTCAGTGTGCACCACTTAAAAAAAAAATCCTGCAGCACGCAGTGCATAACGAGAAAAAAAAACTACGACCGTATTTTTTAATACCAAAAACTCCGGCTTTACAGTTTCTCGCTATTACATTTTTGTTTAACACCTCAACAGCCATGTGGTTTTGGCTGCGAGATACATCACCTCATCCACTGCTTCATGGCAGCCTATGAGAAAAATAGAACACTCATCCTGAACTCTGCTGGCTGGCGTTACTCCCCCAAGGGCTGGGAAACTGTTCTTCCAACCTTTCAGTGAAACATGCACCAACTTCTCAGCGAAAATATGACTAACTGGCCTGGTAAGATGTACGAATATTTTTTGAAGATCCTTCGCATTTTGAACTAGCCACGATCAACTTTTACTCTGAACTAAAACAGATTTTTGCTCACAGAAATATGTTATCTCTCTACAGGTACAAATGAATCACAAACGGTGCGCTTTCCCGATTTCTACACCATGATTCCACCTCCAGTAAACCTGCCGTTAGCCATCCCACAAGACATCTCTGAACGGCTGATTCGCCTTCATGGCAGTCCGGGCGTCTGGTGGGTGGGTCAGTTTATCAAATATTTCTTCAAATTACACCCGTACGTGAAAGAGATGATCAACAATACCAGAAAGCTATTCAGTTTCAACATCCTATTGTGGGGTAAGAGTCCTGATAAATATTTTTTTTTAATGGTTATAAGTGATGGATAAATGATGAAGAATATAATGCTGAAGCTTGTATGATGTTGGTTCTCTTAACCCATCAAGGTCCAGAGTCAATATTATAACATCCTGTTATCCTCAATTATAACATCTTGTTATCATCCACAGTTATAACATCCTGTCATCCACAGTGTACACGTCAGACGAACTAATAAATACACTGAAGCACGTTTCTATAACGTTGATGATTACATGGAACAAGCAGAGGAATACTTTGCTGGACTCGAGATCTTCAACCCAAATGTTACACGAAGGATCTACTTGGCTTTCCGAAGAACCCAAAGTCTACGAGGAAGTCAAACTAAAGTAACAATTTGATTTTGATGTGATAAGATGTTTTGTAACGCGACATAAGCTATGTTCTAATTTTTTGTTAAAGAAATCTTGTAATATAGATCACTGCATTTTTCGTATTTGACTTCATTATAGAGATAATTTTTTTGACACTGATTTGAGTTGAATTATAATAAGGTTGAATATTTTGTTTTTCTGAGACAATTTAAATTATATTAGTCACTATGGAAGAAAATATCTAATGAATTTAATACCATTAGTAGTTAAAGGGGTATGTTACACAGTCTTTGCAGATTTTTCATGATTTCGTGTAAGTTTTTTCTTTTACAGCTTAAATCCTACTCAATATTTCCAAAGTTCCTGTCATGTTTTCATTGGTTTCCTAAAATCAGTGTTCACAAGAAATAAGCTTCCTAACATTACACAAATAACCCGCACATAAAAGACAGAAGCTTACGACGACGTTTCGGTCCGACTTGGACCATTGACAAAGTCACACTAACCAGAGGTTGTTGTTCTTAAAGATTCACCGGTATTCTCCCGGCCCGGGCCCTTCCACTTGGTGGCCCGGCACTGGCTCCCTGTCTAGGGAGTGTCTGAGACCTAAGTCTCCCATGGGAGGAGGCACCAAGTACCCCCCTCATCTTGTGAGCTACAAACTCGGGCTCTGGCACCAACCCTGCCCTAGAGGGCAACGCATGGTGTCGATGTGCTAGCCTGTGCTCTCCTTTTGTGGAGTGTCGTGTGTTGGGGTTCATTTTTATTCATGTGATTCGCTGGGATTCCGGCCCCCGGTCTTCTCCAGATGGTGACCGGCAGTTC
>NC_069444.1:149624-152342 GCF_026875155.1 Cherax quadricarinatus | reverse complement strand
TCCTACATACATTATTTCAAGAATATCGCCAGTATTTTCCTGGGTGAACTGAGAGAATAGTATTGAGAATTTCACAATATCCTTATCACGTCAGTGATCTGACCATACAACATATAAAATACATACATACATACTTTACATACATACATACATACATACATACATACATACATACATACATACATACATACAAACAAAAATTATATAATACTCAATATTTCTTTGATCAAGGTTGCCGCCCCAACATATGTACATACATACATACATACAAACATACATGCATAAATTATATAATACTTAATATTTCTTTGATCAAGGTTGCTGCTCCAACATACATACATACTACATACATACACACATACATACATACATACATACATACATACATACATACATACATACATACATACATACATACATACACACAAACCGAGCCCTTGGTTTTCCCGAAGGTGCAGGGAGGCAAAAACTAAGTGCTCTAGAGAATGGAAAAAGTACAGAAGGCAAAAGACTCAGGAGAATAAAGAGATTAGTCGACGAGCCAGAAACGAGTATGCACAGATAAGAAGGGAGGCCCAGCGGCAGTATGAAAATGACATAGCATCGAAAGCCAAGTCTGACCCGAAACTACTCTACAGCCACTTCAGGAGGAAGACAACAGTCAAGGACCAGGTAATCAGGCTGAGGAAAGAAGGTGGGGAGCTCATAAGAAACGACCAGGAGGTATGTGAGGAGCTCAACATGAGATTTCAGGAAGTATATACACTGGAGGCTGAATGAACAACGGTAAGACAAAACAGTGGCGTACAGCAACAAGGGATATACCAACAAGTGTTGGATGAATTACACACAACTGAGGAGGAGGTGGAGAAGCTCCTAAGGGACCTTGATACCTCAAAGGCGATGGGACCGGACAACATCTCTCCATGGGTCCATACAAAGGGAGCAGGGACACTACGTGTGCCACTAACCACAATCTTCAACACTTCCCTTGAAACTGGGCAACTACCTGAAGTATGGAAGAAGGCAAATGTAGTCATCATCTTTAAGAAGGGAGACAGAAATTAAGCACTAAATTATAGACCAGTGTCACTGACTTGTATATTATACAAAGTCTTGGAAAAGATTATCAGGAGGAGAGTGGTGGAGCACCTGGAGCGGAACAAGATTATAAACGACAGCCAGCACAGATTCATGGAAGGCAAATCCTGTGTCACAAACCTACTAGAGTTTTACGACAAGGTAACTGAAGTAAGAAATGAGAGGGAGGGGTGGGTTGATTGCATTTTCTTGGACTGCAAGAAGGCCTTCGACACAGTTCCTCACAAGAGATTAGTACAGAAGCTAGAGGAAAAGGCACGTATAACAGGAAGGGCACTGCAATGGATCAGAGAATACCTAACAGGGAGGCAACAGCGAGTCCTGGTCAGTGATGAGGTATCACAGTGGGCGCCAGTGACGAGCGGGGTCCCACAGGGGTCACTCCTGGGACCAGTGCTATTCTTGGTAAATGTGAACGACATGACGGAAGGGATAGACTCAGAAGTGTACCTGTTTGCAGATGACGTGAAGTTAATGAGGAGAATTAAATCAGACGCGGACCAGACAGGTCTTCAAAGAGACCTGGACAGGCTGGATGTGTCGTCCAGAAACTGGCTCCTAGAATTTAACCCCGCCAAATGCAAAGTCATGAAGATCGGAGGAGGGCAAAGAAGACTGCACACAGAGTATAGGCTAGGTGGCCAAAGGCTGCAAACCTCACTCAAGGAGAAAGACCTAGGAGTGAGTATAATACCGAGTACATCACCAGAAGCACACATTAACCAGATAACTGCTACGGCATATGGGCGCTTGGCAAACCTGAGAATAGCGTTCCGGTTCCTCAGTAAGGAATCGTTCAAGACTTTATACACTGTGAACGTCATGCCCATACTGGAGTACGCAGCACCATTTTGGAACCCACATCTTGTCAAACACGTCAAGAAATTAAAGAAAGGGCAAAGGTTTGCAAGAAGGCTAGTTCCAGAGCTAAGGGGAATGTCCTATGAAGCAAGGTTAAGGGAAATCGGTCTGACAACACTGGAGGACAGGAGAGTCAGGGGAGACATGATAACGACATACAAAATACTGCGTGGAATAGACAAGGCGGACAGAGACAGGATGTTCCAGAGATGGGACACAGAAACAAGGGGTCACAATTGGAAGCTGAAGACTCAGATGAGTCAAAGGGATGTTAGGAAGTATTTCTTCAGTCATAGAGTAGTTAGGAAGTGGAATAGTCTGGCAAGCGATGTAGTGGAGGCAGGAACTATACATAGTTTTAAGACGAGGTATGATAAAACTCATGGAGCAGGGGGAGAGAGGACCTAGTAGTGGTCGGTGAAGAGGCGGGGGCCAGGAGCTGAGTCTCAACCCCTGCAACCACAATTAGGTGAGCACAATTAGGTGAGTACATACGTACATACATACATACATACATACATACATACATACATACATACATACTAAACTACAGACCAGTGTCACTGACATGTATAGTATGCAAAGTTATGGAGAAGATTATCAGGAGAAGAGTGGTGGAACACCTAGAAAGGAATGATCTCATCAACAGCAGCCAACATGGTTTCAGGAACGGGAAAACCTGTGTCACAAACCTACTGGAGTTCTATGACATGGTGACAAGAGAGAGAGAGAGGGGTGGGTGGATTACATATTCTT
>NC_069444.1:142124-144624 GCF_026875155.1 Cherax quadricarinatus | reverse complement strand
TACATACATACATACATACATACATACATACATGCATACATACATACATACATACATACATACATACATACATACATACGTACATACATGCATACATGCATACATAAATACATACATACATATATACATACATACATACATACATACATACATACATACATACATACATTCATACATACATACATAAATGCATACATACATACATAAATGCATACATACATACATATATACATACATACATACATACATACATACATACATACATACATACATACATACATACATACATACATACATAAATGCATACATACATAAAATAAATGCATACAACATACATACATACATACATACATACATACATACATACATACATACATACATACATACATACATACATACATACATAAATTAAGTAATACTTAATATTACTCTGATCAAGGTTGCCGCTCCAGCAACTGGATCTTCAAGCAGTCTTCAATCAAACCTTCACTAATTATCAAGGTCAGTCTTATTATTTGATTGTTCTGCTCCTTGTATACTACTAACACTATTATTACTACTACAACTACCATCACTATTATCACTCCTACTACTACTACCACCACTATTATCACTACTACTACTACCACCACTATTATCAAATACTACTACTACTACCACCACTATTATCACACTACTACTAAACCCCCACTATTAAACACTACTACTACTACCACCACTATTATCACTACTACTACTACCACCACTATTATCACTACTACTACTTCTACGATTAGTACAACTGCTTCTGCTTCTACTACTATTACTACTACTATTACTACTATTATCACTACTACTACTACTACTACTACTACTACTATCACCACGACTATTATCGCTACTACTACTACTAACACGACTATTATCACTACTACTACTACCACGACTATTATCACTACTACTACTACTACCACGACTATTATCACTACTACTACTACCACCACGACTATTATCACTACTACTACTACTACTACTACTTCTACGATTAGTACTACTACTTCTGCAACTACTACTTCTACTACTACTAATACTACTTCTGTTACTACTACTACTACTACCACCACGACTACTACTACTTCTGCTACTACTACCAATACTATTATTACTATTTCTAATACTTCTGCTACTACTACTATTTCTGTTACTACTACTACTACTACTACTACTACTACTACTACTGCTGCTATTACTACTACTTCTACTACTACTACCACTACTATTACTACTTCTAATATTACTTCTGTTACTACTACTACTACTACTACTGCTGCTGCTGCTACTACTACTACTTCTGCTACTACTAAAACTACTATTACTACTACTAACATTACTTCTGTTACTACTACTACTACTACGACTGCTTCTTCTACTACTACTGCTGCTACTACTACTACTTCTACTACCACTACTACTATTACTGCTGCTGCTGCTACTACTACTTCTACTAAATACTGCTACTACACTATTACTACTACTACTACTTCTGCTACTACTACTACTGCTACTACTACTATACTAAATCTTCTACTACTACTTCTACTACTGCGACTTCTACTACTACTACTCTACTGCTACAAATACTACTACTACTACTACTATTCTGCTACACTACTACTTCTGCTACTACTACTACTTCTGCTACTACTACTACTATGCACTACTACTTTCACTAATTCTTGCTACTACTACTACTTATGCTACTACTACTACTACTACTACTACTACTAAATTCTGCTAACTACACGCTATACTTCTACAACTACTACTACTACTACTACTTACTACTACCACTACTACTACTTCTGCTACTACTACTACTATTGCTACTACTTCTGGTACTACTACTATTACTACTACTACTACTACTTCTACACACTACTATATACTACTTTGCTTCAACTACACTTTTGCAACTACTACTGCTACTACTACTACTACTACTACTACCACTACTACTTCTTCTGCTACTACTACTACTACTACTACTACTACTAATACTAATTCTGCTACTACTTCTACTACTACTACTACATTACCATACTATGCTCGCTGCTACTACTACTATACAAATACTACCCTTTTCTACTACTACTACTAAATACTTAATACTATACTACTACACTACTACTTCTTCTGCTACTACTACTACTACTACTAATTCTGCTACTACTTCTACTACTACTACTACTATTACCACTACTACTGCTTCTGCTGCTACTACTATTACAACTACTACTAACTACTTCTGCTACTACTACTACTACTACTACTACTACTACTACTACTACTACTACTTCTACTACTAATACTAATGCAACTACTTCTGCTACTACTACTACTACTTCTTCTACTACTACTACTAATGCTACTACTTCTGCTACTACTGCTAATGCTACTACTTCTGCTACTACAACTACTACTTCTTCTACTACTACTACTAATGCTACTACTTCTGCTACTA
>NC_069444.1:82124-134624 GCF_026875155.1 Cherax quadricarinatus | reverse complement strand
GGAAATGGGGTAGTGTACCCTTCATACTGTGAAACCTATTAAATCCCTTTAGGGGGTTCCCCTTTCATACTTGTACCAGGTGTTTTACTGTGAAGGTACCCTTCAAACTGTGAAAACCTGGGGTTTTTTCTGTGTATTACTCCTTCTTTCTGTGTCCCTATGTGAAAATGGGGTGGGTTTTCCCCTTTCATACGTGAAACCTGGGGTTTTCTGTGTAGTGTCCCCCCTTCATACGGGTGTACCTGGGTGATACTGTGTAGTGAAACCCTTTCAAAACTGTGTACCTAGGTAATACTGTGTTTGTCCCCTTTCATACTGTGTAAACCTAGGTGTTTCTGTTTTGGGGTCCCCCTTTTTCATACTGTGCCCCCTGGGTTTGATACTGGGTAGTGTACCCTTCAAAAACTGTGTACCTGGGTGATCGGTTTGGGGAAACCCTTCAAACTGTGTACCTAGGTATCCGGTTGTGTCCCCTTCATACTTTAAACCTAGGTGATACGGTGAAAGTGTACCCTTTTCATCCCTGTGTACCTGGGTTATACTGTGAAAAGTGTCCCCCTTCTCCCTTGTGGCCGGGGGTGAAACTGTGTAGTGTCCCCTTTCATACTGTTCCCTGGGTGTTTACTGTGTAGTGTCCCCTTTCATATTTGTGTACCTAGGTATACTGTGTAGTGAAACCCTTAAATTACTGGTACCTAGGTGATACTGTTATGTACCTTTATACTGTGTACCTAGGTAACTGTGTGGGTTTCCCCTTTCAAAACTGTGTACCGAGGTGAAAACTGTGTAGGGGTACCCCTTCTTACTGGTACCTGGGGTGATATGTGAAAGGGGAAACCCCCTTTCATACGTGTACCTATTGTTTCTTTTGTAGTTCCCTTTTCATACTGTTTCCTAGGTGATACGGTGTAGTGTACCCTTCATACGTGTACCTAGGTGATACTGGGGATTTGTACCCCCTTCATTCTGTGAAAACCTAGGGATACGGGTTAGTGTCCCCTTTTTTTTCTGTGTCCCTTAGGTATGTGTAGGGTACCCTTCTTTACTGTGAAACTAGGGATATTTAAAAATGTTTTTAGGGTTACCCTTGATTATTAAAAACTGGAAACCTAGGGTTTTCTTGAAAGTGTCCCTTTTCAAACTGTGTACCTGGGTGAAATTGGTTTATGTCCCTTCATAAGTGTACCTAGGGTTTTGAAACTGGGTAGTTTACCCTTCATAGGGTTTTACCTAGGGAAAATTTGGTTTTGTGTAACCCTTTTCATACTTTTACCTAGGTGATACTGTGTAGGTACCCGCTTTACTGTGTACCTAGGAAACTGTGTTGTACCCCTAATAACTGTGTACCTAGGATTATGTGTATGTCCCCTTTTCCAAAACTGTTCCCTGGTAAATATTGTGTATGGGGGCCCTTCATACTGTGACCGGGGTGTTTAACTGTTTTAGGGGTACCCTTCAAAAACTGTGTACCAAAGTGTTTGCGGTGTAGTGTACCCTTTCAAAATTTTTTTACCTAGGTGTTTACTGTGTGGGTTACCCTTCATACTGTTTTCCTAGGTGAAAAACGGTAGGTGTAAAAAACCCTTCCTGGGGGTACCGGGGTAAATACTTTTGTAGTGAAAACCCCTTAAATACCTGTGTACCTAGGTGATATTTGTGTAGTGAAACCCCGTAAACTTTTGTACCTAGGTGTTTTACTGGGGTTAGTGTACCCCCCTTTCTTTACTGTGTACCCTAGGTAAATACTGTTTAGGTGTACCCTTTTTAATATCTGTGTCCCTTTAGGGGAGACTGGGGTGTAAAAACCCTTCATAACGGGTGTCCCCTGTGATACGGGTGTAGTTACCCCTTTTTTTTACTGGGTACCTGGGTTTTGTTTCTTTTGTAGTGAAACCCTTCATGGGGGAAAACTGTGTGGTCCCTTGGGGTGTCCCTGGTTTAAGGGTGAAAGGCGAAACCCTTTATACTGTGTACCTAGGTGAACTGTGTAGTGTACCCCTTTCAGACGGTGTACTATTCCCGTAGGTGTAACTTTGTATTGTCCCCTTAATACGGGTTTGACCCCTTGTGAACCTAGGTAGTACTGTGTAGGGAAACCCTTTAAGCCTTTCCGGATAATATTGGAGAAACCCCCTTTGTGTACCTGGCCGGGGTTTTAATCGAGCCCTGGGAGAAAATTGAAAAGGTACCCCCTTTCCCAAAGGGGGCTTTTACCTGGTGATTAACTTTGTGATTTAAAATTGGTCCTTGCCCCCTTTTCAAAACAACCGGGGCCTTGTAGGGGTTAGGTTTTAGGTAAACTTTTCGTCAGGAAAAAGGCCCAAAGTTTTCCTGAGGGCGGTCTTAGTCAAAAGTGACCCGCCCTTTAAAAGATTTTGGTCATCTGACCGGGGGCCTTTTCCTCGGGTTTACCCGGGTCCACCCCCGGGTTAAAATTTTAATTGGTTTATTTTATAACCTTTGGTTGCGACCCCTTCAACTGTTACCTAGGTGATATTTGTGTGGTGCCCCCCCTTCATCTGTTTTAAAACCTATTGATACTTTTGTGGTGTACCTCAAACTGTGTCCTAGGGGGTACTGTGTAGGGGTACCCTTCATACGGGTGTACCAAAGGATATGTTATTTTCCCTTACACTGTTTTCCCTAGGGATACTTTTGGGGTAAAAATTCCCCCTTTCATACCGTGTCCCCCCCCCAAGGGTGTTTACTGTTAGTTCCCCTTCATATTTGGGGTACCTATTTTTGATACGGTTAGTGAAAACCCTTCATACTGGGAAAACCTATTTGATACTTTTTGTAGTGTCCCCTTTTCGACAGTGTCCCAAAAGTAAAACGGGGTATTTACCCTTTCAACAACGGTGTACCTAAGTGATACGGTGTAGTGTCCCCCTTCAAAAACTGTGTACCTAGGTGTACGTGTATTGGACCCTTCGAAACAGGGGTTACCTAAGTGTTTAACTGTGTATTTTTCCCTTCCCCACATTTGTGTACCAAAATTTGATACTGTGTATTGGTCCCTCATCCCTGTGAAACTGGGTGTAACTGTGTAGTGTCCCCTTTTCGTACATTTACCTAATGAAATGTGTATGTACCCTTCATCCCTGTGTACCTAGTGTTACTTTTAAAGTGAAACCCTTCATACGTGTTTTCAAAGGTGAACTGTGTAGTTTTCCCTTAAATACTGTTTACATAGGGGACTGTTTTTCCCCTTTCTTTACTGTGTACCTAGGTGAAACTGTGGGGTTCCCCCTTCATACTGTGTACCTGGGTTGTTTACTTGTGGTCCCCCCTTTCAAAAACTGTGCCCTTGGGTGATACGTTTTGGTGGTACCCTTTTCATCCCTGTAATCCTAGGTTTTACTGTGAAATGTACCCTTCATACTGTTACCTAGGGGGATACTGTGGGGGTTTTTCCCTTTCCCTACTGTGTACCTAGGTGAAACTTTTGTAATGTCCCCTTTTCACACTGTTTTCCTAGGTGATACTGGGAGTGTACCTTTAAACACTGTGTCCCTAGGTGAAAACTGTGTAGTGTACCTTTCACACTTTGTACCTGGGTGATACTGTTATTGAAAACCCCTTTTCACACTGTGTACCTAGGTTTTACGGGTGAAGCGAAACCCTTAGAAACGTGTCCCCAGGGTTTCCCTGTGTGTGTACCCTTCATACTGTGTACCTAGGGGATACTGTGATTTCCCCTTCATACTTGGTACCAAAGGTGATATTTGGTAGTTTTCCCCTTCACTTTTTTAAACCTGGGTGAAGTGTTACGTACCCTTCAAAACTGTGTACCTAGTGGTTTTGGTTTTTAGCGAAAACCCCTTAGCACTGTGTACCGGGGTGATACTGGAAAGTGTACCCTTCATACGGTGTACCAGGTGATACGTGTATGTCCCCTTTCATACTTGGTGTACCGGTGATACTGTTAGCGTACCCTTCATACTGGTACCTGGGTGATACTGTGTATGAAACCGGGGTTTCTTTAATTTTGGGGCCTAGGTGATCTGTGTAGCGCCCCCTTTCTTTACTGTGTACCTAGGTGATACTGGGGTTAAGTTTTCCCCCTTCATACTGTGCCCCCTGGGGGTGATACTGTGTAGCGCCCCCTTTCATACTGTGTACCTAGGTGAAAACTGTGTATGTACCCTTCAAAATTTTGTGTACTTAGGGGGTTAGGGTGTAGGGTACCCTTCCAAAATGTTTTTCCCTAGGGATACTTTTTAAGTGTACCCTTCATATTTGTGTACCTAGGTGTACGGGGTTTAGCGAAACCCTTCAACTGTGAACCTAGGTGATACTGTGTAGTTTTACCCCTTCATACTGTGAAACCTGGGTGGATACGGTGTACGTCCCTCTTCTATTTGGGGTACCTAGGTGATACGTGGAGGTACCGTTCTTTCTGTGTACCTGGGTGACAAAACTGGTGGGCCCCTACCCTTCATATTTTTTTACCTAGGTGATACTTTTAGTGTACCCTTCATCCCCCTTGGGGTTTTACCTAGGGGGAATGTGTACGAACCCTCAACGGGAACCTAGTGTTTCCCGTGTAGTGTGCCCCCTTTCATCCCTTTTTCCCTAGGTAAATGTGAAATTTACCCTTCATATTGTGTACCTAGGTAAATACTTTTGGTAGTGTACCCTTCAATACCTGTTTTCCTACGATACTGGGGGTAGCGAAACCCTTCAAAAACTGTGAAACCTAGGTGATACTGTGGGGGTGTCCCCTTTCATACTGTGTACCTGGGTGAAAAATTTTTTGTGTACCCGACCCTTCACACTGTGTACCTGGGTGAAAATGTTAGGGGTACCCTTTCTTTAACTGTTACCTAGGTAAACTGTGTAGTTTTAACCCTTCATATTTGTGTCCCCTTTAGGGATACTGTTTAGTGTCCCCTTCAAACGTTCCCTTTAGGGATAAATTGGAGTGTCCCCTTTTTCATCCCTGTGTACCTAGTGTTACTGTGATGCCCCCTTCATACGTGTACCAGGTAATACTGTGTATTGTCCCCCTTCATACTGTTTTCCTAGGTGATCGTGAAAGTGTCCCCTTTCAAAACTGTGTACCTAGGTGATCTTTTTAAAGGTACCCTTCATACGGTGTACCAAGGGATACTTGTAGTGAAACCCTTCAAAACGTGTACCTGGTAAAACCCCTGTAGTTACCCTTAGGTATGTACCCCCAAGTATGAAAAACACATGGGCAACATTTAGGTTTTCCCTCTTTTCCCCAAAAACTTTGCGCCTGCCTTTTTTGCTTCTTTAAAGTCGAGGTAAAGGGGAGACTTTTAAAGTAGTAGTGATTTTAAGACTAGGGGATGTATCCCGTCCATCAGCCTTGAGGACGTATTTTTTGGGGGTGGTCAGTCCATCAGCCGGGGGGAAGGGAGTTATGCCCCAAATATTCTTAAAAAAATGTAAAAGCTGGGCAACAGAAGGAGACAAAACGTGAGTCCTCCTGTTTTCTTTTAAAAGGGCGATACCATAAAACCTTTGTGGTCCCAAAAACGGGAGACAATTCGGGACAATTTAAATGAAGTTCAGGATGATACACTAGTTTTTAAGAAAGAAAAATTTACGTTAACTACATTATCCATCAATAATCCGGAAGTTACGCTGTATCTAAATTGTTGATCAACAGAATATTACCCATTCTGGAGACTCTGTAACATGATGTTGACAAGTCCTTCTCTTATACAACCCGTCTCACCACACTTGTACTACTACTACTACTACTACTACCAACCCATCTCAGTTCACTACCAGATTACTGCCACTATATATACATGTACTCGTTTTGTTAGTTATCTCTGTATTAGGACTGAAGAATCCTCTCGTGGCATAACGTTTCCCCTAATAAATGTACTGAATTTCACTTACGTGTCTTTTTTCACTTATACTTATACGCAGACCTGTTATTATTATTACTATTATTATTTATTAGGAGACATGGACGACGTCTAGTTATGCTCCAAGGTAGGAAGTAAGGGTTTCCTAGGAAGATCCTAGAGATTTGAAAAGCAATCAATATGGCTGTTGCTTCTTGCCACTGTCCTAATTCAGAGGACAACTGCACACCATTCTTTCCCAGGGGACGCACGACGTGGGAGGGAGAATAAACATAGCAATGTATAATAAACTTCCCAGTCAAACTACAAAAAAAAAAAATAATAATATAAATCTTTCTCACAGCGGACATGAGCGAGCGATCACGGAAAAAATGAAACTGCAGCTCCTACTTCAGAGAGTAAACCCACGTTGGACTTCGAGGTGACACGACGGCTGGTGGAGACGAACTTGAGGGACGCTTACTTTTTCTTCTCAAACCAACTAAAACAACTTTACTCTAGTAACACGAAAATGAAGCCAGAAGACTTCAAGAACCTCCAGAAGGAAGGTGCAGAGCGCATCAGGTAAATGATTTAGGTAATGCTGATACAGTTTGTGAATTGTATCAGCATAATTAATCAAGGTCAGTTTCCATACGCTTTAGCATGGGACGTGGAGTATACCAAAGTCTGTACAATATCTGCAGTTTAGTGTACATTGTGAAAAGTTACAAGTTCTTGAGACTTGGGAAATAGAAACCAAACACTCAGGAATTGGCGACCAACTCCTGCACGGTTTCAACATATAAATTTGACTCTCTCAGTGAACTGGGACAATAATCACATCTACAAAATCGAATTTCATTCGAAACGAAAATCCGACAAATCGACATTAATTAAAGTGAAGCCAAATTTAATATTTCAATTTTTTTTTAAATCAGATGTAATTATAAAATATACAATAATAAGGATTCCAGCACTGAGCATAATTCTGCATTAGCACAACAATAGTCCAGACGCCCTCATATCAATATGTCTAAATAAGGCGATTCTATATACCAATTAATACACGAATCTCTCATTCTTCCTGATATATACCTGTTCTCCCCTTGTTTCTTTGCCTGATCCTTGACTCACTTAGCCAATCATCAGGATTCTTCAGTACGACTTACGGAGGCTGGGTCAGGTGGGAGACGAGGAAGGCAGCTGGAGGCAGCGAGAGGCTAAAGAGTTGAGTGAGGAGATACAGCAACGTTTACACCGTCTGCAGCATCCACCTGACTGTGCCACTGCAAAGAAACTTCTCTGTGATCTCAACGCGGTAAAGTGGTACTCTTTTTTCCATGTTTCATAACACTATATATATACTACATATAACACTGGTCTGCATTTGGAATGTTTTTAATTTTTATTTTTATTCATGGTTGTGATCTGACATATTCTTGGGCTGCTGATTGTAAATATCTAAACCATTTTGCTCTGCCACGTAAAGATTTTGAATAAAATACAAATTAATGATTATAAGAAAATGTGAATTTTTAATAAATCGTTAATTTATTAATATTAGGCAAGTAATCATGGAGAAGCACATTCTGTTTTAAGAACATATGAATTCCAAATCAACATGAATCAAAGCAAATGATTTTATTAAAAAGACATGCTCCTTATGGTTATCCTACATATTGAAACAAACGAAGGAGGACTGCTTTAATTTTCACTTGTGCTGTGCATCGAGACCATTACGTTTCAATGACTCCAAGTAATCCGCCATCATGCTGACATTCCATTTGCCCTGGTATAGAGTTTCCATGGTGCAAATATCCTGATGAAACCGTTCACCTTGTTCTCACTGTAATCCCCACAATTGTTGGGAAAATAATCAAGATGTGAGTGAAAAGTGCATCTTCACACTCATTCTAGACCCAAGTTGTTGGGAACTTGATATCAGGTCTTGGATAATTTTTTTTACATATTCGGGGAAGTGCCTGTTTTCCAGGAAGTTGTGGACAAGCTGCTTGAATGAAAACCAGACATTCACTTCGACACCTACCTGCTAATGCTTCATCAAAATGCTTGTCCTTCATCAAGTCCCGAATCTGAGGACCAACAAAGATACCTTCCATTAGCTTTCCTTCACTTATACGAGGAAACTTTGACTCCTGGTACTTGAGAGCAGTTTCATTCTTGTTCACGGCCTTCACAAAATTTTTCATAAGCCCTAATTTGACGTGGAATGATGGCAGCAGAATTTTCTTGGAGTCAACTAGTGGCACAGGTTTCACGTTGTGATTTCCGGGTAAGAAGCTGGTTCTTGGTGGCCAGTCGTTTTGTTCATAGTGCTGAATGTCTGCCCTACTATCCCAAAGACACAGAAAACAGGGATACTTGGTGCATCCGCCTTGAAGACCTAGTAGGAGAGAAATATCTTTTAAATCACCACAAATGGGAAAATTGTGATTCTGGTACTTGATTGCAGATATTAGTGTCTTCATATCTGCATAAGTTTCTGACATTTGGACACTATGGCCAGTTGACACAGATGCAGCTGTATTGCCATTGCGGAGAAGTACAGCCTTTAAACTTCTTTTAGAAGAATTAGTGGAGAATCTCCATTCTCTTATTTGTATGACATCCTCAGGTGTTCAATAATGTCAGAAATATTTGAGCAGAAAACTAGTTTCCTCTTTGTCAATGAACTGAGTGAATTCCGCTTCACGATGACGGCACCAAACGAATGTTGTTCTAGGAGCTAGAAGCCTGTGTTCCTTCAATCTAGAGCCAAGTAACTGTGAACTTTGTTTAGGAAGGTTAAGATCTATCATCAAGTCATTGAGGTCAACTTGGTTGAAGGGTTTGTGATCGTCATTTGTTGGTGGTTCATAGTCTACTTCCATCTCCTTAGAATCACTGGTATCAGACCCTGATAAAATTTGCCACATCTCAGGTGGCACAGGTACAGGAATATCTTCAGAGTGTGGAATAGACTTTATTACTGAAAAAATATTTGGGTATATTATGTGATCTTTAGTCTTCTTGTTGAATCCAGCTACTTTAGTCATACAAAAGCAGCAGTCATCATGGTGGTTCATCTGCTCCCGCCATACCATTGGTATTCCAAAGGTCATAGATTGAAGTTTTCCAACTGACTACATTTGGAGCTTACTGATGCAACTCTTGCAAGCTTTGTGTGGTGCAAATGGTTTGTCCTGGTCTCCAAGTTTGTCCTGGTCTCCAAGTTTGTCCTGGTTTCCAAGTTTGCAGCCAAAATAAAGTAGCAGCTCTTCAATAAAGGAATAATGATGCTCTGGGAATCTGAAGGGGTGAATTGCCCACAGACAGCAAAATATGTCTGGTGAATTTATGCAACCTCTAGACAATAAAGAAAATAAAGAAAAATATATTAGATTTAACATTTAAGACAATATATGTAAGTATTTTAATTGGTAATAACACTTTCCCATTTACTTATGTTATACGAAAAGAGAAAAGTAACGTTTCTCTATAACTTGACAACCTGATGTGATAGAGATTAATAAAAAACACAGTGAATCACTATTTTCCATATATACCGAAAAAGATACCACAGAGTCAATAAAAGTCATGCAGACCAGTGCTATCAGTGAAACAATATTTTAGCCAATACTTGGTCTAAATAACATACATTAACCCTTTGACTGTTTTGGTCGTATATATACGTCTTACGAGCCACCGTTTTTGACGTATATATACTCATAAATTCTAGCAGCTTCAAATCAAGCAGGAGAAAGCTGGTAGGCCCACATGTGAGAGAATGGGTCTGTGTGGTCAGTGTGCACCACTTAAAAAAAAAATCCTGCAGCACGCAGTGCATAACGAGAAAAAAAAACTACGACCGTATTTTTTAATACCAAAAACTCCGGCTTTACAGTTTCTCGCTATTACATTTTTGTTTTAACACCTCAACAGCCATGTGGTTTTGGCTGCGAGATACATCACCTCATCCACTGCTTCATGGCAGCCTATGAGAAAAATAGAACACTCATCCTGAACTCTGCTGGCTGGCGTTACTCCCCCAAGGGCTGGGAAACTGTCTTCCAACCTTTCAGTGAAACATGCACCAACTTCTCAGCGAAAAATATGACTAACTGGCCTGGTAAGATGTACGAATATTTTTTGAAGATCCTTCGCATTTTGAACTAGCCACGATCAACTTTTACTCTGAACTAAAACAGATTCTTGCTCACAGAAATATGTTATCTCTCTGCAGGTACAAATGAATCACAAACGGTGCGCTTTCCCGATTTCTACACCATGATTCCACCTCCAGTAAACCTGCCATTAGCCATCCCACAAGACATCTCTGAACGGCTGATTCGCCTTCATGGCAGTCCGGGCGTCTGGTGGGTGGGTCAGTTTATCAAATATTTCTTCAAATTACACCCGTACGTGAAAGAGATGATCAACAATACCCAGAAAGCAATTCAGTTTCAACATCCTATTGTGGGGTAAGAGTCCTGATAAATTCTTTTTTTAACGGATATAAGTGATGGATAAATGATGAAGAATATAATGCTGAAGCTTGTATGATGTTGGTTCTCTTAACCCATCAAGGTCCAGAGTCAATATTATAACATCCTGTTATCCTCAATTATAACATCTTGTTATCATCCACAGTTATAACATCCTGTCATCCACAGTGTACACGTCAGACGAACTAATAAATACACTGAAGCACGTTTCTATAACGTTGATGATTACATGGAACAAGCAGAGGAATACTTTGCTGGACTCGAGATCTTCAACCCAAATGTTACACGAAGGATCTACTTGGCTTCCGAAGAACCCAAAGTCTACGAGGAAGTCAAACTAAAGTAACAATTTGATTTTGATGTGATAAGATGTTTTGTAACGCGACATAAGCTATGTTCTAATTTTTTGTTAAAGAAATCTTGTAATATAGATTCACTGCATTTTTCGTATTTGACTTCATTATAGAGATAATTTTTTTGACACTGATTTGAGTTGAATTATAATAAGGTTGAATATTTTGTTTTTCTGAGACAATTTAAATTATATTAGTCACTATGGAAGAAAATATCTAATGAATTTAATACCATTAGTAGTTAAAGGGGTATGTTACACAGTCTTTGCAGATTTTTCATGATTTCGTGTAAGTTTTTTCTTTTACAGCTTAAATCCTACTCAATATTTCCAAAGTTCCTGTCATGTTTTCATTGGTTTCCTAAAATCAGTGTTCACAAGAAATAAGCTTCCTAACATTACACAAATAACCCGCACATAAAAGACAGAAGCTTACGACGACGTTTCGGTCCGACTTGGACCATTGACAAAGTCACACTAACCAGAGGTTGTTGTTCTTAAAGATTCACCGGTATTCTCCCGGCCCGGGCCCTTCCACTTGGTGGCCCGGCACTGGCTCCCTGTCTAGGGAGTGTCTGAGACCTAAGTCTCCCATGGGAGGAGGCACAAGTACCCCCCTCATCTTGTGAGCTACAAACTCGGGCTCTGGCACCAACCCTGCCCTAGAAGGGCAACGCATGGTGTCGATCGTGCTAGCGCTGTGCTCTCCTGTGTGGAGTGTCGTGTGTTGGTGTTCATTTTCATTCATGTTGATTCGCTGGTACTTCCGGCCCAGGTCTTCTCCAGATGGTGACCCGGCAGTTACCCCCCGGGTGGGGGGTGACGATCATCATCTTTCTTCTTTCTTGGCCCTTTGGTTGGAGGGTGTCGCTGACTTCCCCAAAGAGAAGCACAGTCGGGCAGAGGCAGCAGTTACAGGGTCGATTGGAGCTACACCCCAGCTTTAGTGGACAGCAAAGTGCTGGGTAAACTTATCTTCATGGTGAATGGTCATGGATAGTCATGCTAGACGAGGGTACCGTCTTCAAGGTCCCCATTCAGAAGCATCCTGAATTTCCTCTTTGAGGTGTACTCGACTTCCACAAGGTGATGATAAATTAGACACATGGTTAACTCTTGGGTATCTTTATTGAGGAAACGTTTCGCCACACAGTGGCTTCATCAGTCCATACGTAGGAGAAACTTGAAGAACAGGAGGAGAATGAGGTAATCAGTCCCTCAACCTTGAGTCGATGTGTTCAGTCCATCAATCTTGAATAGAATACGGCATATCAGCGGAGAAGCAGCTTATAAACCGTATGGCAGGAGAGGTGCAGCAGTCATAGGTCGTGTCACATTTGTTCAATGTGGAAGTAGGTCGTGCCCAAGAATTAGGCAAGCGAAGAATTCCTAAGTATTAAGATCCCAAGAAGTTGCAGTGTCTGACAGGTTTGTAGATGAATGGTTCAGAGAACCGACATGTTGATAAATTTATCAACATATCGGTTCTCTGAACCATTCATCTACTTCCACAAGGTGTTGGATGTTGGCAGTGAGTAGTCTGGTCATGTCTGCAGTGGTGTATGTAACAGTTTGGTCGTAGGTATACTTGACTGTTCCGTCCTGGAGGTGCTGATGAATTTCTGAAGACAGCATTGTGTTCTTATACTGCTTGGTTGTGTAGAAGTATACACCCTTCAGATATCGGTGCAGCAGTGCAAGTGGCACCGGGAGGTGCATCTGCAGTTTCTTGTCTTTTTGCTTTCTTGGCTGGTTATCTGAACTGGTGAAGGCGAGATTTCCGACTGGTCAGTTGCTCTAGCAGTGGATGCAAGCGGTAGTGGACTCTCATTGGTGGGGTTTGCCGACGTCTCAGTGGTCTCTGATTGGTCCATCTCTGTGTCTAGTGGAGGTTGTGACAGCGGTGGAGCAGCGGTGATGCTGGTAATATTTGCAGTAGATTTTAGGATCTCAGTGGAAGGTGGTGATGCAGGGAATGTGTGGCCAGGCATATTATTTAGTTTGAAAAGTTCATTGATGGTGGTGTTGAAGGAACCAGGCTCAGCTGCATTCTGTACATGAGCATACATAATGCAACAAAGAATCTTGGTGGAGTCGGCAGTAGGTGCTGGCAGGGAAGTGGTGGGAGCAGCTTGCGTGGCATGTAGTATCTTGGTAGTGTCTGCTTGAAGCTTGGCGATAGCAGAATATGTGGTTGCTTGTGGTTTGGGCTTCTTTTGTTGTTGTTGTTGTTGTTTCTTGAGTATGTCTCTTCTGGTAGGGCACCTGGCAGCAAGAGTATGGTGGTCATTCTTGCAGTTCAAGCATTTAGGTGGTGAAACAGTAGTGCAATTCTTGAAGTCATGACCCTCATGGCCACAGGTGGAGCAGAACTTCTTGTCCTTGGTAGGACAATCATTTGTGGTGTGTAAGTATGAGTAACAATTATAGCACTGTGAGATATGTTGGAATTTCTCTGCTTCGATGAAGCCTGGGTTGATGTAGTAGTGAATAGCCAGGCCCTCAGCGAGATCTCTGGCTGCCATGTTGACGTCACTGAAGGTAACCTTCAGCATGGATGAAGCATTGGGTATTTTAGTAATGAAGTCCACCTTGGCCCAAGGGTTCTTTGCTTCGATAGATGACTTGATTTCTTCAGTGGCCTGTACAGTGATAAGGTTGTCGAGTCGCTTGAGGAACACAGTTCTCCTGGCCCTCAGTGCTGGGGAAGTCAAGACAAGAAATCCCTGGTCTCGTAGAGTGGTAGTAGCAGTGATGATAAGTAGTTTCTCAGCCTCTGTGTAGTCTGTACAGACGACAACAAAGGCCTCTTTGAGCGATAAAATCGCATTACATTTGACTTGCAGCCTGCCACTAACGACAGCTGCAAGTGCTAGTTTGGACGACTCATTGGTTGTGCCACTCGCTGGTTTGATCTTTACTCTGTTAGAGTAATGTATCGTGAGTAAGCAGTGCTCTGCTAACCAGAGGTGGAGCAGGACGGCTATATATAGGCAGGAAGAGGTGGTGGTAGTAGTAGTAGTAGTAGTAGTAGTACAAGAATTGTATATAATACCGACAAGATGAAATTAAGACACATGCACAACACCCGGGCATCCCCATCGTAGACGTTTCGCCATCCAGCCAGCCACTGGATGGCGAAACGTCCACAACAAAAACAACCAGACGCCGCACATGTGTCTTGGCTACCCTTCCCATTTCATAGACTCTGCCCTCTCACGTGCTAAACGCAATTTCTTCTCTCGCAAACTCTCTACTCATTGGAACTCTTCTATCCTCTGCCTTCCCTACATTTCTGGTCTTTCTAATCTCAACAATTCTCTCCGTCCCTTAGACATCAAGCTTACCTTCCGCCAGACTAACACTCTTCGCACTATTCTCGTTCATACCTCTCCTCCCTCTACAGATGTTCCTGGTGTCTACTCTATTTCTTGCTCCTCCTGTCCTCTTCAATACTTCGGAGAAACTGGTCGATCTCTTTCTGACAGACTTAGGGAGCACAAAAATAGTGTTAGGCTTGCCGACACTAACAATGCTCTTTTCTGTCACATCAGAGATCATAGCCACCCTATTGACTGGTCTTCTGCTAAAACTGTCTTCCCTACTTCCAACTCGAACAGTCGCCGTCTAGTTGAATCCTCTCTAATACACAACTTTCCTTGTATGAACCTTAGCCCTGGCTTCGTCTCTGAAGATGCCTTCCTCTCCCACTACATTGTAAAATGCTCCAAACTTCAGAACACCCGTGACTTAACCTGAATCCTCCTCTGGGTCGTCTTTCTCTCTCCTGTCTCGTGTTTCTGTTCCTTCTTCATTTATTTCACCACTTCCCCTTTCACGCACCTCTGTGCGCTTGCTCTCCCTCTGTGGGCATCTAGCTCTCTTGCAGTGCTCCCATTCCTTTGTATTTGACTGGCTCGTCTTCCTTATTTCCCACTTCCACCACTACCACTACTACTACCTCTTCCTCATCTACTACTACTACAACTACTGATGAAATTAGGACACATGTGCGGTGTCTGGTTGTCTTTGTTGTGGACGTTTCTCCATGCAGTGGCTGGCTGGATGGCGAAACGTCTACAATGGGGATGCCCGGGTGTTGTGCATGTGTCTTAATTTCATCTTGTCGATATTATATACAATTCTTGTACTACTACTACTACTACTACTACTACTACTACTACTACTACTACTACTACTACTACTACTACTACTACTACTACTACTACTACTGCTACTACTACCACCACGTCTTCCTGCCTATATATAGCCGTCCTGCTCCACATCTGGTTAGTGTGACTTTGTCAATGGTCCAAGTCGGACCGAATCGTCGTCGTAAGCTTCTCTCTTTTAAGTGCGGGTTATCTGTGTATCGTTCCAGTCACGGTATTGTGCCTTTTTTGTTATTCCTAACATTATTATTGGCCAGGTATCCTCACTACAAGATTCTCTACCATCAGAAGAAGATAGATGTAGTTCAAATGAGCACACGACGCTCTCTGACCTCTCTCAGAGATCTCCTGGTTGATATACACTTCTTGACCCATTCAGACTACGTCATTCTCACTTTCTCTTCCAATGTGAGTACTATTTTGATCTTCGTATGCAAAAGCTATGGTCCCAAATTATGGATTTTATGACGACACTTATAATGCAGTACTTATAATTACACTGTAGTAGAGGTGATTCCTTCATCACCTCTTTGATTCCATTTTTTCTTTAATTCCCTGCTTCTACAAAATCTTATAAATTAGATTCTTCTCTAAATGGGTTTATGGAAGGAAGAAAACTGCACATTACACTACGGCCTTTCTTAACACAAAGTAACAGTGCACTGCTGTTCTTAACACAAAGTAACAGTGCGCTGCTGTTCTTAACACAAAGTAACAGTGCGCTGCTGTTCTTAACACAAAGTAACAGTGCGCTGCTGTTCTTAACACAAAGTAACAGTGCTCTGCGGTTTTTCACAAAAAGTGACAGTGCTCTGCAGTTCTTAACACAAAGCAACAGTGCTCTGCTGTTCTTAGCACAAAGCAACAGTGATCTGCTGTTCTTAACGCAAAACAACAGTGCCATGCTGTTCTTAACACAAAGTAACAGTGCTATGCAGTTCTTAACGAAAAACAACAGTGCTCTTCTGTTTTTAACACGAAATAACAGTGCTCTGCTGTTCTTGACACAAAGTAGCAGTGCTCAGCTGTTCTTAACACAAAGTAACAGAGCTCTGCATTTCTTAACACAAATTAACAGTGCTCTGCTGTTCTTAACACAAAGTAACAATGCTCTACTGTTCTTAACATAAAGTAAGAGTGCTCTGCTGTTCTTAACACAAAGTAATCGTACTCTGCTGTTATTAACACAAAGTAACAGTGCTCTGCTGTTCTTAACACAAAGTAACAGTGCTCTGCTGTTCTTAACACAAAATAACAGTGCTCAGCTGTTCTTAACACAAAGTAACAATGCTCTACTGTTCTTAGCAAAAAGCAACAGTGCTCTGCTGTTCTTAACACAAAGCAACAGCGCTCTACTGTTCTTAACACAAAGTAACAGTATTCTGCTGTTCTTAACACAAAGCAACAGCGCTCTGTTTTTCTTAACACCAAGTAACAGTGCCCTGCTGTTCTTAACACAAAGTAACAGTGCTTTTCTGTTCTTAACACGAAGTAACAGTGCTCTGCTGTTCTTAACACAAATTAACAGTGCTCTTCTGATCTTAATACAAAGTAACAGTGCTCTGCAGTTCTTAACACAAAGTAACAGTGCTCTGTTGTTCTTAAATCAAAGTAACAGTGCTCTGCCGTTTTTAACACAAAGTAACAGTGCTCTGATGATCTTAACACAAAGCAAAAGTACTCTGCTCTTCTTAACACAAAGTAACAATGCTCTGCTTTTCTTAATACAAGGAAACAGTGGTCTGCAGTTCTTAAAACACAGAGTAACAGTGTTCTGCTGTTCATAACAAAAAGTAATAGTACTGTGCTGTTCTTAACACAAAGTAACAGTGCTCTGTTTTTTTTACCATAAAGTAACAGTGTTCTGAGGTTCTTAACATAAAGTAACAGTGCTCTGCTGTTCTTAACACAAAGTAACAGTGCTCTGCTGTTCTTAACACTAAGCAACAGTGATCTGCTGTTCTTAACACAAAGCAACAGTGCTCTGCTGTTCTTAACACAAAGTAGCAGTGCTCTGCTATTCTTAACTCAAAATAACAGTGCTCTGCTGTTCTTAACACAAAGTAACAGTGCTCTGCTGTTCATAACTCAGAGCAACAATCCTCTGTTGTTCTTAGCACAAAGTAACAGTGCTCTGCTGTTCTTACCACAAAGTAACAGTGCTATGCTGTTCTTAACACAAAGTTACAGCGCTATGATGTTCTTAACACAAAGCAACAGTGCTGTGCTGTTCTTAACACAAAGTAGCAATGCTTTGCTGTTCTTAACACAAAGCAACAGTGGTCTGCCGTTCTTAACACAAAGTTACATTGCTCTGATGTTCTTAACACAAATCAACAGCTCTCTGCTGTTCTTAACACAAAGTGACAGTGCTCTGCTGTTTTTAACACAAAGTAACAGTGCTCTGCTGTTCTTAACATGAAGTAACAGTGCTGTGCTGATCTTAACACAAAATAACAGTGGTCTGCTGTACTTAACACAAAGTAACACTGCTCTGCTCTTCTTAACACAAAGCAACTGTGCTCTGCTGTTCTTAACAGAAAGTAATCGTGCTCTTCTGTTCATAACACAAAGCAACAGTGCTCTGCTCTTCTTAACACAAAGAAACAATGCTATGCTCTTCTTAACACAAAGTAACACTGCTCTGCTGTTCTTAACAGAAAGCAACAGTTCTCTGCACTTCTTAACAGAAAGAAACAATGCTATGCTGTTCTTAACGCAAAGTAACAATGCTCTTCTGTTCTTAACACAAAGCAACAGTTCTCTGCAGTTCTTAACACAAAGTAACAGTGCTCTGCTGTTCTCAACACAAAGTAAGAGTGCTCTGTTGTTCTTAACGCAAAGTAACGCTTTTCTGTTCTTAACACAAAGTAACAGTGCTGTGCCGTTCTTAACACAAATTAACAGTGCTGTGCTGATCGTAACACAAAGTAACAGTGCTCTGCTGATTTTAACACAAAGCAACAGTGCTCTGCTGTTCTTAACACAAAGTAACAGTGCTCTGCTGTTCTTAACATAAAGTAACAGTGCTCTGCTGTTCTTAACACAAAGTAGCAGTGCTCTGCTGTTCTTAACACTAAGCAACAGTGCTCTCCTGTTCTTAACACAAAGCAACAGTACTTTGCTGTTCTTAACAGAAAGTAGCAGTGCTCTGCTGTTCTTATCACAAAGTAATAGTGCTCTGCTGTTACTAACACAAAGTAAGAGTGCTCTGCTGTTCTTAACGCAAAGTAACAGTGCTTTTCTGTTTTTAACGCAAAGTAACAGTGCTCTGCTGTTCTTAATACAAATTAACAGTGCTCTGCTGATCTTAACACAAAGTAACAGTGCTCTGCTGATTTTAACACGAAGCAAGAGTGCTCTGCTGTCCTTAAGACAAAGTAACATTGCTCTGCTGTTCTCAACACAAAGTAAGAGTGCTCTGCTGTTTATAACACAAAGCAACAGCGCTTTTCTGTTCTTAACACAAAGTAACAGTGCTCTGCTGATTTTAACACAAAGAAACAGTGCTCTGCTGTTCTTAACACAAAGTAACAGTGCTCTGCTGTTCTTAACACAAAGTAACAGTGCTCTGATGTTCTTAACACAAAGTAACAATGCTCAGGAGATCCTCACAAAAAGTAACAATGCTATACTGTACTTAACACAAAGCAACAGTGCTCTACAGTTTTTATCACAAAGTGACAGTGCTGTGCTGTTCTTAACGCAAAGTGACATTGCTCTGCTGTTCTTAACATAAAGTAACAGTGCTCTGCTGTTCTGAACACAAAGTAACAGTGCTCTGCTGTTCTTAACACTAAGCTACAGCGTTCTGCTGTTCTTAAAACAAAGCAACAGTACTTTGGAGTTCTTAACACAAAGAAGTAGTGCTCTGTTGTTCTTTGCACAAAGTAATAGTGCTCTGCTGTTATTAACACAAAGTAACAGTGCTCTGCTGTTCTTAACACAAAGTAACAGTGCTATGCTGTTCTTGACACAAAGTTAGAGAGCTCTGAAGTTCTTAACAAAAAGCAACAGTGCTCCCGCCCGGAATCGATCCCGTTCCCTCCGTGTGTGAAGTGAGAGTTTTAGCCACCAGACCACAAAGCAACAGTGCTCTGCTGTTCTTAACACAAAGTAGCAGTGCTCTACTATTCCTAACACAAAGTAACAGTGCTCTGCTCTTATTAACACAAAGTAACAGTGCTCTGCTGTTCTTAACACAAAGTAACAGTGCTCTGCTGTTCATAAATCAGAGCAACAATCCTCTGTTGTTCTTAGCACAAAGTAACAGTGCTATGCTGTTCTTACCACAAAGTAACAATGCTGTGCTGTTCTTACCACAAAGTAACAGTGCTATGCTGTTCTTAACACAAAGTAACAGTGCTCTGCTGTTCATAACTCAGAGCAACAATCCTCTGTTGTTCTTAGCACAAAGTAACAGTGCTATGCTGTTCATATCACAAAATAACAGTGCTATGCTGTTCTTAACACAAAGTTACAGCGCTCTGATGTTCTTAACACAAAGCAACAGTGCTCTGCTGTTCTTAACACAAAGTAACAATGCTCTGCTGTTCTTAACACAAAGCAACAGTGGTCTGCTTTTCTTAACACAAAGTTACATTGCCCTGATGTTCTTAACACAAAACAACAGCTCTGTGCTGTTCTTAACACAAAGTGACAATGCTCTGCTGTTCTTAACACAAAGTAACAGTGCTCTGCTGTTCTTAACACAAAGTAACAGTGCTCTGCTGTTCTTAACATGAAGTAACAGTGCTCTGCTGATCTTAACACAAAATAACAGTGGTCTGCCGTACTTAACACAAACTAACACTGCTCTGCTGTTCTCAACACAAAGCAACTGTGCTCTGCTGTTCTTAACACAAAGTAACCGTGCTCTTCTGTTCTAAACACAAAGCAACAGTGCTCTACTCTTCTTAACACAAAGTAACAATGCTATGCTGTTCTTAACACAAAGTAACACTGCTCTGCTGTTCTTAACACAAAGCAACAGTTCTTTGCAGCTCTTAACGCAAAGTAACAATGCTCTTCTGTTCTTAACACAAAGTAACAGTGCTCTGCTGTTCTTAACACACAGTAACAGTGCTCTGCTGTTCTTAACACAAAGTAAGAGTGCTCTGCTGTTCTTAACCCAAAGTAACGCTTTTCTGTACTTAACACAAAGTAACAGTACTGTGCCGTTTTTAACACAAAGTAACAGTGCTCTGCTCATTTTAACACAAAGCAACAGTGCTCTGCTGTTCTTAACACAAAGTAACAGTGCTCTGTTGTTCTTAAATCAAAGTAACAGTGCTCTGCTGTTTTTAACACAAAGAGACAGTGCTCTGCTCTTCTTAACACAAAGAAACAGTGCTCTGCTGTTCTTAACACAAAGTAACAATGCTTTGCTGATCTTAACAAAAAGCAACGATGCTCTGCTGTTCTTAACACAAAGCAACAGTCTTCTGCTGTTCTTAATACAAAGTAACAGTGCTCTGCTGTTCTTAACACAAAGTAACAATGCTCTGCTGTTCTTAACACAAAGCAACAGTGCTCTGCACATTTTATCAAGAAATGACAGTGCTGTGATGTTCTTAAAACAAAGTGACAGTGCTCTGCTGTTTCTTAACACAAAGTAGCAGTGCTCTGTTGTTCTTAACACAAAGCAACAGTACTCTACTGTTCTTAACACAAAGTAACAGTGCTCTGCGGTTGTTAGCTCAAAGCAACAGTGCTCTGCTGTTCTTAACACAAAGTAACAGTGTTACGCAGTTCTTAACGAAAAGCAACAGTGCACTTCTGTTTTTAACACGAAATAAGAGTGCTCTGCCGTTCTTGACGCATAGTAGCAGTAATCTGCTGTTCTTAACACAAAGTAACAATGCTCTGCTGTTCTTAACACAAAGTAACAGTGCTCTGCTGTTCTTAACGCAAAGTAACAATGCTCTACTGTTCTTAACACAAAACAACAGTGCTCTGCTGTTCTTAACACAAAGTAACAAGGCTCTGCTGTTCTTAACACAAAGCAACAGTGCTCTGCTGTTCTTAACACAAAGTAACAGTGCTCTGATGTTCTTAACACAAAGTAACAGTATTCTGCTGTTCTTCACACAAAGTAACAGTTCTCGACCGTTTTCAACACAAAGCAACAGTGCTAAGCAGTTTTTATCACAAAGTGACAGTGCTGTGCTGTTGTTAACACAAAGTAACAGTGCTCTGCTGTTCTTAACACAAAGTAACAATGCTCTACTGTTCTTAACGCAAAGTAACAATCCTCTCTTGTTCTTAACGCAAAGTAACAGTGCTCTGCTGATCTAACCACAAAGTAACAGTGCTATGCTATTCGTAACACAAAGTTACAGCACTCTGAATTTCTAAACACAAAGCAACTGTTCTCTGCTGTTCTTTTAACACAAAACGACAGTGCTTTTCTGTTCTTAACACAAAGTAACAGTACTCTGCTGTTCTTAATGCAAAACAACAGTGCTTTTCTGTTCTTAACACAAAGCAACAGTACTTTGCTGTTCTTAAAACAAAGCAGCAGTACTCTGCTGTTCTTAACACAAATTAACAGTGCTCCGCTGTTCTTAAAACAAAGTAACAGTGCATTGGTGTTCTTAATACAAAGTAACAGTGCATTGGTGTTCTTAATACAAAGTAACAGTGCTTTGGTGTACTTAACACAAAGTAACAGAGCTCAGCTTTTCTTAACACAAAGTAACAGCACTCTGCTCTTCTTAACACAAAGTAACAGTGCATTGCTGTTCTTAACAAAAAATAACAGTGCTCTGCTGTTCTTAACACAAAGTAACAATGCTCTACTGTTCTTGACAAAAAGCAACAGTGCTCTGCTGTTCTTAACACAAAGTAGCAGTGCTCTGCTGTTCTTAACACAAAGTAGGAGTGTTCTGCTGTTCTTAACACTAAACAACAGTTCTCTGCTGTTCTTAACACAAAGCAACAGTACTTTGCTGTTCTTAACGGAAAGTAGCAGTGCTCTGCTGTTCTTATCACAAAGTAACAGTGCACTGCTGTTTTTAACACAAAGTAACAGTCCCTTGGGGTTTTAAAACCCCTTTTAAGCAACATGATCTGTGTTTTAACAAAAGAAACTTTGGTTTTGTGTTTTTAAACACAAAGTAAAAAAGTGTTTTAAAATGTTTTTAACACAGAGCAACAGTCCTTTTTTTTTTCTTAACAAAAGTAACAGGGGCTCCTTTTTTTTCCCACAAAGAAACTGGTATGCTATTTTAACAAAAAGTTACAGCGTTTGATTTTTAAACACAAAGCAACAGGGCGGCGTTTTTTAGCACAAAAGAACAATGCTCTGCTATTTTTAACCAAAGCAACGTGGGGTTGCTGTTTTTAAAAACCAAATTTTAAACATTGCTTGAGTTCAAAAACCAAACAACAGCTCTGTGCGGTTCTTAACAAAACGGGGCCCTGCCCTTGTGTTTTTAAAACAAAAAGTAACAGTGTTGCTGTTCTTAAAAAAAAAGGGTAACATGGCTCTTTTTTTAAAACCACAAAGCAACATGCCGGGGTTAAATAAAAAAAAAAAACGGGGCTTACTGTTTTAAACCCTAAAAAGAAAAAGTGTTTTGGCTTTTTCTTAAAAAAGTAAAAGTATTCGGGCTGTTTTCACACAAAGTAAAAATTCGGCCCCTTTTTAAACATAGGAACAGTGCTTTTTTTCATAACGAAAAAGGAAACATTCCTCGGGCTTTTCCCCTTAACACAAAGTAAAATTTGCTTTTATTAACACAAAGTAATAGTGCTATGTGTTCAAATCAAAAAAGTAACATTTGCTTTGCTGTTTTTTTAAACAAAAAAGTAACAATCCTGTTCTTTTTAACACAAAGTAACGGTGCTTGCTGTTCAACCAAAAAAGTAACATGCTATGCTATTCGAAACACAAAGTTACAGCACTTAAATTTTTAAAAACCCAAAAAAAACAGTGTTGGGTTTCTTTTAAACACAAACGACAGTGTTTTCTGTTCTTAACAAAAAGAAACAGAAAACTTGTTGTTCTTAAAATACAACATGTTTGGGTTCCCTTTTTAAAACAAAAAAGTAAAGTACTCTGCTGTTCTTAAAAAAAAGCCCCCAGTTTTTGGCTGTTCTTGGGAAAAATTAACATTTGGCCGGGGGTTTTTAACACAAAGTAACAGTGCATTGGTGTTCTTAAAGGGAAAAAGGGAAAACAGGGGGGGTTTTGGGGTTTTTTTAACAAAAAAGTAACGGGAGCTCAGCTTTTTTTAAACCCCAAAGTAAAAAGCACTCTGCTGTTTTTAAACAAAAAGAAAAACATTTGGCATTTTTTTTAACAAAAAAAAAACGTGTTTGTGTTCTTAAAACAAATTTAAACAATCTCACCTTTTCCCTTAACAAAAAGCAAAGTGCTATGGCTCTTTTTTAAAAAGAAACCCCAAATGCCCCGGGGTTTTAAAAAAAGCAACAGGCCGGCTGTTCTTAACAAAAGGGGTAAAGTTCTCTGCTGTTTTTAAACAAAAAAGAAACCCAGTATTCTGCTGTTTTTAAAAAACAAACCCAACAGTGTTTCTGTTTTTCCCTTAAACACAAAGAAAAGGGGGCCCTGCTGTTTTCCAAAAAGGGAACGGGTGCTTTTTTTGTTTTTAACCCACAAAGAACCCATGCTTGTTTGTTCTTAACACAAATTTAAAAATTTTGCTCTTCTAAAATTTAATTACAAAAACAGCCCGGGGGGGTTGTTTTTTAACACAATGAAACCCGTGCTTGGGTTTTTAACAAATTTAACAGTGTTGTTTTTCCCTTAAATAAAAAGAAACAGTGTCTCCCTTTTTTAAATTCACAAAGTAACAGTGCTTGATGACCCTTAACAAAAGCAACAGTACTTATTTTTTTTAACACAAAGTAACAATGCTTTCTTTTTTAATACAAGGAAACAGTGGGGGCTGTTTTTTAAAAACACAGGTAAACAGTGTTTCTCTGTTTAAACTTTAAAGTAATCGTATTTGCTGTTTTAACCAAAGAAAACTTTTGGCTCTGTTTTCCTTAACAAAAATAACGGGTGCATTTGTGTTTTTAAACCAAAAAGGGAAAACAGTCCCTTGCTGTTTAAAACCCCAAGAAACAGTGTTCTGGGGGTTTTTTAAACACAAAGCAACAGTTTCTGTGTTTTAACAAAAATTAACAGTGCTTACTGTTTTTAAACACAGAGCAAAAACCTCTGTTTTTTAGCAAAAAAGGGAACAGTGCTTGCTGTTTTCCCACAAAGAACATTGCTATGCATTCTTAAACAAAGTTACAGCGCTCGATGTTCTTAAAAAAAGAAAACGTGTTGCTGCCCCTTAGCACAAAGAAACAATGCTTTTGCTTTTCTTAAACAAAGCAACGTGGTCGCGGGTTTTTTAAAACAAAATTTTACATTCTCTGGTTCTTAAACAAAAACAAAGTCTGTGTGTTTTTTACAAAACGTGAAAATTGTTTTGCTGTTTTAACAAAAAGTACGTTGCTCTGCTTTCTTAAAAAAAAGGGTAACAGGGGTTTTGGGTTTTTTCCCAAAAAAGCAACGTGTTGCTGTTATAAAAAAAATTAATGTGCTCTATGTTTTTAAAACTCAAAGTAAATTGCTTGTTTTTTAAACAAAAAATAAAAAGGGGCTCTGTTTTTTCTTAACCAAAGCCCCAGTTTTTTCGTTTTTTTTAAAAAAACAAAAAGGGTAACAGTGCTTGATGTTCTTAAACAAAGTAACAGTGTCGACCTTTAAAAACCCCTTGGAACAGGGGCAAGGGTTTTTTATCACAAAGGCCCAGTGTGTGTTTTTCTAACACAAGAAACTTTGCTCTGCTGTTTTAAAACATTAAGCAAATTTTTTTGTGTTCTTTAACCGAAAAGGGAAACATGCTCTGTGTTTTAAACAAAGTAATAGTATTGCTTTTAAAATTAAAAAAGTAATAGTGCTAGGGCTGTTTTTAAACACAAAGAAAACAGTGCCCCTGCTGTTCTTAAACAAAGTAACTACCCTTGTTCTTTTAACACAAAGAAAAAGTGCTTGCTGTTCAACCACAAAGAAAACAGTGTAGGGTATTCGAAAACAAAAAGTTACAGCACTCGGGGGGAATTTTAAAACAAAGCAACAGTCCCTTGTGTTCTTTTAACACAAAACGACATGCTTTTTTGGTTTTAAAAACACAAAGTAACGGGTTACTTTGTGTTTTTAAACCCAAAAAGTAGCAGTACTCTGTTTTTTCTCAACACAAAGTAACAGTGCTTACGGGTTTTTAAAACAAAAGTAACATTTGGCTTGCAGTTCTTAACGCAAAGTGACAGTGCTTGTGTTTCAAAACACAAAAGTAACAGTGCTCTGCTGTTTTAAGAAAAAAGTAAAGTGCCCCTGCTTTTCTTAACACAACGTAACATTTATTTGGGTTTTTAACACAAAGAAAACTTTTTTGGGGCTTTCTTAACAAAAAAGTACCCTTTGCTTTTGCTGATTTTAAACCCCAAAAATTTAAACAGTATTGCTGTTTTTTAAAAAAGAAAACAGTGCTTTGTTTTCTTAAACAAAGAAACAGTTTTCTGTCTTTTAACACAAAATTTAAATTATTTGCTTGTGTTTTTGGGAGGGGGAAAACATTTTCCCATATTTTTTTTTTTTGGATGAAAACTAAAACGTTTATATATGTGAAAGAAGAAAAAAATCAGGTAGGGGGGGGGGGGGGGTAAGATCTTCATAAAGATTAAAAATTTGGAATATAAGAAAAATAAGAATTGGAATTATTTTCAGTAAATATAATTTTAAGGTAAAAAAAAAAAAACCTGGAGGGTTTTTACCACGCATTTTGGGCAGGTTAGTGTACGAGATAATGGGGAGTTACTTCCAGACGCTTTTTGAAAAATTTCCCTACTTCTAGACATTTTTTTTGGGCTTTATGCACAGGGGCCAAGTTTTTGAAGTCCGTTCCACCAAAGACCGCGGTTTGAGACCAAAAACACAGTTTCAATAATAAAATTTTTTTAAAACATTTTTTATTTCTTATGTAAAAAGGTAGCAGCCCAAAGCTGACATCAGTGACTACTACAAAATGTAAAGTTTTGTTTTGCTAGCTTTTTCCCCGGGCAGTTTAGGTCAACTTTGCCCCAGGAGGGCGCCCCCACACCGGTCCACTAATCCCTTGGGGGGTCCCCATTATTCCCCCCTTACTTGGAATGGGAATTTAAAACCCCCAGAAATGAGAAATAGAGAGCTTTGCCACCAGGAAACGAGCCACTTTGGCCCCAACATTTTTTTTTTTTTAAAATTTTCCCTTTCCCCTTTTTGGGAGGCAGGGTGACTCAAAAAGAAAGAAAATCCCCAAAAAGAAAATACTTTCATCATTCAACTTTTTCACCTCACTCACACATAATCACTGTTTTTGCAGAGGTGCTCAGAACACAACAGCTTAGAAACATATACGTAGAAAGATACACAATATATCCCTCCAAACTGCTAATATTCCGAACCCCTTCTTTAGAGCACAGGAATTGTACTTCCCATTTCCAGGACTCAAGTCCGGCTATATAAAAATAACCGGTTTCCCTGAATCCCTTCACATAATATTACCCTGCTCACATTCCAACAGTTCGTCAGGTTCCAAATACCATTCGTTTCCATTCACTCCTATCGAACACGCTCACGCACGCCTGCTGGAAGTCCAAGCCCCTCGCCCACTAAACTTCCCTTACCCCTTCCTTCCATCCTTTTCGAGGACTACCCCTTCCCCACCTTCCTTCCCCTACAAATTTATACGCTCTCCATGTCATTCTACTTTGATCAGTTCTCTCTAAATGACCAAACTACCTTAACAACCCCATCTTCAGCCCTATGATTAATACTTTTATTAACTACACACCTTCTCCTAATTTCCACACTCCGAATTTTCTGCATAATATTTACACCACACATTGTCCTTAGACAGGACATCTCCACGACCTCCAACCGTCTCCTCGCTGCTGCTTTCACAACCCAAGCTTGATACCCATATAAGAGTGTTGGAACTACTGTACTTTCATACATTCCCTTCTTTGCCTCCATCGATAATGTTTTTTTTTTTGTCTCCACATATACCTCAACGCACCTCTCACCTTTTTTCCCTCATCAATTCTATGATTAACCTTATCCTTCATAAATCCATCCGCCGACAGATCAACTCCCAAGTATCTGAAAACATCCACTTCTTCCATACTCCTCCTCCCCAATTTGATATCCAATTTTTCTTTATCTAAATCATTTGATACCCTCATCACCTTACTCTTTTCTATGTTCACTTTCAACTTTCTACCTTTACACACACTCCAAAACTCGTCCACTAACCTTTGCAATTTTTCTTTAGAATCTCCCATAAGCACAGTATCATCAGCAAAAAGCAACTGTGTCAATTCCCATTTTGTATTTGATTCCCCATAATTTAATCCAACCCCTCTCCCGAACACCCTAGCATTTACTTCTTTTACAACCCCATCTATAAATATATTAAACAACCATGGCGACATTACACATCCTTGTCTTAGACCTACTTTTACCGGGAAGTAGTCTCCCTCTCTTCTACACACCTTAACCTGAGCCTCGCTATCCTCATAAAAACTTTTTACAGCATTTAGTAACTTACCACCTATTCCATATACTTGCAACATCTGCCACATTGCTCCTCTATCCACTCTATCATGTGCCTTTTCTAAATCCATAAATGCAATAAAAACTTCCCTACCTTTATGTAAATACTGTTCACATATATGCTTCAATGTAAACATTTGATCTACACATCCCCTACCCACTCTGAAACCTCCTTGCTCATCCGTAATCCTTCATTCTGTCTTACCTCTAATTATTTCAATTATAACCCTACTGTACACTTTTCCTGGTATACTCAGTAAACTTATTCCTCTATAATTTTTACAATCTCTTTTGTCCCCCTTCCCTTTATATAAAGGGACTACACATGCTCTCCGCCAATCCCTAGGTACCTTCCCCTCTTTCATACATTTATTAAACAAAAATACCAATCACTCCAACACTATATCACCCCTGCTTTTAACATTTCTGTCATGATCCCGTCAGTTCCAGCTGCTTTACCCCCTTTCATTCTACGTAATGCCTCACGTACCTCCCCCACACTCACATCCTGTTCTTCATCACTCCTAGAAGATGGTATACCTCCCTGACCAGTGCATGAAATTACCGCCTCTCTTTCTTCGTCGATATTTAGCCCTTAAACTGTCCAAACGTAGATCTACGTTTTTTTCAACATTTGAAAGTATGTAAAAAAAGTAGATCTTTTTTTTTTACATTTGAAAGAGTGTAAAAAAAACTTTAATCTACTTTTTTTGTTATATTTGAAAATATGTAAAAAAAAATGTAGATCTACTTTTGGAGCACTACGCATGTGAACGTAGATCTACTTCGGCAGTTTAAGGGTTAAAAGTTCCTCAAAATATTCTCTCCATCTACCCAAAACCTCCATCTCCTCAACTACTAACTCCACTACTCTGTTTTTAACTGACAAATCCATTTGTTCTCTAGGCTTTCTTAACTTGTTTAACTCACTCCAATTTTTTTTTCTTATTTTCATCAAAATTTCTTGACAGTGCCTCTCCCACTCTATCATCTGCTCTCCTTTTGCACTCTCTCACCACTCTCTTTACCTTTCTTTTGCTCTCCATTTACTGTACTCTTCTTATAACACTTCTACTTTGTAAAAACCTCTCATAAGCTACCTTTTTCTCTTTTATCACTTCATCATTCCACCAATCACTCCTCTTTCCTCCTGCACCCACCCTCTTATAACCACAAACTTCTTCCCCACATTCTAATACTGCATTTTTAAAACTATTCCAACCCTCTTCAACTCCCCCCCCACTACTCATACTTGCACCACCCCACCTTTCTGCCAATAGTTGCTTATATCTCACCCGAACTTCCTCCTCCCTTAGTTTATACACTCTCACCTCCCTCTTACTTGTCGTTTCCATTTTCCTCTTTTCCCATCTACCTCTTACTCCAACTGTAGCTACATCTAAATAATGATCCAATATGTCAGTTGCCCGTCTATAAACATGTACATCCTGGAGCCTACCCATCAATCTTTTATCCACCAATACATAATCTAACAAACTATTTTCATTACGTGCTATATCATACCTTGTATATTTATTTATCCTCTTCATAAAATATGTATTACTTATTATTAAACCTTTTTCTACACATAGCTCAATTAAAGACTCCCCATTTTCATTTTCCCCTGGCATCCCAAATTTACCTACTACTCTCTCCACAGCATTTTTGCTCACTTTAGCATTGAAATCCCCAACCACCATTACTCTCTCACTTTGTTCAAAACTCCCCACGTATTCACTCAACATTTCCCCAAATCTCTCTCTCTCCTGTACACTTCTCTCTTCTCCAGGTGCATATACAATTGCTATAACCCACTTTTCATATCCAACCTTTATTTTACTCCACATAATCCTTGAATTAATACATTTATAGTCACTCTTTCCCAGCCATATATTATCCTTCAACATTATTGCTACTCCTTGTGAAGGCTTACTCAGCTCTGTAATAACTTCAGACAGTATTACGAAAGCTGGCTCCTCCTCAGGAAAATTAATGAATAGAAAACGAAATAATAATTAATAAAGATAAACACTTTATTATTTATTAAAGCAAACATAAAACAATAAAACATGACACGTATATCCTATTTGAAAGAAAAATGAAAAATGAAATGAATAAAATAACATTTGAACTCAACGCTAATATATATATATTGGGGTATCTGGTGTTGGTGACACTTCGTGTTGTTGAAATCTTAGCCGTTGCTGATGTGTGGGGGGGGGTCGCAGGTGTTGGTGACCACCACCGGCTAGTTCTTCAGAGAGCATCGCCGTGAGTATTCTATCCCGATGACAGGAAAGCAGGTTCTTTACCACTGCAATGATGTGGGGTTACGTCCTGCAATTTCATACAGGTGCACAGATAATTAAATCCAATATGGGACGTCTCCAGGACGTTAGTCCGTCTCCGTCAGTTTTTCTCATTGATTGACAGGTGACCCTCTCTGTCATCCAAGCTGAAAAGATAGACAGGTTACCCACTGCTTAAATAATCACTCTCCATGACAAGTACAATACCTAAAAGACGTGGTGATTATTACAACAATCAACTTAGAGCAAGGCGGGAAATGACTAAGTTTATTATTGGTCCAAAGTGAAGCTTTCAACCAATAAATCCACTAGAATACAAGGCAGGCATGTACTTACAGTAGTGTTGGGAGCTGTGAGTCGAGTGATTTACTGTTTGGACCAGAGCCCCACACGTCACCTTTCGGGGGGGGGAAGGAGGGGAACGGACAGCAGGAGCTAGACTGACCCTACCTTAACAAGCAGCCAGCAGTCAAACTATCACTTTCGGGGTGGGGTATTACAACCTAGGATTTCAAAGGCCTGTTATCCCAGGTGTAATGGGAGCAAAAGAAACACAGCAGAAAAAGTTTAGACTTATATTATCCTTCACCAATTTAGAACAGCAATATGTACACTATGTACAGTAATAAGTATAGTGCACGTCACAGTAAGCAAGGCAGAAATAGAAGCCACAAGATAGCAGACCGTGCTCAACCAGCTCTAGAATGGGAATGACAAGGGCAGACAGGAGAGCGGTATCCACATAACCTCTGCGATTGCCAATCCCACCTTCTTATTGGCTAGAACCTGGTCACTAGTTGAACGATGGGGCCCGTAACAGTGCTCTGCAGTTCTTAACACAAAGAAAACATTGCTCTGCTGTTCTTATCACAATGCAACAGTGATCTGCTGTTCTTAAACGCAAGCAACAAAGCTCTGCTGTTCATAACACAAAGTACAGTGCACTGCTGTATCTTAAACAACAATAATCGTACACTGCTGTTAATAAAAACCACAAAGTACATTCATCTGCTTGTTCTTAACAAAAGTAACAGTGCTCAGCTGTTCTTAACACAAAGCAAAATTCCTGTTTCTTCCTATCACAAAGTAACAATGCTCTGCTGTTCTAGCCCACAAAAGTAACAGTTCAAATCCTGTTCGTAACACAAAGTTTACAGCGCTCTGAAGTTCTTAAACTCAACAACAACAGTGCTCTGCTGTGCTTTTGAACACAAAACAATAGTGCTCTGATGTTTCTTAAAGGCAAAGATAAAAGTTCGCTGCTGTTCTTAACGCAAAACAACAGTGCTTTTCCAGTTCTTAAGACAACGTAACAGTACTCTGCTCTGCTGTTCTTAACACAAATTAACAGTACTCTGCTGTTCTTAACACAAAGTAACAGTGCACTGCTGTTTTTAAAACAAAGCAAACAGTATTCGCTTGTTATTAACAAAAATTTAACAGTCTTCCGCTGGTTCTAACACAAAGGTAACATGCTATACCAGTTTCTTTAATATCGAAAAACAACAGTGCCACCTTCTGTTTTTAAAACACGAAATTAACAGTTGCTCTTCTGTCTTGACACAAAGTATCAGTGCTCAGCTGTTCTTAACACAAAGAAACCGTGCTCTTCATTTCTTACACAAATTAACAGTGCTCTTTCTGTTCTTAACACAAAGTAACATGATCTAACTGTTCTATAACACAAAGCAACAGTGCTCCAGCAGTTCTTAACACAAAGTAACAAGGCTCTGCTTTCTTAACACAAAGTCAACAGTGCTCTAAAGTAATTAACACAAAGCAACAGTGCTCTGGCAGTTTTTTAATCACAAAGCGACAGTGCTGAGCAGTTTCTTAACGCAAAGTGACATTGCTCTGCTGTTCTTAACATAAAGTAACAGTGTTCTGCTGTTCTTAACATAAAGTAACAGTGCTCTGCTGTTCTGAACACACAGTAACAGTGCACAGCTGTTCTTACACTAAGCTACAGACGTTTCTGCCTTGATCTTAACACGAAATAACATAGCTCTGCTGTTCAAGACACAAGTTCAGTGCTCTCAATTTCTTAACACAAAGTAACAGTGCTCTGCTGTTCTTAACGCAAAGTAACAGTGCTCTGCATTTCTTAACACAAAGTAACAGTGCTCTGCTGCTCTTAACACAAAGTAACAAGGGCTCTGCGTACTTAACACCAAAGCAACATTGCTCTGGCTGCTCTTAACACAAAGTAACAAGGCTCTGCTGTCTTAAACAAAGCAACAGTGCTCTGCTGTTCATAACACAAAGTAAACAGTGCTATGCATGTTCTTAACGAAAACAACATGCTCTTCTGATTTTATAACACAAATAACAGTGCTCTGCTTTGTTCTTGACAAACAAAGTATCAGTGCTCAGCTGTTCTTAACACAAGTAACAATGCTCTACTGTTCTTAGCAAAAAGTCAACATGCTCTGCTGTTCTAACAAAAGCAACAGCGCTCTACTGTTCTTAACAAAAGTAAGCAGTATTCTGCCGTTCTTAACACAAAGGCAACACGTCTCTGTTTTTCTTAACACTTCAATTAACATTGCCCTGCTGTTCTTAACACAAAGTAAAAGTGCTTTTCGTGTTCTTAACACGAAGAACCGGGGGAGTGCTCCAGCTTTTCTTAACACAAATTAACAGTGCTCATTCTGATCCTTAATACAAAGTACCAGTGGCTTCCTGCAGTTCTTAACACAAAGTAACAGTGCTTCTGTTGTTTTCATAAAATCAAAGTAACAGTGCTCAGCCGTTTTTAACACAAAGTACAGTGCTCTGAGATGAATCTTAACACAAAGCAAAAGTACTCTGCTCTTGTTAACACAAAGTAACAATGCTCTGCTTTTCTTAATACAAGGAAACAGAGTAACAGTGTTCTTCTGTTCATAACAAAAAGTAATAATACTGTGTGCCTTGTTCTAACACAAATTAACCAGTGCTCCGTTTTTTTTAACATAAAGTAACAGTGCTCTGCTGTACTTAACACAAAGTAACAGTGCTCTGCTGTTCTTAACACTAAGCAACAGTGATCTGCTGTTCTTAACACAAAGCAAGAGTGCTCTGCTGTTCTTAACACAAAGTAGCAGTGCTCTGCTATTCTTAACTCAAAATAACAGTTCTCTGCTGTTCTAACACAAAGTAACAGTGCTCTGCGGATTTCTTAACACAAAGTTCAGGCGCTTGATGTTCTTAAAACACAAAGCAACAGTGCGTGCTGTCTTAACACAAAGTAGCAATGCTTTGCTGTTCTTAACACGAAAGGCAACAGTGGTCTGCCGTCTTACACTAAGTTACATTGCTCTGATGTTCTTATCTACAAATCAACAGCTCTCTGCTGTTCTTAACACAAGGTGCCAGTCTCTGCTGTTTTTTAACCAACAAGTAACAGTGCTCTGACAGTTCTTACCATGAAGTAACATTGCTGAGCGATCTTAACATAACACAAATAACAGTGGTCTGCTGAACTTAACACAAGTAACACTGCTCGCGTCTTCTTAACACAAAGCAACAGTGCTCTGCTGTTCTTAACAGAATGTAAAAACCGTGCTCTTCTGTTCATAACACAAAGCAACAGTGCTCTTCTCTTTCTTAACACAAAGAAACAATGCATGCTCTTCATAACACAAAGTAACACTGCACTCTGTTCTTAACAGAAAGCAACAGTTACCTGCAGTCCTTAACGCAAAGTAACACTGGCTCATCTGTTACTTAAGCAGAAAGCAACAGTTCTCCTGCAGTTCTTAACACAAAGTAAACACTGCTCTGCTGTCTTAACACAAAGACAACAGAATACTCTGCGAGTTCTTAACGCAAAGTAACAATGCTCTTCTTACTTAACACAAGTAACAGTGCACTGCTGTTCTTAGCACACAGAAAAACATGCTCTGCTGCTCTTAACACAAGGTAACAATGTTCTGCTGTTCTTACACAAAGCAACAGTGCACTGCTGTTTCTTAACACAAAGGTAACAGTGCTCTGCGTTCTCAACACAAAGTAAGAGTTGCTCGGTTGTTCTTAACGAAAAGTAACGCTTTTTCGGTTCTAACACAAAGTAACAGAGCTTGTGCCGTTCTTAACACAAATTAACAGTGCTCTGCTGATGTCGTCAACACAAAGTAAACATGCTCATGCTGATTTTAACACAAAGCAACAGTGCTGGCTGCCTGTTCTTAAACAAAAGACAGTGCCTCAGCCTCTTTCTTAACCACAAAGTAACAATGCTCTGCTGTTCTTAAAACAAAGTAACCAGTGCTCTGCAGTTCTTAAATCAAGTAAAAGTGCTCTTGTGCCCGTTTTTTTAACACAAAGAGACAGTGCTCTGCTCTCTTAACTACAAAGTAACAATGCTCTGCTGTTCTATAACACAACATTAACAAAGCTCTGCTGTTTCTTAACACAAAGCAACAGTGCTCTGCAGTTTTTTATCAAGAAATGAAAGTGCTGTATGTTCTTTAAAATACAACGTAACATTTGTCCTGCTGTCTGTAACATAAAGTAAAAGGTGCTCTGCTGTCTTACACAACGTAGCCAGTGCCTTTGCTGTTCTCACACTAAGCAACAAGGCTCTTCTTTATCTTAAACACAAAGCACAGTACTTTGTCTGTTCTTTTAACATAAAGTTGCAGTGCTCGCTTGTTATTATCACAAAGTAACAGTGCTCTGCTTTTCTTAAAACACAAATTAAGAGTGCTACTGCTTGATCCTTAACACAAAGTAACAGTGCTCTGCTGATATTAACACGAAGCAAGAGTGCTTCTGGCTGGTCTCTTAACACAAAGTAACATTGCTCGCAGTTTATCACACAGTAAGATTGCTCTGCTGTTTAAAACACAAAGAAACAGCGGTTTTTCTGTTCATAACACAAATTGACAGTGCACTGCTCTTCTTAAACAAATTAGCAGAGCACTGTCTGATCTTAACACAAAGTAACACTGCTCTGCGATTTTAACACAATAGTAACAGTGCTACTGCTCTACTTAACACAAAGTAACAGTGCTCCTGCTGTTCTTAACACAAAGAACAATGCCAGAGAACTTAACAAAAAGTAACAATGCTCTACTGTATATTAACAACAAAGCAAACAGTGCTCTGCAGTTTTTATTCACAAAGCGACAGTGCTGAGGCTGTGTCTTAACGCGAAGTGACATTGCTCTGTCTGTCTTACACATAAAGTAACAGTGTTCTGCGTTCCTTAACATAAAGTAACAGTGCTCTGGCTGTTCTGAACACAAAGTAACAGGCTCTGCTTGTTCTAAACACTAAGCTACAGCGTTCTGCTGTTCTTAACAACGAAATAAAAGAGACTCTGCTGTTCATGAACACAAAAGTATCAGTAGCTCTGCAATTTCTTACCACAAAGTAACAGTGCACAGCTGTTCTTAACAGCAAAGTAACAGTGCTCCTTCATTTCTTAACACGAAAGTAACAGTGCTCTGCTGCTCTAACACAAAGTAACAGGCTCTGCCTGTTCTTCACACAAATCAACATTGCTCCTGCTGCTCTTAACACAAAGTAACAAGGCTCTTCAGTTCTTAACACAAATCAACAGTGCAACTGTATTAACACAAAGCAACAGCGCTCTGCAGTTTTTTATCACAAAGCGACAGTGCTGAGCTTTCTTAACGCAAAGTTAACATTGCTTCTGGGGGTGCTGTTTCATACATAAAGAACAGTGTTCTGCCACAAACGTCATCTCTAAACATAAAAGTAACAGTGCTCTGTCTGTCTGAACACAATTAACAGTGGCTCTGCTTGAATCTTAACACTAAGCGTACAGCGTTTTTCCTGCCTGTTCTTAACACGAAATAACAGAGCTCTGCTGTTCATGACACAAAGTGTCAGTGCTCTGCATTTCTTAACACAAAGTAACAGTGCTCTGCTGATTCATAACGCAAAGTACCAGTGCACTGCATTTTCTTAACACAAAGTAACAGTGCTCTGCTGCTCTTAACACAAAGTAACAAGGCTCTGCTGTTCTTAACACAAAGCAACAGTGCTCTGCTGCTCTTAACACAAAGTAACAAGGCTCTGCTGTCTTAACACAAAGCAACAGTGCTCTGCTGTTCTTAACACAAAGTAACAGTGCTATGCAGTTCTTAACGAAAAACAACAGTGCTCTTCTGTTTTTAACACGAAATAACAGTGCTCTGCTGTTCTTGACACAAAGTAAGCCAGTGCTCAGGCAGCTGTTCTTAACACAATTAACAATGCTCCAAATACTTGTTCTTAGCAAAAAGCAACAGTGCTCTGCTGTCTTAACACAAAGCAACATCGCTCTACTGTTTCTTACACAAAGTAACAGTATTCTGCTGTTCTTAACACAAAGCAACAGCGCTCTGTTTTTCTTAACACCAAGTAACAGTGCCCTGCTGTTCTTAACACAAGTAACAGTGCTATTTCCTGTTCTATAACACGAAGAAACTGCTCTTGGCTGTTCTAAAACACAAATTAACAGTGCTCTTCTGATCTTAATACAAAGTAAACTAGTGCTCTGCATTCTTAACACAAAGTAACAGTGCCTGTTTGTTCTCAATCAAAGTAACAGTGCTCTGCCGTTTTTAACACAAAGTAACAGTGCTCTGATGATCTAACACAAAGCAAAATTACTCTGCTGATTCTTTGTTAACACAAAGAAACAAAGCCAGCTTTTCTTAATACAAGGAAACAGAGGAACAGTTTTTCTTCTTTTCATAACAAAAAGTAATAATACTAGCTGTTCTTAACGTCAAAGTAACAGTGCTCCGTTTTTTTAAACATAAAGTAACAGTGCTCTGCTGTACTTAACACAAAGTAACAGTGCTCAGCTGTTCTAACACTAAGCAAACAGTGATCTGCTGTTCTTAACACAAAGCAAATGCTCTGCTGTTCTTAACACAAAGTAGCAGTGCTCCTGCTATTTCTTAACTCAAAATAACAGTGCTCTGCTGTTCTTAACCAAAGTTAACAGTGCCGCTGTTCTTAACCACAAAGTTACAAGCGCTAAAATGTTCTTAACACAAAGCAACAGTGCTGTGCTGTTCTTAACACAAAGTAGCAATGCTTTGCTGTTTCTTAACACAAAGCAAAGTGGTCTGCCGTTCTTAAACAAAGTTACATTGCTCTGATGTTCTTAGACACAAATCACAGCTCTCTGCTGTACTTAACACAAAGTGACAGTGCTCTGCAGTTTTTAACACAAAGTAACATGCTCTGCTGTTCTTAACATGAAGTAACCGTGCTGTGCTGATCTTAAACTCAAAATAACAGTGGTCTGCTGTACATAACACAAAGTAACACTGCTCTCTCTTCTTAACCACAAAGCAACTGTGCTCTGCTGTTTCTTTAACAGAGAAAGTAACCGTTGCGTCTTCTGTTCATAACACAAAGCAACAGTGCTCAGCTCTTCTTAGTAACACAAAGAAACAATGCTATGCTCTTCTAACACAAAAGTAAACACTGCTTCTGCTGTTCTTAACAGAAAGCAACAGTTCCCTGCAGTTCTTAACGCAAAGTAACACTGCTCTGCTGTTCTTAACAGAAAGCAACAGTTCTCTGCAGTTCTTAACACAAAGTAACACAGCCTCTGCTGTTCTTAACACAAAGTACAACAGATTCTGCAGATTTCTGTAACGAAAAGTAACAATCTCTTTTCCAGTACTTAACACAAGAACATGCTCTGCTGTTCTTAGCACACAGTAACATGTGGCCACTGCATAGCTCTTAACACAAGGTAAACAATGTTCTGCAGTTCTTAACACAAAAGCAACGTGCCATGCTGTCTTTAACACAAAGTAACAGTGCCTCTGCTGTTCTCAACACAAATAAGATGTGCTCTGTTGTTCTTAACGGAAAAGTAACGCATTTCGTTCTTAACCAAAGTAACAGAGCTGTGCCGTTTCTTTAACACAATTAACAGTGCTCTGCCAGATCGTAACACAAGTAACAGTGCTCTGCTGATTTTAACACAAAGCAACAGTGCTCTGCTGTTCTAAACAAAAAGAAGACAGTGCTCTGCTCTTCTTAACACAAATAACATGCTCTGCTGTTCTATAAATCAAAGTACCATGCTCTGCTGTTCTTAAATCAAAGTACAGTGCTCTCTGCGTTTTAACACAAAGATACAGTGCTCCTCAGCTCTTCTTAACACAAAGTAACAATGCTCTGCTTCTTTCACACAAAATACATGCTCTGGCTGTTCTTACACAAAGCAACAGTGCACTGCAGTTTTTATCAAGGAAAAGAAAGTGCTGTGATGTTCTTAAAACAACGTAACAAGTGTTTCGCTGTTCTTAACATAAAGTAAAAGTGCTCTGCTGTTTCTTAACACAAAAGTAGCATTGCCTTTGCGTCTCAACACTAAGCAACAGTGCTCTTTCTCTGTTCTTTTAAAACACCAAAGCAACAGTACTTTATGCTGTCTTAACAGAAAGTTCAGTGCTCTGGCTGCAGCTTTTTTATTATCACAAAGTAACAGATGGCACTTGCTGTTCTTAACACAAATTTAAGAGTGCTCCTCTGATCTTACACACAAAGTAAACAGTGCCTGGCTGAATTATAACACGAAGCAGAGTGCACTGCAGTCCCTTAACCACATAGTAACATTGCTCTGCTGTTATCAACACAAAGTAAGAGTGCTCTGCTGTTTATAACACAAAGAAACAGCGGTTTTCTGTTCTTAACACAAAGTAACAGTGCTCTGCTCTTCTTACAACAAATTAGCAGAGGCACTGCTGCTCTTGAACACAAAGTAAACACTTGCTCTGCTGATTTTAACACAAAGTAACAGTGCTCTGCTCTTCTTAACACAAAGTAACAGTGCTCTGCTGTTCTTAACACAAAGAAACAATGCGCAGGAGATCTTAACAAAAAGTAACAATGCTCTACTGTAATTAACACAAAGCAACAGTGCTCTGCAGTTTTTATCACAAAGCGACAGTGCAGAGCTGTTCTAAAACGCAAAGTTGAACATTGCTCTGCTGTTCTTAACATAAAAGTAACAGTGGTTCTGCGCTCTGCGATCGTAACACAAAGTAACATGCTCTGCTGATTTTTAAACACAAAGCAACAGTGCTCTGCTGTCTTAACACAAAGTAACAGTGCTCTGCTGTTCTTAAATCAAAGTAACAGTGCTCTGCCGTATTTTTAACACAAAGAGACAGTGCTCTGCTCTTCTTAACACAAAAAACAATGCTCTTCTGTTCTTAACCACAAAATAACAATTGCTCTGCTGTTCTTAACACCAAAGCAACAGTGCTCTGCCTGTTCTTAACACAAAGTAACCGTGCACTGCTGTTTCTCAACACAAAGTAAAGCGAGTGCTCTGTTGTTTTCTAACGCAAAGTAACGCTTTTCGGTTCTTAAACACAAAGTAACATTGCTGGGCCGTTCTAACAACAAATATAAACAGTGCTCTGCTGATCCGTAACCAAAGTAACAGTGCTACTGCTGATTTTAACACAAAGCAAATGCTCTGCTGTTCTGATCACCAAGTAACCGTGCTTCTGCTGTTCTAAGATCAAAGTAACAGTGCTCTGCCGTTTTTAAAACACAAAGAGACCATTGCTCTGCTCTTCTTAACACAAAGTAACAATGCTCTGCTGTTCTTAACACAAAATAACAATGCTCTGCTGTTCTTAACACAAAGCAACAGTGCTCTGCAGTTTTTATCAAGAAATGAAAGTGCTGTGATGTTCTTAAAACAAAGTAACAGTGTTCTGCTGTTCTTAACATAAAGTAAAAGTGCTCTGCTGTTCTTAACACAAAGTAGCAGTGCTCTGCGTTCTTAACATAAAGCACACAGAGCACTTTTCTTTTCTTAACACAAAGCAACAGTACTTTGCTGTTCTTAACAGAAAGTTGCAGTGCTCTGCTGTTCTTATCACAAAGTAACAGTGCTCTGCTGTTCTTAACACAAATTAACAGTGCTCTGCTGATTTTAACACAAAGTAACAGTGCTCTGGTGCTGATTTAACGACGATCAAGAGTGCCTCTGCTGTCCCTTAACACAAAGTAACATTGCTCTGCTGTTATCAACACAAAGTAAGAGTGCTCTGCTGTTTATAACACAAAGCAACAGCGGTTTTCTGTTCTTAACACAAAGTAACAGTGCTCTGCTCTTCTTACAACAAATTAGCAGAGCTTCTGCTGATCATAAACACAAAGTAACAGTGCTTGCTGATTTTTAACACAAAGTAACAGTGCACTGCTGTTTCATAACCAAAGTAACAGTGCTCTGCTGTTCTTAACTCAAAGAAACAATGCGCAGGAGACCTTAACCAAAAATTAACAATGCACTACTGTATTAACACAAAGCAACAGTGCTCTGCAGTTTTTTAATCACAAAGCGACAGTGCTGGAGATGTTCATAAACGCATAGTGAACATTGCTCTGCTGTTCTTAACATAAAGTAACAGTGTTCTGCTGTTCTTAACATAAAGTAACAGTGCTCTGCTGTTCTGAACACAAAGTAACAGTGGCTCTTGCGTTCTTAACACAAGCTACAGCGTTCGCTGTTCTTAACACTAATAACATAGCTCTCTTTAATGACACAAAGTACATGTGCTCTGCATTATCTAATTAACACAAAGTAACAGTGCTCTTCTGTCTTAACAGCAAAGTTTACAGTCTTCTGCATTTCTTAACACAAAGTAACAGTGCTCTGCTGCTCTTAACACAAAGTAACAAGGCTCTGCTGTTCTTAACACAAAGCAACAGTGCTCTGCTGCTCTTAACACAAAGTAACAAGGCTCTGCTGTTCTTAACACAAAGCAACAGTGCCTGCTGTTCTTAAACCACAAAAGTAAACAGGCTATGCATTTCTTAAACGAAACAACAGTGCCTTCTGTTTTTAACACGAAATAACCCAGTGCTCTGTGCGTTCTTGACACAAAGTAGCAGTGCTCAGCTGTTCTTAACACAAAGAAACAGTGCTCTGCATTTCTTAACACAAAATAACAGTGCTCAGCTGTTCTTAACACAAAGTAACAATGCTCTACTGTTCTTAGCAAAAAGCAACAGTGCTCTGCTGTTCTTAACACAAAGCAACAGCGCTCTACTGTTCTTAACACAAAGTAACGGGTATTCTGCTGTTCCTTAACACAAAGCAACAGCGCGCTCTGTTTTTCTTAACACCAAGTAACAGGTCCTGGCTGTTCTTAAACACAAAGTAACATGCTTTTCTGGTCTAACACGAAGTAACCATTGCTCTGGCTGTTTCTTAACACAAATTAACAGTGGCTCTTCATATCTTCAAATACAAAGTAAACAGTGCTCTGTCTGCAGTTCTTATCACAAAGTAACAGTGCTCTGTTGTTCTTAAATCAAAGTAACAGTGCTCTGCTGCCTTTTTAACACAAATAACAGTGCTCTGAAGATCTTACACAAAGCAAAAGTACTCTGCTCATTGTTTAACACAAAGTAACAAGGCCACTGCTTTGTCTTAATACAAGTAACAGAGTAACAGTGTTCTCTGTTTATAACAATGGGTGAAGTAATAGTACTGTTGCTGTTTCTTAACACAAAGTAACCGTGCCTCTGTTTTTTTTTCTTTAACATAAATTAACAGTGAACCTGCTGTTCTTAACACAAAGTAACATGCTCTGCTGTTCTTAACACAATCCAACGTGATTCTGCTGTTCTTAACACAAAGCAAGAAGTGCTCTGCTGCTGTTCTTAACACAAGTAGCATTGCTTCTGCAAATTCTTAACCCTCAAAATAACAGTGCCTTCTGTTCTAACACCAAAGGTATCAGTGCTCTGCCTTTCATACTCAGAGCAACCCATCCTCTGTATGTTCTTAAGCACAAAAGTAACAGTGCTCTGCGTCTTACCACAAAGTTAACAGTGCTAAGCTGTTCTTAACACAAAGTTACAGCGCTATGAATTTCTAAACACAAAGCCAACAGTGCTTGTCGATTCTTACCACAAAGTAGCAATGCTGTTGCTGTTTTTTAACGACAAAGCAACAGTGGGGGTTCTGCGTTCTTACCAAAGTTACATTTGCTCTGGATGTTTCTTAACACAAATCAACAGCTCTCGTGCTGTTCTTAACACAAAGTGAACAGTGCTCTGCTCATTATTACCAAAGTAACCAAGTGCTCTGCTGTTCTTAACATGAAGTAACAGTGCTGTGCTGATCTTAACACCAAATAACGGCAGTGTAAACTTACTGTTCTTAACACAAAATAACAATGCTCTGCTGTTCTTACACAAAGCAACAGTGCTCTGCATTTTTTAATCAATAAAGAAAGTGCTGTTGATGTTCTTAAAACAAGAGAACAGTGTTTTTCTGCTGTTCTAACATAAAGTAAAAGTGCTCTGCTGCTCTTAACCAAAATTAGCATGTCTCTGCTGTTCTCAACACTAAGCAACAGTCCTTCTGTTCTTTAAACAAAGCAACAAGTACTTTGCTGTTCCTTTAACAGAAAGTTGCAGTGCTCCTGCTTGTTCTTATCACAAAGTAACAGTGCTGCTGCTGTTCTTAACAGACAAATTAACAGTGGCTCTGCAGATCTTAACACAACGTAACAGTGGGGGGCTCTGCTGATTTTAACACGAAGCAAGAGTGCTCTGCTGATTTTAACACGAAGCAAGAGTGCTCTGCTGGTCCCTTAACACAAAGTAACATTGCTCTGCTGTTATATACACAAAGTACGAGTGCTCTGCTTTTATAACACATAGCAACAGCGGTTTTCTGTTCTTAACATCAAATAACAGTGCTCCAGCCATCTTACAACAAATAGCAGATCTCTGTGCTCTTCTTACAACAAATTACAGATCAAAGCAGGATCATAAACAACAAAGTAACAGTGCTCCTGTCTGACTTTAACACAAATTAACAGTGCTCTGCTGTTTCTAACACAAAGTAACATTGCTCTGCTGATCTTAACCACAAAGAAACAATGCGCAGGAGATCTTAACAACAAAAAGTAAACAATGACTCTACTTGTAATTAACACAAAGCAAACGAGTGCTCTGCAGTTTTTTATCACAAAAGCGACAGTGCTTGAGCTGTCTTAACGCAAAGTGACATTGCTCTGCTGTTCTTAACATAAGTAAACAGTGTACGCGTGTTCAACATAAAGTAACAGTGCCACTGCTGTTCTGAACCACAAAGTAACAGTGCTCTGCTGTTCTAACACTAAGCAAACAGCGTTCTGCCTGTTCTTAACAACGAAAAACAGAGCTCTGTCTGTTCATAGACACAAAGTATCAGTCTCTGCGATTTCTAAACAGAAAGTAACAGTGCTTCTTGCTGTTCTTACGCAAAGTAACAGTGCTCTGCATTTCTTAACGACAAAAGTAAACAGTGGCTCTGCTGCTCTTAACACAAAGTAACAAGGTCCTCTGCTGTTCTAACACAAAAAGCAACAGGCACTGCACTCTAACCACAAAGTAACAGCTCTGCTGTTCTTAACACAAAGCAACAGTGCTCTGCGTTCTTAACATCAAAGTAACAGTGCTATGCAGTTCTTAACGAAAAACAACAGTGCTCTTCTGTTTTTAACACGAATTAACAGTGCTCTGCTGTTCTTGACACAAAGTAGCAGTGCTCACTGTTCTTAACACAAAGTAACAGTGCCTACTGTTCTTTACAAAAAGCAAACAGTGCCCTGCTGTTCTTAACCCAAAGCAACAGCGCTCTACGTTCTTAACACAAAGTAACAGTATTCTGCTGTTCTTAACACAAAGCAACAGCGCTCTGTTTTTCTTAACACCAAGTAACAGTGCCCTGCTGTTCTTAACACAAAGTAACAGTGCTTTTCTGTTCTTAACACGAAGAAACAGTGCTCTGCTGTTCTTAACACAAATTAACAGTGCTCTTCTGATCTTAATACAAAGTAACAGTGCTCTGCAGTTCTTAACACAAAGTAACAGTGCTCTGTTGTTCTTAAATCAAAGTAACAGTGCTCTGCCGTTTTTAACACAAAGTAACAGTGCTCTGATGATCTTAACACAAAGCAAAAGTACTCTGCTCTTGTTAACACAAAGTAACAATGCTCTGCTTTTCTTAATACAAGGAAACAGAGTAACAGTGTTCTTCTGTTCATAACAAAAAGTAATAGTACTGTGCTGTTCTTAACACAAAGTAACAGTGCTCTGTTTTTTTTAACACAAAGTAAAAGTGCTTCTTCTGTACATAACACAAAGTAACAGTGCTCCTGTGCTGTTCTAGAACACTAAGCAACAGTGATCTTCTGTTCTTCAACACAAAGCAAGAGTGCTCTGCTGTTCTTTTTAACACAAGTAGCAGTGGCTCTTGGCTATCTTAACTCAAAAACAGTGGCTCTGCTGTTTCTGTAACACAAAGAAACAGTGCTCTGCTGTTCATACACAAAGTTACAGCGCTATGATGTTCTTAACACAAAGCAACATTGCTGTGCTGTCTTAACACAAAGTAAGGCAATGCTTTGCAGTTCTAAACACAAAGCAACAGTGGTCCTGCCGTTCTTAACAACAAGTTATACATTGCTCTGATGTTTCTTAACACAAATCAACAGCTCTCTGCTGTTCATAACACAAAGGACACTGCTCTGCTGTTTTTAACACAAAGTAACAGTGCTCTGCTGTTTCTTAACATGAAGTAACAGTGCTGTGACTGATCTAACTAACACAAAAGAACAGTGGTCTGCTGTACTTAACACAAAGTAACACTGCTCTTCACTTCTTACACAAAGCAAACTGTGCTCAGCTGTTCTAAAGCAAGTAGCCGTGCTCTCTGTTCATAACACAAAGCAACATTGCCTGCTCCTTCTTAACACAAAGAAACAATGCTATGCACTTCTTAACACAAAGAAAACACTGCTCTGTCTGCTGTTTCTTAACAAAAGCAACAGTTTCCCTGCAGTTCTTTAACGCAAAGTAACACTGCATCAGCTGTTCTTAACAGAAAGCAACAGTTTCTCAGCAGTTTCTTAACCCAAAGTAACACTGCTCTGCTGTTCTTAACACAAAGCAACAGATCACTGCAGTTCTTAACGAAAAGTAACAAAGCTCATTCTGTAACTTAACACAAAGTAACAGTGCTTCTGCTGTCGTACACAACAGATAACAGTGCTCTGCTGCTCTTAACACAAGGTAACAATGTTCTGCTGTTCTTTAACCACAAAGCAACAGTTGCTCTGCTGTTCTTAACACAAGTAAACAGTGCCTCCTGCTGTTCTCAACACAAAGTAAGAGTGCCTTGTTGTTCTTAACTTAACGAAAAGTAACCTTTTCGTTTCATAACATAAACCCAAACCTACCCATCAAAGTAACAGAGCTGTCCGTTCTTAACACAAATACAGTGCTCTGCTGATCGTAACACAAAGTAAACCAGTGCTCTGGCTGCAGATTTTTAACACAAAGCAACAGTCCTTCTGTTCTTAACACAAAGTAACATTGCTTGCTGCTGTTCTTAAATCAAGTTAACAGTGCGTCTGCCGTTTTTAACACAAAGAGACAGTGCTCTGCTCTTCTTAACACAAAGTAACAATGCTCTGCTGTTCTTAACACAAAATAACAATGCTCTGCTGTTCTTAACACAAAGCAACAGTGCTCTGCAGTTTTTATCAAGAAATGAAAGTGCTGTGATGTTCTTAAAACAAAGTAACAGTGTTCTGCTGTTCCCTTACATAAAGTATCACGTGCTCTGCGTTCTAACACAAATAGCAGTGCTTTTGCTGTTCTCGAACACTAAGCAACAGTGCTCTCAGTTCATAACACAAAGTGGGCATGTACAGTACTTTGCTGTTCATAACAGAAAGTTGCAGTGCATGCTGTTATTATCACAAAGTAACAGTGCTCTGCTGTTCTTAACACAAATTAAGAGTGCTCTGCTGATCTTAACACAAAGTAACAGTGCTCTGCTGATTTTAACACGAAGCAAGAGTGGCTCTGCTGTCCTTACAACAAAGTAAACATTGCTCTGCTGTTATCAACACAAAGTAAGAAGTGCTCTGCTGTTTATAACACAAAGAGGCAACAGCGGTTTTCTGTTTCTTAAAGCCAAAGAGTAACAGTGCACTGCTCTTCTTACAACAAATTAAGCAGAGCTTCTGCTGATCTTTAACCACAAAGAAACACTGCTCATGCTGATTTAAACACAAAGTAACAGTGCTTTCTCTGCTCTCTTCACACAAAGTAACAGTGCTCTGCTTTTCTTAACACAAAGAAACAATGCGCTAGGAGATCTTAAACAAAAAGTAACAATGCTCTTACTGTAATTAACACAAGCAACAGTGCTCTGCAGTTTTATCACAGCGAACAGTTGCTGAGCTGTTCTTAACGCAAAGTGACATTGCTCTGCTGTTCCTAACAGGAAAGTAACAGTGTTCTGAGTTCTTAACATAAGTAAACAGTAGTCTCCTGCTGTTCTGAAACACAAAGTAACAGTGCTCTTGCTTGTTCATTAACACTAAGCTACAGTCGTTCTGCTGAGTTCTTAACACGAAATATAACAGAGCTCTGCTGTTCATGACACAAATTATCAGTGCTCTCATGCATTTCTTACCACAAGTACCAGTGCTCTGCCTGTTCTTAACGAAAGTAACAGTGCTCAGCATTTCCTTAACACAAAGAACAGTGCTCAGCCTGCCTTTAACACAAATTAACAAGGCTTTCTGCTGTCCTTAACACAAAGCAAACAGTGCTCTCTGTCCTTAACCACAAAGTAACAATGCTCTGCTGTTCTTAACACAAGCAACAGTGCTCTTGCTGTCTTAACACAAAGTAACAGTTGCAATCAGTTCTTAACGAAATAACATCAGTGCACTTCTGTTTTTAATCACGAATAACCTTCCTCTGCTGTCTTGACACAAAGTAGTCAGTGCACCAGCTTCATAACACAAAGAACCAGTGCTCTGCATTTCTTAACACAAATTAACATTGCTCATGTCTGTTCTTAACACAAAGAAACAAATGCTCTACTGATCTTAACACAAATCAACAGTGCTCTGCAGTTCTAAACACCAAAGTAACAAGTCTCTGCTGTTCTTAACACAAAGCAATACAGTGCTCTGCTGTTTCTTAACAATCAAAGTAACAGTAGTTCTGCTGTTTCTTTCACAAAGTAACAGTTGCCTCGACGAAACCGTTTTTCAACACAAACAACATGCTAGTAACAGTTTTTAATCACAAAAGTGACAGTTGCAATGCTGTTCTTAACATAAAGTAACAGTGCTCTGTCTGTTCTAACATAAAGTAACAGTGCTCTGCAGTTCTTAACACAAAGAAAACATTGCTCTGCTGTTCTTATCACAATGCAACAGTGATCTGCTGTTCTTAAACGCAAGCAACAAAGCTCTGCTGTTCATAACACAAAGTACAGTGCACTGCTGTATCTTAAACAACAATAATCGTACACTGCTGTTAATAAAAACCACAAAGTACATTCATCTGCTTGTTCTTAACAAAAGTAACAGTGCTCAGCTGTTCTTAACACAAAGCAAAATTCCTGTTTCTTCCTATCACAAAGTAACAATGCTCTGCTGTTCTAGCCCACAAAAGTAACAGTTCAAATCCTGTTCGTAACACAAAGTTTACAGCGCTCTGAAGTTCTTAAACTCAACAACAACAGTGCTCTGCTGTGCTTTTGAACACAAAACAATAGTGCTCTGATGTTTCTTAAAGGCAAAGATAAAAGTTCGCTGCTGTTCTTAACGCAAAACAACAGTGCTTTTCCAGTTCTTAAGACAACGTAACAGTACTCTGCTCTGCTGTTCTTAACACAAATTAACAGTACTCTGCTGTTCTTAACACAAAGTAACAGTGCACTGCTGTTTTTAAAACAAAGCAAACAGTATTCGCTTGTTATTAACAAAAATTTAACAGTCTTCCGCTGGTTCTAACACAAAGGTAACATGCTATACCAGTTTCTTTAATATCGAAAAACAACAGTGCCACCTTCTGTTTTTAAAACACGAAATTAACAGTTGCTCTTCTGTCTTGACACAAAGTATCAGTGCTCAGCTGTTCTTAACACAAAGAAACCGTGCTCTTCATTTCTTACACAAATTAACAGTGCTCTTTCTGTTCTTAACACAAAGTAACATGATCTAACTGTTCTATAACACAAAGCAACAGTGCTCCAGCAGTTCTTAACACAAAGTAACAAGGCTCTGCTTTCTTAACACAAAGTCAACAGTGCTCTAAAGTAATTAACACAAAGCAACAGTGCTCTGCAGTTTTTATCACAAAGCGACAGTGCTGAGCAGTTTCTTAACGCAAAGTGACATTGCTCTGCTGTTCTTAACATAAAGTAACAGTGTTCTGCTGTTCTTAACATAAAGTAACAGTGCTCTGCTGTTCTGAACACACAGTAACAGTGCACAGCTGTTCTTACACTAAGCTACAGACGTTTCTGCCTTGATCTTAACACGAAATAACATAGCTCTGCTGTTCAAGACACAAGTTCAGTGCTCTCATTTTCTTAAACACAAAGTAACAGGTGCTCTGCTGTTCTTAACGCAAAGTAACAGTGCTCTGCATTTCTTAACACAAAGTAACAGTGCTCTGCTGCTCTTAACACAAAGTAACAAGGGCTCTGCGTACTTAACACCAAAGCAACATTGCTCTGGCTGCTCTTAACACAAAGTAACAAGGCTCTGCTGTCTTAAACAAAGCAACAGTGCTCTGCTGTTCATAACACAAAGTAAACAGTGCTATGCATGTTCTTAACGAAAACAACATGCTCTTCTGATTTTATAACACAAATAACAGTGCTCTGCTTTGTTCTTGACAAACAAAGTATCAGTGCTCAGCTGTTCTTAACACAAGTAACAATGCTCTACTGTTCTTAGCAAAAAGTCAACATGCTCTGCTGTTCTAACAAAAGCAACAGCGCTCTACTGTTCTTAACAAAAGTAAGCAGTATTCTGCCGTTCTTAACACAAAGGCAACACGTCTCTGTTTTTCTTAACACTTCAATTAACATTGCCCTGCTGTTCTTAACACAAAGTAAAAGTGCTTTTCGTGTTCTTAACACGAAGAACCGGGGGAGTGCTCCAGCTTTTCTTAACACAAATTAACAGTGCTCATTCTGATCCTTAATACAAAGTACCAGTGGCTTCCTGCAGTTCTTAACACAAAGTAACAGTGCTTCTGTTGTTTTCATAAAATCAAAGTAACAGTGCTCAGCCGTTTTTAACACAAAGTACAGTGCTCTGAGATGAATCTTAACACAAAGCAAAAGTACTCTGCTCTTGTTAACACAAAGTAACAATGCTCTGCTTTTCTTAATACAAGGAAACAGAGTAACAGTGTTCTTCTGTTCATAACAAAAAGTAATAATACTGTGCTGTTCTTAACACAAATTAACCAGTGCTCCGTTTGTTTTAACAAAAGTAACAGTGCACTGCTGTACTTAAAGCACAAAGTAACAGTGCTGCTGCTGTTCTTAACACTAAGCAACAGTGATCTGCTGTTCTTAACACAAAGCAAGAGTGCTCTGCTGTTCTTAACACAAAGTAGCAGTGCTCTGCTATTCTTAACTCAAAATAACAGTGCTCTGCTGTTCTTAACACAAAGTAACAGTGCTCTGCTGTTCTTAACACAAAGTTCAGGCGCTTGATGTTCTTAAAACACAAAGCAACAGTGCGTGCTGTCTTAACACAAAGTAGCAATGCTTTGCTGTTCTTAACACGAAAGGCAACAGTGGTCTGCCGTCTTACACTAAGTTACATTGCTCTGATGTTCTTATCTACAAATCAACAGCTCTCTGCTGTTCTTAACACAAGGTGCCAGTCTCTGCTGTTTTTTAACCAACAAGTAACAGTGCTCTGACAGTTCTTACCATGAAGTAACATTGCTGAGCGATCTTAACATAACACAAATAACAGTGGTCTGCTGAACTTAACACAAGTAACACTGCTCGCGTCTTCTTAACACAAAGCAACAGTGCTCTGCTGTTCTTAACAGAATGTAAAAACCGTGCTCTTCTGTTCATAACACAAAGCAACAGTGCTCTTCTCTTTCTTAACACAAAGAAACAATGCATGCTCTTCATAACACAAAGTAACACTGCACTCTGTTCTTAACAGAAAGCAACAGTTACCTGCAGTCCTTAACGCAAAGTAACACTGGCTCATCTGTTACTTAAGCAGAAAGCAACAGTTCTCCTGCAGTTCTTAACACAAAGTAAACACTGCTCTGCTGTCTTAACACAAAGACAACAGAATACTCTGCGAGTTCTTAACGCAAAGTAACAATGCTCTTCTTACTTAACACAAGTAACAGTGCACTGCTGTTCTTAGCACACAGAAAAACATGCTCTGCTGCTCTTAACACAAGGTAACAATGTTCTGCTGTTCTTACACAAAGCAACAGTGCACTGCTGTTTCTTAACACAAAGGTAACAGTGCTCTGCGTTCTCAACACAAAGTAAGAGTTGCTCGGTTGTTCTTAACGAAAAGTAACGCTTTTTCGGTTCTAACACAAAGTAACAGAGCTTGTGCCGTTCTTAACACAAATTAACAGTGCTCTGCTGATGTCGTCAACACAAAGTAAACATGCTCATGCTGATTTTAACACAAAGCAACAGTGCTGGCTGCCTGTTCTTAAACAAAAGACAGTGCCTCAGCCTCTTTCTTAACCACAAAGTAACAATGCTCTGCTGTTCTTAAAACAAAGTAACCAGTGCTCTGCAGTTCTTAAATCAAGTAAAAGTGCTCTTGTGCCCGTTTTTTTAACACAAAGAGACAGTGCTCTGCTCTCTTAACTACAAAGTAACAATGCTCTGCTGTTCTATAACACAACATTAACAAAGCTCTGCTGTTTCTTAACACAAAGCAACAGTGCTCTGCAGTTTTTTATCAAGAAATGAAAGTGCTGTATGTTCTTTAAAATACAACGTAACATTTGTCCTGCTGTCTGTAACATAAAGTAAAAGGTGCTCTGCTGTCTTACACAACGTAGCCAGTGCCTTTGCTGTTCTCACACTAAGCAACAAGGCTCTTCTTTATCTTAAACACAAAGCACAGTACTTTGTCTGTTCTTTTAACATAAAGTTGCAGTGCTCGCTTGTTATTATCACAAAGTAACAGTGCTCTGCTTTTCTTAAAACACAAATTAAGAGTGCTACTGCTTGATCCTTAACACAAAGTAACAGTGCTCTGCTGATATTAACACGAAGCAAGAGTGCTTCTGGCTGGTCTCTTAACACAAAGTAACATTGCTCGCAGTTTATCACACAGTAAGATTGCTCTGCTGTTTAAAACACAAAGAAACAGCGGTTTTTCTGTTCATAACACAAATTGACAGTGCACTGCTCTTCTTAAACAAATTAGCAGAGCACTGTCTGATCTTAACACAAAGTAACACTGCTCTGCGATTTTAACACAATAGTAACAGTGCTACTGCTCTACTTAACACAAAGTAACAGTGCTCCTGCTGTTCTTAACACAAAGAACAATGCCAGAGAACTTAACAAAAAGTAACAATGCTCTACTGTATATTAACAACAAAGCAAACAGTGCTCTGCAGTTTTTATTCACAAAGCGACAGTGCTGAGGCTGTGTCTTAACGCGAAGTGACATTGCTCTGTCTGTCTTACACATAAAGTAACAGTGTTCTGCGTTCCTTAACATAAAGTAACAGTGCTCTGGCTGTTCTGAACACAAAGTAACAGTGCTCTGCTGTTCTTAACACTAAGCTACAGCGTTCTGCTGTTCTTAACACGAAATAACAGAGCTCTGCTGTTCATGACACAAAGTATCAGTGCTCTGCATTTCTTAACACAAAGTAACAGTGCTCTGCTGTTCTTAACGCAAAGTAACAGTGCTCTGCATTTCTTAACACAAAGTAACAGTGCTCTGCTGCTCTTAACACAAAGTAACAGGCTCTGCCTGTTCTTCACACAAAGCAACAGTGCTCTGCTGCTCTTAACACAAAGTAACAAGGCTCTGCTGTTCTTAACACAAAGCAACAGTGCTCTGCTGTCTTAACACAAAGTAACAGTGCTATGCAGTTCTTAACGAAAAACAACAGTGCTCTTCTGTTTTTAACACGAAATAACAGTCCTCTGCTGTTCTTGACACAAAGTAGCAGTGCTCAGCAGTTCTTAACACAAAGAAACAGTGCTCTGCATTTCTTAACACAAATTAACAGTGCTCTGCTGTTCTTAACACAAAGTAACAATGCTCTACTGTTCTTAACACAAAGCAACAGTGCTCTGCAGTTCTTAACACAAAGTAACAAGGCTCTGCTGTTCTTAACACAAAGCAACAGTGCTCTGCTGTTCTTAACACAAAGTAACAGTATTCTGCTGTTCTTTACACAAAGTAACAGTGCTCGACCGTTTTCAACACAAAGCAACAGTGCTAAGCAGTTTTTATCACAAAGTGACAGTGCAGTGCTGTTCTTAACATAAAGTAACAGTGCTCTGCTGTTCTTAACATAAAGTAACAGTGCTCTGCAGTTCTTAACACAAAGTAACAGTGCTCTGCTGTTCTTATCACAATGCAACAGTGATCTGCTGTTCTTAACGCAAAGCAACAATGCTCTGCTGTTCTTAACACAAAGTAGCAGTGCTCTGCTGTTCTTAACACAAAATAATCGTACTCTGCTGTTATTAACACAAAGTAACAGTGCTCTGCTGTTCTTAACACAAAGTAACAGTGCTCTGCTGTTCTTAACACAAAGCAACAATTCTCTGTTCTTCTTAAACAAATAACATTGCTTGCGTTAACCAAAGAACGTGCTATCTGTTCGAAACACAAATTTACAGCGCTCGAATTTTAACACAAAACAAAGTCTCTGCTGTTCTT
>NC_069444.1:55000-81624 GCF_026875155.1 Cherax quadricarinatus | reverse complement strand
AGTTTTTTTTTTAAAAAAAAAAAAATTTTTTTAAAAAAAAACAAAAGCAGTGTTCCGTCTTAAAAACAAAAAGGGGGGGGGGTTTTTTTTTTTTTTTTTGTTAAAAAAAAAGGGGTCGCTTGGTTTTTTTTTTTCCGCTGTCTTCTTTCTTCCTTTTTTGTTTTTTCTTTTTTTGAAAATGCTCAAATTTTTTCCCCTCTCTTTTTTTCCTCTTTTTTTTTTTTTTTTTTTTCTTTTTTTTTTAAAAAAAATTTTTTTTTTTCTTAAAAAAATTTTTTTCTTTTTTAAAAAAAACAAAAGATTGTTTAACAAAAAACAATCCCTCTGCTGATCTTAACAAAAAAATAACAGTGCTCTGCTGTTTTAACAACAAAAAATGTCTGCTGTTTAACACAAAGAACATGCCTGCGTCTAACAAAAGTAACATGCTCACTGTTTAACACAAAGAAATTCGTGTTCTCAGTTAACACAAGAACAGTGCTCGCTGTTCTAAACAAAAGACAGAGCTCTGCTGTTCTAACAAAGTAACAGGCGCTGAATTAACAAAATCAACAGTCTCTGCTGTTTTAACACAAAGAAAAAGTGCTCGCTGTTCTTAACACAATAACGGGTCTCTGCGTTCTTAACCAAAAAAAAGGCTCTAGTTCTTAACAAAGAAACATTCTCTGCTGTCTTTAACACAAAGAACGTGCTCTGCGTTTTACATCAAAGACAGTGCGATTTCCAAAAACCCAAAGTGCTTTCTGCTGTTTTAACAAAAGAACAGTGTTCTGCTGTTCTTAACAAAAGTAACAGTGCCTGCTGTTCTTAACACAAAGTAACAGTGTCTGCGTTCTTAACACAAACAACAGGTTTTTCCCCTTTTTAACACGAAATAACAGGCTCTGCGTTCTGACACAAAGTACAGTGCCTGCTGTTCTTAACACAAAAAAGTGGCTCTCTGTTCTAACAAAGTAACAGTGCTCTGCATTTCTTAACAAAATAACAGTGCTCTGCTGTTTTTAAACAAAAAGTAACAAGCTCTCTGTTCTTAACACAAAGCAACAGTGCCTGCTGCTCTTAACACAAATTTAACAAGGCCTCTGCGGTTCTTAACACAAAGCAACAGTGCTCTGCTTTTCTTAACACAAAGTAACAGTGCTTGCGTTTCTAACAAAAAAAACAGTGCTTCTGTTGTTTTAACACAAATAACATTCTGCTGTTCTTAACACAAAGAACAGTGCTCTGCTGTTCTTACACAAAGAACAGTGCTCTGCTGTTCTTAACACAAATAACAGTGCTCAGCTGTTCTTAACCCCAAAGTAACAATGCTCACTGTTTTAGCAAAAAGCAACAGTGCTCTGCTGTTCTTAACAACAAAGCAACAGCGCTCCTACTTTTTCTTACACAAAGTAACAGTATTCTGCTGTTTTTAAAACACAAAGAACAGCGCTCCTGTTTTTTAACACAAAGTAAAAAGTGCCCTGCTGTTTCTTAACACAAAGTAACAGTTTTTTTCTGTTCTTAACACGAAGAAAACAGTGCTCTGCTGTTCTTAACACAAATAACAGTGCTCTTCTGATCTTAATACAAAGTAACGTGCTCTGCAGTTTTTAAAACACAAAGTAACAGTGCTCTGTTGTTTTTAAAATCAAAGAAAACAGTGCTCTGGTTTTAAACACAAATTAACAGTGCTCTTTGATCTTAACACAAAGCAAAAGTACTCTGCTTCTTGTTAACACAAAGTAAAAAGGCTTGCTTTTCTTAATAAAGGAAACGAGTAAAAAAAGTTTTCTGTTCATAAAAAAAAGTAATAGTACTGTGAGTTCTTAACACAAAGTAACATGCTCTGTTTTTTTAACAAAAGTAACAGTGCTCTGCTGTTCTTAACACAAAGTAACGTGCTCTGCTGTTCTTAACCACTAAGCAACAGTGATCTGCTGTTTCTTTTAACACAAAGCAAAGTGCTCTGCTGTTCTTAACACAAAGTAGCAGTGCTCTGCTTTTCCTTAACTCAAAAATAACAGTGCTCTGCTGTTCTTAACACAAAGTAAAGTGCTCTGCTGTTCATAACTCAGAGCAACAATCCTCTGTTGTTCTTAGCACAAAGTAAACAGTGCTCTGCTGTTTCTTAAACCACAAAGTAACAGTGCTATGCTGTTCTTAACACAAATTTTACAGCGCTATGATGTTTTTAAAACACAAAGAAAACAGTGCTGTGCTGTTCTTAACAAAAAGTAGCAATGCTTTGCTGTTCTTAACACAAAGCAACAGTGGTCTGCCGTTCTTAACACAAAGTTACATTGCTCTGATGTTCTTAACACAAATCAACAGCTCTCTGCTGTTCTTAACACAAAGTGACAGTGCTCTGCGTTTTTTAAACACAAAGTAACAGTGCTCTGCTGTTCTTAACATGAAGTAACAGTGCTGTGCTGATCTTAACACAAAATAACAGTGGTCTGCTGTACTTAACACAAAGTAACACTGCTCTGCTCTTCTTAACACAAAGCAACTGTGCTCTGCTGTTCTTAACAGAAAGTAACCGTGCTCTTCTGTTCATAACACAAAGCAACAGTGCTCTGCTCTTCTTAACACAAAGAAACAATGCTATGCTCTTCTTAACACAAAGTAACACTGCTCTGCTGTTCTTAACAGAAAGCAACAGTTCTCTGCAGTTCTTAACGCAAAGTAACACTGCTCTGCTGTTCTTAACAGAAAGCAACAGTTCTCTGCAGTTCTTAACACAAAGTAACACTGCTCTGCTGTTCTTAACACAAAGCAACAGATCTCTGCAGTTCTTAACGAAAAGTAACAATGCTCTTCTGTTCTTAACACAAAGCAACAGTGCTCTGCTGTTCTTAGCACACAGTAACAGTGCTCTGCTGCTCTTAACACAAGGTAACAATGTTCTGCTGTTCTTAACACAAAGCAACAGTGCTCTGCTGTTCTTAACACAAAGTAACAGTGCTCTGCTGTTCTCAACACAAAGTAAGAGTGCTCTGTTGTTCTTAACGCAAAGTAACGCTTTTCGGTTCTTAACACAAAGTAACAGTGCTGTGCCGTTCTTAACACAAATTAACAGTGCTCTGCTGATCGTAACACAAAGTAACAGTGCTCTGCTGATTTTAACACAAAGCAACAGTGCTCTGCTGTTCTTAACACAAAGTAACAGTGCTCTGCTGTTCTTAAATCAAAGTAACAGTGCTCTGCCGTTTTTAACACAAAGAGACAGTGCTCTGCTCTTCTTAACACAAAGTAACAATGCTCTGCTGTTCTTAACACAAAATAACAATGCTCTGCTGTTCTTAACACAAAGCAACAGTGCTCTGCAGTTTTTATCAAGAAATGAAAGTGCTGTGATGTTCTTAAAACAAAGTAACAGTGTTCTGCTGTTCTTAACATAAAGTAAAAGTGCTCTGCTGTTCTTAACACAAAGTAGCAGTGCTCTGCTGTTCTCAACACTAAGCAACAGTGCTCTTCTGTTCTTAACACAAAGCAACAGTACTTTGCTGTTCTTAACAGAAAGTTGCAGTGCTCTGCTGTTCTTATCACAAAGTAACAGTGCTCTGCTGTTCTTAACACAAATTAACAGTGCTCTGCTGATTTTAACACAAAGTAACAGTGCTCTGCTGATTTTAACACGAAGCAAGAGTGCTCTGCTGTCCTTAACACAAAGTAACATTGCTCTGCTGTTATCAACACAAAGTAAGAGTGCTCTGCTGTTTATAACACAAAGCAACAGCGGTTTTCTGTTCTTAACACAAAGTAACAGTGCTCTGCTCTTCTTACAACAAATTAGCAGAGCTCTGCTGATCTTAACACAAAGTAACAGTGCTCTGCTGATTTTAACACAAAGTAACAGTGCTCTGCTGTTCTTAACACAAAGTAACAGTGCTCTGCTGTTCTTAACACAAAGTAACAGTGCTCTGCTGTTCTTAACACAAAGAAACAATGCGCAGGAGATCTTAACAAAAAGTAACAATGCTCTACTGTAATTAACACAAAGCAACAGTGCTCTGCAGTTTTTATCACAAAGCGACAGTGCTGAGCTGTTCTTAACGCAAAGTGACATTGCTCTGCTGTTCTTAACATAAAGTAACAGTGTTCTGCTGTTCTTAACATAAAGTAACAGTGCTCTGCTGTTCTGAACACAAAGTAACAGTGCTCTGCTGTTCTTAACACTAAGCTACAGCGTTCTGCTGTTCTTAACACGAAATAACAGAGCTCTGCTGTTCATGACACAAAGTATCAGTGCTCTGCATTTCTTAACACAAAGTAACAGTGCTCTGCTGTTCTTAACGCAAAGTAACAGTGCTCTGCATTTCTTAACACAAAGTAACAGTGCTCTGCTGCTCTTAACACAAAGTAACAAGGCTCTGCTGTTCTTAACACAAAGCAACAGTGCTCTGCTGCTCTTAACACAAAGTAACAAGGCTCTGCTGTTCTTAACACAAAGCAACAGTGCTCTGCTGTTCTTAACACAAAGTAACAGTGCTATGCAGTTCTTAACGAAAAACAACAGTGCTCTTCTGTTTTTAACACGAAATAACAGTGCTCTGCTGTTCTTGACACAAAGTAGCAGTGCTCAGCTGTTCTTAACACAAAGAAACAGTGCTCTGCATTTCTTAACACAAAATAACAGTGCTCAGCTGTTCTTAACACAAAGTAACAATGCTCTACTGTTCTTAGCAAAAAGCAACAGTGCTCTGCTGTTCTTAACACAAAGCAACAGCGCTCTACTGTTCTTAACACAAAGTAACAGTATTCTGCTGTTCTTAACACAAAGCAACAGCGCTCTGTTTTTCTTAACACAAAAAAAAAAAAAAAAAAAAAAAAAAAAAAAAAAAAAAAAAAAAAAAAAAAAAAAAAAAAAAAAAAAAAAAAAAAAAAAAAAAAAAAAAAAAAAAAAAAAAAAAAAAAAAAAAAAAAAAAAAAAAAAAAAAAAAAAAAAAAAAAAAAAAAAAAAAAAAAAAAAAAAAAAAAAAAAAAAAAAAAAAAAAAAAAAAAAAAAAAAAAAAAAAAAAAAAAAAAAAAAAAAAAAAAAAAAAAAAAAAAAAAAAAAAAAAAAAAAAAAAAAAAAAAAAAAAAAAAAAAAAAAAAAAAAAAAAAAAAAAAAAAAAAAAAAAAAAAAAAAAAAAAAAAAAAAAAAAAAAAAAAAAAAAAAAAAAAAAAAAAAACGCGTAAAAACCCTCCCCGTTTTCCTTTTTTTCCAACCCAAAAATTTGTTTTGGTTTTAAAAAAAAATTTTCCCTTTTCTTAACAAAAACATTCTCTTTTTTTTAACAAAAAAGTTTTCCCTTCTTAAAAAAAGTAAAAGGCCCCCTTGTTTTTTAAAAAAGAAACATCTCTGCGTTTTCCCAAAAACAGTTTGGTGACTTAACAAAAAAAACGTTTTCGGGTTTCACAAAAAAAGCTTTTTTTTTCCCCTTTCTTTCAAAAAAAAAAAAAAGTTTTTTTCCAAAAAAGTCTTGCTTTTTTAAAAAAAGAAATTTCCTTTTTTTAACAAAGAAACATGTCTGCTGTTTTTAAAAAAAGAAATTTCCCGGTTCTTAACAAAAAGAACAGCCTGCTTTTTTTCCCAAAAAAAGCCGGTTTTGCTGTCCTTTTTTAACCAAAAACAGTTTGCTTTTTAAACCCAAAATAACATGCTTCCTTTTTTAACACAAAGAACAGTGCTCTGCTTTCAAAAAAAGGGCCCCTTGTTTTTAAACACAAAAAAAGTCTCTGTTTTTCCCCCAAAGAAATCCCTGCGTTTTAACAAAAAAGGCTTGTTTTAACAAAAAAAATGTTGTTTTAACAAAATAAAATTTTCTTTTAACACAAAAAGAACGGGTTTCCTTTTTAAAAAATTTAATGCTTTTTTTAAAAAAAAACGTTCTGTTTTTAAAAACAAAAAGGCCTGCTTTAAAAAAACCTGTTTTTTTTAAAACAAAGAAATGCTCTCTTTTTTTAAAAAAAAAAGCGGGGGTTTTTAACAAAAATAAATGTTTTTTCTTAAACAAAAAAACATGCTCTTTTTCTTAAACAAAAACGTGCTCTGCGTTTTTAAAAAAAAACCGGCTTTTTTAAAACTTTTTTCCCCCAACAAAAAATGCTTGCTTTTAACAAAAAAAAAAATCCCTTCTTTTAACCAAAGAACATTTTTTTTAAACCCCAAAAGAAAAATTTTCCTTTCTTACAAAATTGGGTTGCTGTTTAAAAAAGAACTCTCTCCTTTTCAAAAAAAGTTTTTTTCCCATCTTTTTTAAAAAAAAAAAAAAAGGGGGCCCCTTAACAAAAGAAAAATTTCTTTTTTTTAAAAAAAAAGGTCTCTGCTTTTTAAAAAAAACGGTTTTTTTCCAAAAAAAGTTTTTTTTTTAAAAAAAATTTTTCTTAAAAAAAAAATCCCTTTTTTTTTTAAAAACAAAGTAAAATGCTCGGGGTTTTTTAACCAAAGAATTTTTGGGTTTTTTTTAAAAAAAAAACAGGGGGTTTTTTTCCAAAACTTTTTTAAACCCAAAAAGAAACATTTTTTTGGTTTTTAACAAAACAGTGTTTGGGTTTCTTAACCAAAAAACATGCTCTCTGCTTCAAAATAAAGCTGTTTGTTTTAAAAAAAAAGGGGAAAACAAAGTCAGGCTTCTTTTTTAAACCCAAAAAAAAGTTCTGTTTTCTTAAAAAAAATTTAACAATTGCGTTTTTACAAAAAAAAGTTTTTTTTTTAAACAAAAAACAGTGTCTGCTTTTTCAAAAAAAACAGTTTTTTTTCCCAAAAAAAGTTATTTTTTCCTCGGGTTTTTTTAACCAAAAAAAAAAGTTTTTTCCCCAAACACAAGGGGTTTTTTTGGTTTTAAAACCGTTCCTTTAAAAAAAAATTTTTAAAAATTAACAGGGGTTCTTAACAAATAACCCTTTTTTTTAAACACAAAAAGGGGTTTTTGCTTTTTTAAAAAATACATGCCGGGTTTTTAAAACCAAAAAAAACCGCTTTTTAAACAAAAAAAAGGTTTTTTTTTTAAAAAAAAAATTTTCTTCCCAAACAACCCCTTTTTAAAAAAAACGGGCCTCTTTTAAACAAAAAAACCTCTGCGTTTTAAACAAAAAATTTCTGTTTTTTTCCAAAGAAAATGTTTTCCCTTTTCAACAAAAAGAAATTGGGTTTTTTTCCAAAAAACGGGACCTTTCAAAAAAATTACATTTCCCCAAAATTTAAATTTTCAAAAAAAAGGGAAAAGTGTTTGCTTTCAAAACCAAAGTAAATTCCCTTTTAACGGGGCCCCCTGTTTTAAACAAAAAAGGGTTTTTTCTTTTTTTAACAAAAATAACATCTCTGTTTAAAAAAAAACAGGCTCTTTCTTAAACAAATACACCGCTTTTTCTAAAAAAGAAAACAATTCTTTTTTTCAAAAACGTTCGTTTTTCCCCAAAAAAAACTCTTTTTTAAACAAAAAAAGGCCGGGTTCAAAACAAAAAAAAGGGCTCCTTTTTTAACACAAAAAAGTGCTCGGGTTTTTAAAAAAAAAGTTTTTTTTTAAAAAAAAAAAACCGGCTTTTTATTTTAAAAAAAATTTTTTTTTTAACAAAAGAACCCTGTTTTTTTAAAAAAAATTTTGGTTTTAAAAAAACAACGGGTTCTTTTTTTTAACACAAAAAAACAGGCTCGGTTTTTTTTACACAAAGTAATTTATTTTTAAAAAAAAACCCAAAAAAAAAAGGGCCCTTTTTCTTAACAAAAATCAGGTCGTGTTCTTAACAATAAAGGTCTCATTTTCTTAACAAAAAAACAGTGCTCTCTGTTCTTAACACAAAGAAAAAACCCCTTTGTTTTAAACAAAAAAAACCTTTTTTAAAAAAAGTAACGCTTTTTAAAAAAAAAACAGGCTCTTTTTTTAAACAAAAACAGTCCCCGGGTTTTCCTAAAAATTGCTTTTGTTTTAAACACAAGAACATTCTCTTTTTAAAAAAAATAACAGTTCCTGTTCTTAAAAAAAAAACCCTTTGTTTTTTAAAAAAAAGCCCCAAAAAAGAAAAAATTTTTGTTTTTAAAAAAAAACAGTTTGCGTTTTAAAAAAAAAACCAGGCTCTTTTTTTAACACAAAGAAGTCCCTCTTTTTAACAAAAAGAACGGGTTTTTTTTTAAAAACCCAAAAAATTTTTTAAAAAAAAAAAAATTTTTTTTTTAAACAAAAAAAAAGGGTTTGCGTTTCCAAAAAAAAATGCTCTGTTTTTTTTAAAAAAAAGGTTTTGGGTTTTTAAAAAAAAAAAACTTTGTTCCTAAACCAAAAAAAAGGGGGCCTGTTCCCAAAAAAAAAGGTTCTTCGAACAAAAGAAACATGCCCTTTTTTTTAAAAAAAAAAAAAGGGGTTTTCTTTTTAAAAAAGGGTTTTTCTTTTTAACAAAAAAATTTTTTTTTTTTTTTACCAAAAGAAAGGTCTCGGGTTTCTTAACACAAAGTAAGGCTTGTTTCTTAAACAAAAACAGTTTTTGGGTTTTTTAAACAAAGAAAAGCTTGCTGTTCCGCTTTCCTTTTTTTAAAAAAAAAACGGGTTTTGCTGTTTTAACACAAATAAAATTTGTGTTCTTAAACAAAAAACCCTTGTTTTCTTCACAAAGAACGGGGTTTGCTTTTTCAAAAAACAGGTCTTTCTTTTTCTTTTAAAAACCCTTTTCCCAAAAAAAGTTTTTGTGTTTTAAAAAAAAAAATTTTTAAAAAAAGGGGTCTGCCTTTTTTAAACACAATTTTGCTTTTTTTAAAAAAAAGCTCTTTTTCTTAAACAAAACAGTGTCTGCTTTTTTAACACAAAAAAATTTCCTTTTTAAAAAAAAGGGTTTGGGTTTTTAAAAAAAAGGGGCCCGGTTCCTTTTCCCCTTCCTTTTTAAAAAAATTTTTTTTTTTTTAACAAAAAAAATTTCCTTTTTAACCAAAGAAACCCGGGTTTTCTTAAAAAAAGAAAATTTCCCTTCTTAACCAAAAAACCCTCCCTTTTTTTTTAAAGAAAACATTTCTCTGCGTTTTTTAAAAAGAACACGTTTGCGTTCTTAAAAAAACAAAATTTTGCGTTTTTTAAACCCAAAAGAACATCTCTCTGTTTTCCCAAAAAAAAAAAAATTTCCTGTTTCCCAAAAAATTTTCAAAAAAACCGTGCTTTCTTCCAAAAAACGGCTTCGTTTAAACAAGTAACATGTTGCTTTTTAAAAACCCAAAAAAGTGCTCGTGTTTTAACCAAAAAAAGGCTTTGGTTTTAAAAAAAAATTTTTTTAAAAAAAAATTTTCTTTTTTTTAAAAACAAAAAAACCCCCCCCCCCCCCTTTTTTTTTAAACAAATAACTGCTTTCCCCTTTTTTTTCCCGGCGGGCCCTTTCCGGTTTTTAACACAAAAAAAACCCCTTCTTAACAAAAAAAATTCCTCTTTTTTTAAAAAAAAAAAACCCGGTTTTTTTTTAAAAAAAAAAGGGCTTTTTTCAAAAAAAAGTAAAATTTTTTTTCAAAAAAAAAATGCCTGCTGTTTTAACAAAAAGAAGTGCCGCTTTTTTAAAACAAAAAAAAAGTGCTTTTTTTTAAACTAAAACGTCTTTTTTCTTAACAAAAGGTTTGGGTTTTTCCCAAATAAAGTTCGTTTTTCCCTTTAAAAAGGCCTCTTTTTTTAAAACACAAAAAAACAGTCTTGCTGTTTTCAAAAAGGAGGCCTCGTTTTAAAAAAAACAGGCCTCTTTTTCCAAAAAAAAAATTTTGGGTTTTAAAAAAAAAATAAACCCCAAAAACCCCAAAATTTTTTTCTTAACCAAAAAAGTCTGCCCCCTTTTACAAAAAAAAGACTCCTGTTTAACACAAAAACATTTCCCCTTTTTTAACAAAAGAAAAGGTTCTGTTTTTACAAAAAAAAACCCTTTCTTAAACAAAAAAAAGGCCTTTTTTAAAAAAAAAAGAAATTTCCTTTTAACCAAAAGAAAATCCTTTTTTTCCCCCAAATTTTTTCCCCAAAAGCCTTGGGGTTTTTTTAAATTTTTTTTAAAAAAAAAAAACCCCGTTTCTTTTTAAAAAAAAACCCGTTTTGGAAAAAGGGGTTTGTTTTTTCTTAAAATTCGGTTTTTTTTTTAAAAAAAAACTTTTTTTTCCAAACAAAAAATCTGAAAACAAAAAAGGCTCTTTTTTTTCCAAAGAAAGCCGCTTTTCTTAACCAAAAAAAAGTTCTGGTCTTAAAAAAGTAAAGTCTCTGTTTTTCCCCCAAAGAACAGCTCTGGTTCTTAACAAAAAAAACCGGCTCGCTGTTCAAACCCAAAAAAAAGGCCGTTTTAAAAAAAGGCTTGCGTTCTTAACCAAGTAACATGCTCTGTGGTCCTTAACAAAAAGCAACCACAAATTGCTATTCTTAACACAAAGTAACAATGCCTGCTTTTCTTAATAAAAGGAAACAGTGGTCTGTGTTTTTTAAAACACGAGAACAGTGTTCGCGTTCTAACAAAAAGTAATGTTCGCGGGTTTTTAACACAAATAACATGTTTGTGTTTTAACCTAAAAACGTGATCTGCTGTTCTTAATTTTAAAAAAAATAAGATTCGTTCGGATTTTTTCCCCCCGGGGGTTTAGCCCCCCGGATTAACCCAAAAAAAGCGTGCGTCATCGGGCGTTAACTTATTTCCCGGGTCCTTAATTTTTTGTCCCCAGGATGCGACCCCACCAGTCGACTAACCCCGGACCTATTTGCGTTTGGGTGAACGGACAAGGTGAAAGGGAAAACGGTCGGAATTCCTCCCGCCGGGAATCGATCCCGTTCCCTCCGGGTGTGAGGGGGAGTTTGGCCCCCAACCCCACAAAGCAACAGTGCTTGCTGTTCTTAACAAAAGTAGCAGTGCTTACTTTTCTTAAACAAATAACATGCTCTGTCTTATTAACAAAAAGAAAACAGTGCTTGTGTTCTTAACACAGAGAAAACAGTACTCTGCTGTTCTAAATCAGAGCAACATCCTTTTTTGTTTTTAGAAAAAAAGAAACTTTTCCTATGTGTTCTTACCACAAGTAACAATCGGGGTTCTTACCCAAATTTAACGTGCTATGTGTTCTTAACCAAAAAAAACAGTGCTTGTGTGCTAATCAGGAAAAATCCTTTTTTTTTCTTAGCACAAAGTAAGGCTATTTTTTCTTCCAAAAAGTAACAGGCTTGTGTTTTTTTACACAAAGTTACGCGCTTGCTGTTTTTAACACAAGTAACAATGCCTGTGTTTTTAACAAAAAGTAAACAGTGCTTGCTGTTTTAACACCAGTAACAGGGGTCTGCTGTTCTTAACAAAAAGTAAGAGCTCTCTGTTCTTAAATAAAAGAACGCTTTTCTGTACTTAACACAAAGTAACAGTGCTGGGGTTTTTTTAACACAAAGTAACAGTGTTTGTGATTTTAAACAAGAAAACATGCCTATGTTTTAACCAAAAGTAACGTGCTCTGCTGTTCTTTTTCAAAGTAACAGTGCTCTGCCGTTTTAAAAACACAAAGAGACAGTGCCTGCCTTCTAACACAAAAAAAAAGTGCTCTCTGTTCTTAACACAAATAAAAAGTTTGGATTTAACAAAAAGCAACGAGTTTGCGGTTTTAACACAAAGAAAACAGGTTTGCTGTTTTTAAATTTAAAAAGTAAAGTGCCTGCTTTTCTTTACACAAAGTAACAATGCCTGCTGTTTTAAAAAAAAACCAAAGAAACAGTGCTTGTTTTTAAACACAAAGTAACAATGCTCTGTGTTTTAACACAAACCCAACAGTGTTCTGCACATTTATCAAGAAATAACGTGCTGTGATGTTCTTAAAACAAAGTGACAGTGTTCTGCTGTTTTTTAACATAAAGAAACAGTGCTTGCTGTTTCTAAACAAAGTACAGTGCTCTGTTTTTCTTAACACAAAGAAACAGTACTTTGCGTTTTTTAAAAAAAAGTGCAGTCCCGCTGTTTTTCAAAGTAAGAGTGCTTCGTTTTTAAAACAAAAAGAAAGGGAGGGGCTCTGCGTTTTTAAACACAAAGTAACAGTGCTTTTCTGTTATTAAGCAAAGTAACAGCGCTTGCTGTTCTTAACACAATTAACAGGCTCTGTGTTTAACATAAGAAACAGTGCTCTGTGATTTTAACCCAAAAACAGGGTGCTCGCTGCCCTTAACACAAAGTAAATTTGCTTGCTTTTCCCCAACAAAAGTAAGAGTCTTGCTTTTTTTATAACACAAAAGCAAAAAGCGCTTTTCTGTTCTTAACACGAAAAACAGTGCCGCCGTCTTGACACTAGTGCGTGCTTGCTGTTTTTAACACAATAACAAGGCCTGCTTTCTTAAGACAAAAAACAGTGTTTGCTGTTCTTAACAAAAAGTAACAAGGCTTGCGTTTAAACAAACAACATGTCTGCTGTTCTTAACAAAAAGTAACTCCCTTGAGTTCTTAACCAAAGAAACGTATTCTGCTGTTCTTCACACAAGAACGTTCTCGCCCGGTTTTAAACAAAAAGGGCAACATGAAAGCAGTTTTTATCCAAAGGGACGTGCTTTTCTTTTCCCTTAAAACAAAAGTAACAGTGCTTGCTGTTTTTAAAACATAAAGTAACAGTGCCTGCTTTAAACACAAAGTACAGTGCTTGCTGTTAACAAAAAAAAATGTCTTCTGTTAACAGAAAGTAACACTGCTCTTTTTTAAACAAAAAAACAGTTTGCTCGCGGGTTAAACAAATTAGCATGCCGGTGTTCCAACACAAGTAACAGTGCTTTCGTTAACAAAAAGTAACAGTACTCTGTTTTCTTAACAAAAAAGTAGCTTTTCTCTGCTTTTCCAACCCCAAGAACAGTGCCTCTGATTTTAAACGCAAAGTACAGTGCTCTGCTGTTTTTAAACAAAAAACAGTGTTTCTGCTGTTCCTAAGACAAAGAAAACAGTGCTTGCTGTTTTTAAAACAAAGTAACAGTCCCTGTGTTCTTAACACAAAATAACAGGCTTGCTGTTCTTAACACTAAGTATCAGTGTTTGCTGACTTAACCAAATTAACAGTACTCTCTTTTCTTAACACAAATTTACAGTCTTGTTTTCTTAACAAAAAGTAACGGTCCTTTCTTCTTAACACAAAATAACATTACTTGCTCTGTTGTTCTTGGACGCGGTAAAACTTTTTCCCATATTTTTTTATTTTTTGGATATAAACTAAAACGTTTTTTATATGTGAAAGAAGTAAAAAAAAAATCAGAGTATTTTTGAAAGTCTACATGAAGATTAAAAATTTTGAATAAAGTAAAATATCTTTTGAATTTTTTTCATTAAATTAATTTTTAAGGGTAACACATAGTGTTTTAAAAAACCAGTTTGGCAGGTTAGTGTAGAGAAATGCAGAGTTACTCCAGACTTTTCTGAAAATTTTACTCTCTGACTGATTATTTTTATACACCACGGCCAAATTTTCTGAAGTCCCCTTTCCACCACCACGACCGCAGGTGAGACCTAAACACAGTATCTCAATAATAATAATAATGTAACATCTTTATTTCTATATGTACAAGGTATGCAGACCAAAGCTGACATCAGTGACATACTACAAAATGTAAAGTACCTTGTAATGCTGAGCATTTCCCGCAGATTAGGTCAACTTTGTCCCAGGACGCGACCCACACCGGTCCACTAATACCTTGGGTACCCATTATTCCACCCTTACTTGGAATCGAACTTAGACCCGCAGCATGAGAATAGAGAGATTTGCCACCAGGAAACGAGCACTCTGAGACCCACATTAGTATTTTTTTTAACAAGTTGACCGTCTCCCATTGAGGCAGGGTGACCCAAAAAGAAAGAAAATCCCCAAAAAGAAAATACTTTCATCATTCAACGTTTTCACCTCACTCACACATAATCACTGTTTTTGCAGAGGTGCTCAGAACACAACAGCTTAGAAACATATACGTAGAAAGATACACAATATATCCCTCCAAACTGCTAATATCCCGAACCCCTTCTTTAGAGCACAGGAATTGTACTTCCCATTTCCAGGACTCAAGTCCGGCTATATAAAAATAACCGGTTTCCCTGAATCCCTTCACTTAATATTACCCTGCTCACATTCCAACAGTTCGTCAGGTTCCAAATACCATTCGTTTCCATTCACTCCTATCGAACACGCTCACGCACGCCTGCTGGAAGTCCAAGCCCCTCGCCCACTAAACCTCCCTTACCCCTTCCTTCCATCCTTTTCGAGGACTACCCCTTCCCCACCTTCCTTCCCCTACAAATTTATACGCTCTCCATGTCATTCTACTTTGATCAGTTCTCTCTAAATGACCAAACTACCTTAACAACCCCATCTTCAGCCTATGACTAATACATTTTATTAACTCCACACCTTCTCCTAATTTCCACACTCCGAATTTTCTGCATAATATTACACCCAACATTGTCCTTAGACAGGACATCTCCACTACCTCCAACCGCCTCCTCGCTGCTGCTTTCACAACCCAAGCTTGATACCCATATAAGAGTGTTGGAACTACTGTACTTTCATACATTCCCTTCTTTGCCTCCATAGATAATGTTTTTTTTTGTCTCCACATATACCTCAATGCACCTCTCACCTTTTTTTCCCTCATCAATTCTATGATTAACCTTATCCTTCATAAATCCATCCGCCGACAGATCAACTCCAAGTATCTGAAAACATTCACTTCTTCCATACTCCTCCTCCCCAATTTGATATCCAATTTTTCTTTATCTAAATCATTTGATACCCTCCAACCTTACTCTTTTCTATGTTCACTTTCAACTTTCTACCTTTACACACACTCCAAAACTCGTCCACTAACCTTTGCAATTTTTCTTTAGAATCTCCCATAAGCACAGTATCATCAGCAAAAGCAACTGTGTTAATTCCCATTTTGTATTTGATTCCCCATAATTTAATCCCACCCCTCTCCCGAACACCCTAGCATTTACTTCTTTTACAACCCATCTATAAATATATTAAAACAACCATGGCGACATTACACATCCTTGTCTTAGACCTACTTTTACCGGGAAGTAGTCTCCCTCTCTTCTACACACCTTAACCTGAGCCTCGCTATCCTCATAAAAACTTTTTTACAGCATTTAGTAAACTTACCACCTATTCCATATACTTGCAACATCTGCCACATTGCTCCTCTATCCACTCTATCATGTGCCTTTTCTAAATCCATAAATGCAATAAAACTTCCCTACCTTTATGTAAATACTGTTCACATATATGCTTCAATGTAAACATTTGATCTACACATCCCCTACCCACTCTGAAACCTCCTTGCTCATCCGTAATCCTTCATTCTGTCTTACCTTAATTATTTCAATTATAACCCTACTGTACACTTTTCCTGGTATACTCAGTAAACTTATTCCTCTATAATTTTTTACAATCTCTTTTGTCCCCCTTCCCTTTATATAAAGGGACTATACATCTCTCTCCGCCAATCCCTAGGTACCTTCCCCTCTTTCATACATTTATTAAACAAAAATACCAATCACTCCAACACTATATCACCCCTGCTGTTAACATTTCTGTCATGATCCCGTCAGTTCCAGCTGCTTTACCCCTTTCATTCTACGTAATACCTCACGCACCTCCCCCACACTCACATCCTGTTCATCATCACTCCTAGAAGATGGTATACCTCCCTGACCAGTGCATGAAATTACCGCCTCTCTTTCTTCGTCGATATTTAGCCCTTAAACTGTCCAAACGTAGATCTACGTTTTTTTCAACATTTGAAAGTATGTAAAAAAAGTAGATCTTTTTTTTTTTTTTTTACATTTGAAAAAGTGTAAAAAAAACTTTGATCTACTTTTTTTGTTATATTTGAAAATATGTAAAAAAAAATGTAGATCTACTTTTGGAGCACTACGCATGTGAACGTAGATCTACTTGGGCAGTTTAAGGGTTAAAAGTTCCTCAAAATATTCTCGCCATCTACCTAATACCTCCATCTCCCCATCTACTAACTCCCCTACTCTGTTTTTAACTGACAAATCCATTCGTTCCCTAGGCTTTCTTAACTTGTTTAACTCACTCCAATTTTTTTTTCTTATTTTCATCAAAATTTCTTGACAGTGCCTCTCCCACTCTATCATCTGCTCTCCTTTTGCACTCTCTCACCACTCTCTTTACCTTTCTTTTTGCTCTCCATTTACTGTACTCTTCTTATAACACTTCTGCTTTGTAAAAAACCTCTCATAAGCTACCTTTTTCTCTTTTATCACTTCATCATTCCACCAATCACTCCTCTTTCCTCCTGCACCCACCTCTTATAACCACAAACTTCTTCCCACATTCTAATACTGCATTTTTAAAACTATTCCAACCCTCTTCAACTCCCCCCCCACTACTCATACTTGCACCACCCACCTTTCTGCCAATAGTTGCTTATATCTCACCCGAACTTCCTCCTCCTTAGTTTATACACTCTCACCTCCCTCTTACTTGTCGTTTCCATTTTCCTCTTTTCCCATCTACCTCTTACTCCAACTGTAGCTACATCTAAATAATGATCCAATATGTCAGTTGCCCGTCTATAAACATGTACATCCTGGAGCCTACCCATCAATCTTTTATCCACCAATACATAATCTAACAAACTATTTTCATTACGTGCTATATCATACCTTGTATATTTATTTATCCTCTTCATAAAATATGTATTACTTATTATTAACCTCTTTCTACACATTAGCTCAATTTAAAGACTCCCCATTTTCATTTTCCCCTGGCACCCCAAATTTACCTACTACTCTCTCCACAGCATTTTTGCTCACTTTAGCATTGAAATCCCCAACCACCATTACTCTCTCACTTGTTCAAAACTCCCACGTATTCACTCAACATTTCCCAAAATCTCTCTCTCTCCTGTACACTTCTCTCTTCTCCAGGTGCATATACAATTGCTATAACCCACTTTTCATATCCAACCCTTATTTTACTCCACATAATCCTTGAATTAATACATTTATAGTCACTCTTTCCCAGCCATATCTTATCCTTCAACATTATTGCTACTCCTTGTGAAGGCTTACTCAGCTCTGTAATAACTTCAGACAGTATTACCAAAGCTGGCTCCTCCTCAGGAAAATTAATGAATTGAAAACGAAATAAAAATTAACAAAGATAAACACTTTATTATTTATTAAAGCAAACATAAAACAATAAAACATGACACGTATATCCTATTTGAAAGAAAAATGAAAAATGAAATGAATAAAATAACATTTGAACTCAACGCTAATATATATATATTGGGGTATCTGGTGTTGGTGACACTTCATGTTGTTGAAATCTTACCCGTTGCTGATGTGGGGGGGGGGAGGTCGCAGGTGTTGGTGACCACCACCGGCTAGTTCTTCAGAGAGCATCGTGGTGAGTATTCTATCCCAATGACAGGAAAGCAGGTTCTTTACCGCTGCAATATGTGGGGTTACGTCCTGCAATTTCATACAGGTGCACAGGTAATTAAATCCAATATGGGATGTCTCCAGGATGTTAGTCCGTCTCCGTCAGTTTTTCTCGTTGATTGACAGGTGACCCTCTCTGTCATCCAAGCTGAAAGATAGACAGGTTAATAATCACTCTCCAAGACAATCAATACCTAAAAGACGTGGTGATTATTACAACAATCAACTTAGAGCAAGGCTGAAATTGACTAAGTTTATTATTGGTCCAAAGTGAAGCTTTCAACCAAAAAAATCCACAGAATAGCAATCAGGCATGTATTTACAGTATTGTGGGAGCTGTGATCGAGTGATTTACTGTTTGGACCAGAGCCCCAACGTCACTTACGGGGGGGGGAAGGAGGGAAGGGACAGCGAGCTAGACTGACCCTACCTTAACACGCAGCTGGCAGTCAAACTATCAAGCGTTCGGGTGGGGGGTAATAAAGGCGGAGCTTGAACGTGCCCTCCTTAACAAGTACCGGCTATGAAAACTATTGATTACTATAATATACTCCCTCTCTACTCCTATCTTATTGAAACATTTCCGCTCAAACACCCCCATACTAAACTAATAGTCAGAAGTATAAGAAGAATAGGCGATTGAAAAACTCTAACTATGTGGAAGTTCGCGTAAGCAAGAAATCTTCTACTGACTGGCCCACGACTTAACCATCAAGAAATAATTGATGAACCTGTGATAATACACAAATGAACTAAAAATCCCTGTTTGTTCCCTTAAAAGATTCTAGTATATCAAAGTTTTGTGGTCCGTTTCCAACAATGAATTCTTTTCCAGCAAATAAATTTAAGTTTGGGATTACCCACACAGGGCCCAAACATTCCGTTTCTATGGTGAGTATCTCGTTTCTGCGGAAAGGAGTTTCCGCTTAGAAAGCATACAGGGAAGGGAGTACCATTCAACGGTATTGAAGAAACACCACACCTAAGCCAGTATTGGAGGCATCAGTTCTTAAGCAAAATGTTTTAATTAAAATCTGGAATCTTAAGTATAGATCATTGCGAAAAGAAACTTTTAATCTCATTAAACTTTTTCCGCGGAGCTTCGTCGGAAAGTCAAGAGGTTCCTTCACAACTTTTTAAGGAAGTTGCGATAAGATGCCTGTAAGACAGTAAGGATCGTGAAAACCGTGCCTAAAAATATACAGAACCAAGAAAGCTACGCATGACTCTTGGTTTTGGGGAATTAATTACAATAAGCTTTTAATCTTACTTGGGGAGAGGCTGCAGAGAGTTTTTAGAAAGTATCAGTCCAAGATATCTAACTTGATTTTATACCAAGAGCATTTATTCGGCTTGCAGTGAGGCCATGCGAGCGTAACCTACGCAAAACTGATGTTTAATGTTTGGATATGGTCGCCCCTCATAGATGTCATTACGCAAATGTTATCAAAATAAACTGAACATTTGGAGCAATACCCAGACCATTCTCATCAGTCTCACGTAGGTAGCACACAGCAGTTACCAAACCGAAGGGCAAAGTTCTATATTGCATCAGTCCTTGGTGTGTAGGAAAAGCGGTGTACTGCTTAGAAGAAGGATCAACATTACTTGATTATATGCCTGCGCAATATCAATCTCTAAAGAGGAAGCGTCAAAATTTGTGTAGATCGCTAACAATTCAGGTCATAGGCTCAGCATCCCACCGATTATAGCAATTAAGGCCTCTGAAGTCAATAGCACGTCAATATGAATTATTCCTCCTTCTTAACCATGACTACGGTGAACAATATAAGATACTGAAGGATCAATGTCTTTAGTTTTTAATAATTTGTCTACCACACGTCAAATGCATCCCTAAGGTGAACTGGAACTGGGTATAAATTGTTCTTTGATAGGACTGTCCGGTCACTAAGGACAAATCTTAAATTGGACTACCGTGGAGGTAACACTCTGGAATATCCGTAAAGACGTCTGAAAAGTTACTCACACATTGAAGTAGTTCATGTCACTTATGGTCATCCAAAGATCAGTTATATAATGATGGTTGCGCCGTAGTGGTCAGATTCACCAAATCATGTAGTTCTTTATCATAGTCTAAGTTAGAGGTGTCAATTACGTACACCTTACATTCTTCAGTTTTCGTATCAGTTCCATGTGGGAAAAACAAAGTCAGAGTTATTAGGCAGTTAACCGAATTTCTTCGGTAATATTTCTTAAGGATGTTGATATGATAAAGCTTAGGTTATATGGACCTTTCCATGCTACTAAAAATTTACTTGACTTGATAGGCAAAAGTACAAGAACTTCATCCCTACATAAAACATCTCCTCTGATTTGGAATCAAATAGGTTTTGTATGGTCATTGACAAGCTTAAGTATTATCGAACTACGTCGAGGACTCCCTCAAGTTTGGATCTAAGGTCAAGGAGAAACTGATAAGAACTGAGAACCCAGCATTTACCTTCTCATTAGTCCATAAGTCAGAAAGGATAGGACAGTGGACTCTAGCCTGCCTACCATCGAGACTTCAAAGGTGAAAACCCCAAAGATTCACTGGGAACTTCCCTCATTCAAACAAAGCACAGGGTAGGTAAACGTAATGCACTCCTTAGGATTAAGGGAGCAAAGTTTTTTTCCTTAAATGTGGGGAAAATTGAGAATCGAAATGCTGCGCTCAATCCTCCCATTACAGCTGGATGAAAGGTGTTGAGAAGAGAGGCTTCACTCCCAGAAGTTGGTATAGATGTTGCATTAATCAATGTGATTGTTCCCACGGGCAGACAAAATTTTCTCTAGGATGCCCACTCTGGAGAAGATAGGACAAAAGGGCTTCAGCCACCTCTGTAGAAGTTATGGTCTTAAAGGGAACGGCTTCAGGAAACTCGAAGCAATAATCAACTAATGTTAAAATATATCTATGTCCCCCAGATGATAGGTAGATAAAGGAGACCAAACGATGTCAAAAGCATACTCTTTCAAACGTGGCAGGGGGAGGGGAGGGGTGGGAGCGTGTGGGTAAAAAGGTAGGGGGTAGTGGGTAAAGGGTGAGGTGGGCGGGGGATGGGGATTGTAGGGGGGGTTGGGGTGTGTAAAAGTATGGGAAGGGGGGGGGGTAGGAGGGTGGGGGAGGGAGGCAGGTAGCGGGGGGGGTGGAAGGGAGGGGTTGGTGGGGGGGGGGGCAAGGGGGGGGGCAGGGGCAGGGAGGGGGGGTGGTGGGGGGGTGGAGGGGGTGGGGGGGGGGGAGTGGCAGAAGGTAGGAGGGGGGTGGGGGGAGGGGGGGGGGTAGGGGAGGGTGTGACCGTGTGACGCTAGAGGGGGGTTGTGCCCCCATGGTGGGGTGGGGTTGATGCGTGTAGAGTGTGTGGGAGGACGGTTGGTTGTTAGTGTATCGGGGGGGGGGTCATGGGGGGGGGGGTGGGTGAGGGGGGTGTAGTTGCAGTGTGGGTGTAGGGATGGGAGTAGAAGGTGGAGTAGGATGTATGGAGATGGGGGGGTTGGGGGGAGGGGGGTGGGGGTCGGGGTGGTTTGTGTGTTGAAGGGGGGGGGGGTGGGGAGGTGAGGAGGTGAGGTGGGATGAGGCAGTGAGAGGTTGGAGAGGGGAGGAGTGTGGGGCATGGATGGGGGTGCTTATGGGGGGGTATGTGCGGGTGAGGTGTTATATCAAGTTTGGTGGTCCAGGTGTCTGGAAGTGGAGGGGGTGGTGGGCGAGTGGTGAGCGAGGGGTGGGACTGGAGGTGAGGGGGGGATTAAAAACCAAAAAGATAGGCATTTTGACCATCGGTACTCGTCCTGGTACCATTCGGATGGATGACAGTTTCAAACTTAAACACATCAACAATATTTATTGACATCCTGAGGACACTTTTGGCTAAAAATAGGTTTCCTAATTTTTATGAAAGGTTTTAAACGATGAAGAAATGTCCGGCCACTGCAGTCATGAGCCAATGTTTAAGAAGTCTCTCTGCATTGACTTAGGAACAACTAAAATGGAATAGTCTGTCTCATTTGAATTAATTTGAAACGACTTTACAAGATACCTTTTATATAATCAAATTTATATGAAAAGATTTTTTCCTTGGATAACATGATATGTGTTTAGAGCGCCTTAGCAATTCTGATAGACGAGGCAATTACGTTGTTAAATTTGACAAAAGAGTACTACTTTGATATATCTAAAGGCTTGAAGTCACGGGAAAAATCAAAGGATGGACAGAAGGAAAGCTGAGCTTTAGTCTGAGCCTGATCTAGTCATTGACATTTAATGGTAATCGGAGGTGATATCTTCACTTACAACTAACAAGTTAACCGTTATCCTACTCCTCTCGCTTCGAGAGTAGCATCACTGGTTTTTTAATCCCACAAGAATCTCACGAGGACATTGTCCTTCATCTTGAGCTTTTCGAGGGGCTTCTCTGACTTTACAGGAAAGGATCAGAACACTTATGTCCGCTTTGCGATGAAAGGTCAACCCTCAGAAGAAGATGCACCTTTTTCCTTACCTATTAGTTCGGGAGCAAGAAGTGATGGGAGCTAGAACGCTTCAGACCAACCTGTGAACCATTTAGACCCTAAAGTAACAACGGAAGGTAGGAAAAGTGTCTGTAAAAGTACGGCCCAAGTAGGTCTGAAAGTATAGCAGAGGAATGAGATTTTCTATAAGATTAGGGAACAGCTTATCAGAAATTATTTGTTCTACTGTACATGTGCACCAGTGTCTCGTAAAATGGTATCTACACTTAAGTCCATTAACTGTTTCCTGAACAGAAGGGTCTGGTCATTACAGTCTTTAAAACAACTTCCAACTTTTTGGACCTTCATAGAAGGACAATCTGGACGTTTTATGTCCCTTAACACCGACACAAATGGACAAACAAGGGAATAAAATAAGTCATTTTACTTTCCCACTAGATGCTTAGATTTCTTAGGTCTGATGAAGCCCCTTGCCCTTAGGGTTCGATCCTTTAGTCTTTATAGAATTGTGAGCCTCAGCATACAGGTCAAGCACCTCAGCAACTTCTCCGCTTTAATCAGGTTTACTGTCCTCAAATTAAAGTTCTATCTGTGAGGAAGAGCTGTCAGAACGTGGTCAGCAACCATGAAGTTCTCTAAGAGATTCATGACTGTGATCATTTCCTGAACTCTCTATCCCAAAATCGAAACAAAACGAAAGAAGTGTTACCTGGTAACTGTTTGAAAGTTCGGCCAGGCAGTAAGGTGGCATAACCCTGAAATCTTCCTGTAAGAATAGTGGTTTTTTGATATGCTTTAAGGATTGTCTTCTTCAGTATGTAATAATACATATGAACTGCGTGCGAACACAGTTGGCATAATTATTCAAAGCTGGTACCAGAAAAAAACTTCCCTAACCTGTAGCCCAGGTGGTGCAGCTATTCCACTGAGAGTGTAGCGGTAATTTCTAACCTGATAATGTAGACTTTATGTCTTCTCCCTCTTGAAGAGAGGTATTAGTGTTGAATAAAGTGCACTAGCTGCACGTTTGAGTTCCATTTACTTTACACCTTCGCTCAATTAGTAGTTGTGTAAAAGTTAACTTTTTATTCTCTAATTCAAGCGAGTTTATGTTTGAGCTCGCGATTCTTTTCTCTCACCTTAACACTCAGATGCCTGCCTGTTGCTCTTCCTCAATTCACTTAATTTAACCTGTTCCTCAAGTCTCTAGCCTGTTCCTCAGACTCTAGCACTTCCCTCCGATCAAGTCTATCAACGCTCTTTTTGTTTCTCACTCTCTTTCTGTCTTTCTTGATTTTTCTCCCTCAATTCTCTCTCTATCCCCCTTTTTTCTCTATCTCATTCGATTCTCTCTCTCTCCGTTTTCTTCTCTCTTTCCCTATTCTAACTGTCCTTTCTTCTCTCTAAAATTCTCTCTCTTTCCAGTCTTTCCTGGATCTTAGCACTAATGAAAGATTCTAAATTTATCCCTTTATTCCAAACTTCTTCGCAGCATTCATCCAAAACTGGTATACAACATACTTTGCAAGAATAACTTAACTAATCAGTGAAATGAGAACGGGTACAAAAGAAAACGGAGGGCTCAATTCCTGCTCTTCTCAAATGTTAAATAAACCAAGGGCCGATCCATGCCTCCATTAAAACAATATGTATTAATGAAAACGACATGGTTCAACCCGCTCCGAGCAAACAGTAAGTCGAAGGGGTCACTTGACCATCCAATCTTCTCACACAACAAACTCAAGAGTGCCCTATGACAGTCCCTTGATATAAGAAAAAGCATCAATGAAACAAAATGTCACTGAAGATCTCGGTCCCTAGAGTCAATCCTCCAAAGTGATTTCAAGCTCACAAGAAATGTGGCAGAATTAACTATTAAATCCTGCCTGACTAGACTTTACAATAAAATGAGACTAAAACAATCACCAAATCTTTAAATACCTGTAACTGTAGTCCACCATAGAGAATGTTACTCATGGTTGGTGGTAACCGTCAATGTAAGCGGCTTAGAAGTTCAATGGTAGATTCAGAATGAGTTTGAATCTGATTCAGTAGAGTCTTGAATCCTGGCAAGGTCGACACTTGTGAAGGTTACTCAGCTCAGTAATAACTTAAAGACGTATAGCCAAAAGCAGGCTCCTCACAGGAAAAATTAATGAATAACGAAAACGAAATAATAATTAACAAAGATAAACACTTTATATTTATTAAAGCAAACATAAAACAATAAACATGACAGGTAAATCCAATTTGAAAGGAAAAATGAAAATGAATGAATAAAATAACATTTGAACTCAACGCTAATATATATTACGGGTGTCTGGTGTTGGTGACACTTCGTATTGTAGAAATCTTAGCCGTTGCTGATGTGGGGGGGGTCGCAGGTGTTGGTGACCACCACCGCTAGTTCATCAACAGAGTATCACCGGTGATAAATTTCTATCCCGAATAACAGGAAAGCAGGTTCATTTACCGCTGCAATGAGTCGGTTTACGTCCTGCAATTTCATACAGTGCACAGGTAATAAATCGCAATTAAGGGACGTACTCCCAGGACGTTCAGCCGTTCTCGTCAGTTTTTCTCGTTGATTGACAGGTGACCCTCTCTGTCAAATCCAAGCTGAAAAAATAGACAGGTTACCCACTGCTTAAATAATCACTCTCCATGATAAGTACAATACCTAAAAGACGTGGTGATTATTACAACAATCAACTTAGAGAAAGGCTGAAACGACTAAGTTTATTATTGGTCCAAAGTGAAGCTTTCAACCAATAAATCCACTAGAATACAAGGCAGGCATGTACTTACAGTAGTGCTGGGAGCTGTGAGTCGAGTGATTTACTGTTTGGACCAGAGCCCCACACGTCACCTTTCTTGGGAAGGAGGGGAAGGGATAGCCGGAGCTAGACTGACCCTACCTTAACAAGCAGCCGGCAGTCAAACTATCACTTTCTGGGTGGGGGAAAAAAGGTGGGAGCTTGATGTACCCTACCTTAACAAGTAGCCGGCAATGAAACTATTGTTGCTATATACTCCCTCTCTACTCCTTTCTATTGAACTTTTCCCTCACACTCCTTCTTCAGCTCTAACTCTATTTGAAACCCCTGACGTTATCCCATTTATTCCTCTCCTTTATTGTCTCAACGAGGGTTCCGTTGTTGAAGTGAAAAGAATTTTTTACACTTTTTAGCTGGGTTAAAAATGAAATTTTCTTTATATCTATTTCCTTCCAATGAAGGCTTTTCGTCACATACACATGCGTATAATATATATATATATATATATATATATATATATATATATATATATATATATATATATATATATATATATATATATATATATATATATATATTGTCGTGCCGAATATGTAAAACTGGTCAATTAGCAAGAACTCATTTAAAATAAAGTCTTTTCTAAAATTTTCTCTTATACGTTTAAAGATATATTTTTTTCATTAATATTGATGTAAAAATTTAGAATTTTGCACCAAAAGTATCTTAGAAAACTTACCTAACCTTATTATACGAAAAACAATTTATTTTACCCTAACCCAACTAAATATATTTTATATAAATTTACAATAATTTAATAATAAGGAAACACAACGAAATGTATTTTTTTCGTTAGATTCATAATGATTTTGGTAAAATTATTGCATAAACAAATTTTCGCTTGTCCTATATGGCAAGATGAGCGTTGCTATTTAAGCCAAGATCGCAAGTTCTGCCTATTCGGCACGACATATATATATATATATATATATATAAAATAATATAATACGTACATATATATATATATATATATATATATATATATATATATATATATATATATATATATATATATGTAAACACTGATCTCTGGCTGAAGGAGACTCGAACCTACGAACCTTGGGACAAGGTACGCAGTGCTTTACCAATCTACCCACACTGGACAATACCTTGGCGTGTGGCTAGCGCTACACGTTTGATCCAAGGCAGCCAGCTTTCAGGGAGAATGCTTACAGCTTTTCATCTCATCTCCTGCATGCATCAGCCTTCCTAGAGATATTAACAATGCAAGGAATTCGCAAGAGCAGCCGAAATATACACAAACACTGATCTCTGGCTGAAGGAGACTCGAACCTTGGGACAAGGTACGCAGTGCTTTACCAATCTACCCACACTGGACAATACCTTGGCGTGTAGCTAGCGCTACACGTTTGATCCAAGGCAGCCAGCTTTCAGGGAGAAGGCTTACAGCTTTTCATCTCATCTCCTGCATGGATCAGCCTTCCTAGAGATATTAACAATGCAAGGAATTCGCAAGAGCAGGCGAAATATACACAAACACTGATCTCTGGCTGAAGGAGACTCGAACCTACGAACCTTGGGACAAGGTACGCAGTGCTTTACCAATCTACCCACACTGGACAATTCCTTCGCGTGTAGCTAGCGCTACACGTTTGATCCAATATCTCTAGGAAGGCTGATGCATGCACGAGATGAGATGAAAAGCTGTAAGCCTTCTCTCTGAAAGCTGGTTGCCTTGGATCAAACTAAATCTATGTTGTTTTTAACATTAAAGTTAGAAATTTTGCCAACAATAGGGCTCAAAATATCAACAATCCATATTAACAAGCAATTTCAAAGAAACAATAAAACTTCTACTGAAAGGCAAAAATGAATTAGTCAAACAATTTACTTCCACTAATCCATCTTTACCTTACATGTATGGACTAATAAAAACACACAAACCAGGAAATCCAGTCAGACCAATTATTAGCTCCATAAGATCAG
>NC_069444.1:0-50000 GCF_026875155.1 Cherax quadricarinatus | reverse complement strand
GCCTGCACACCTGGAAGTAATGCACAGGTGTAGACCACTGGCCTGCACACCTGGCAGTAATGCACAGGTGTAGACTACTGGCCTACACACCTCGCAGTAGCATAATAACCACTTAGGAACAAACAAAGAGGCAGCAGAGAGAATAAATGACTGCATTTCCTTCACAAAAATAAGCTGGTATTACAGTGTTTAGCCGATGTACAGTATTTACAACTATGTACACTGAGGTGAATGTGTTCACAAGACACGGTGAGAACCGTAGTGACCAGCTGCTTCACGAGTCTCCTACGTCGCTTCACAGCTTCGACAGACTTCCTTGTGAGTGACTGGTTGAACCAAGTTACTGTTATAACGATATAGCCGCTGCTTATTCAACCCTTAGCACCTGGTCGACTGGTCGGGAGGCAGCCTATATGCGTGAGTGACGTAGGCCTAATATAATGTAACGAACTTTTAGCATGCCACAACATTATACACAGTATTTTGAAGTATCATTTGTTTGCATCCAATAATCAAACTGTATCTTATTTTGAATATATTGAAATTAAGGACATATACTAGTTTTGAAGTGAGTAAATATGGAAGTGGGTAATGACCTTGAATTAGGAATGACTGGAACAAGTACAAATTCTGACGTGTTAGTGGGACCCCCTGCTGGTGCCGTGGGACCCCCAGCTGGTGCTGTGGGACCCCCAGCAGGTGCTGTGGGACCCCAGCTGGTGCTGTGGGACCCCAGCTGGTGCTGTGGGATCCCCAGCTGGTGCCGTGGGACCCCCAGCTGGTGCTGTGGGACCCCCAGCTGGTGCTGTGGGACCCCAGCTGGTGCTGTGGGACCCCAGCTGGTGCTGTGGGACCCCCAGCTGGTGCTGTGGGACCCCCAGCTGGTGCTGTGGGATCCCCAGCTGGTGCCGTGGGACCCCCAGCTGGTGCTGTGGGATCTCCAGCTGGTGCTGTGGGACCCCAGCTGGTGCTGTGGGATCCCCAGCTGGTGCTGTGGGACCCCAGCTGGTGCTGTGGGACCCCCAGCTGGTGCTGTGGGATCTCCAGCTGGTGCTGTGGGACCCCCAGTTGGAGCTGTGGGGTCCCAAGCTGGTGCTGTGGGACCCCCAGCAGGTGCTGTGGGATCCCCAGGTGGTAGTGAGGGACCCGAGCTGGCACTGAGCGACCCCCAGCTGGTGCTTTGTGGCCCCCAGCTGGTGCTGTGGGACCCCCAGCTGGTGCTGTGGGACCCCAGCTGGTGCTGGAGGACCCCCAGCTGGAACTGTGGGAGCCCTAGCTGGTTTTGAGGGACTCCCAGCTAGTGATGCGGGAACCTCAGTTGGTGCTGTGGGACCCCCAGCGCTGGTGCTGTGGGACCCCCAGCTGATGCTGTGGGATCCCCAGGTGGTGGTGAGGGACCCCCAGCTGGTACTGAGGGACCCCCAGCTGGTGCTGTGGGACCCCCAGCTGGTTTTGAGGACCCCTTGCTGGTGCTGTGGGACCCCCAGCTGGTGCTGAGGGGCCCCCAGCTGGTTTTGAGGGACTCCCAGCTGGTGCTGTGGGACCCCCCAGCTGGAGCAGAGGGACCCCTTGCTGGTGCTGTGGGACCCCCAGCTGGTGCTGAGGGACCCCCAGCTGGTGCTGTGGGACCCCAAGCTGGTTTTGAGGACCCCTTGCTGGTGCTGTGGGACCCCCAGCTGGTGCTGAGGGGCCCCCAGCTGGTTTTGAGGGACTCCCAGCTGGTGCTGTGGGACCCCCCAGCTGGAGCAGAGGGACCCCTTGCTGGTGCTGTGGGATCCCCAGCTGGTGCTGAGGGACCCCCAGCTGGTTTTGAGGGACTCCTAGTTGGTGCTGTGGGACCCCCAGTTGGAGCTGTGGGGTCCCCAGCTGGTGCTGTGGGACCCCCAGCTGGTGCTGTGGGATCCCCAGGTGGTAGTGAGGGACCCGAGCTGGTACTGAGCGACCCCCAGCTGGTGCTGTGGGGCCCCTAGCTGGTGCTGTGGGACCCCCAGCTGGAGCTGTGGGGCCCCCAGCTGGTGCTGTGTAACCCCTAGCTGGTGCTGTGGGACCACCATCTGGAGCTGTGGGACCCCAGCTGGTGCTGTGGGACCCCCAGCTCGTGCTGCGGGATCCCCAGGTGGTAGTGAGGGACCCCCAGCTGGTACTGAGGGACCCCCAGCTGGTGCTGTGGGACCCCCAGCTGGTGCTGTAGAATCCCAGCTGGTGCTCTGGGATCCCCAGCTGGTACTGAGGGATCCCAGCTGGTGCTCTGGGACCCCCAACTTGTGCTGTGGGACCCCAGCTGGAGCTGAGGGACCCCAGGTGGTGCTGTGGGATCCCCAGCTGGTGCTGAGGGACCCCCAGCTGGTTTTGAGGGACTCCCAGCTGGTGCTGTGGGACCCCCAGCTGGAGCTGTGGGGTCCTCAGCTGGTGCTGTGGGACCCCCAGCTGGTGGTGTGGGACCCCCAGCTGGTGCTGTGGGACCACCACCTGGAGCTGTGGGACCCCAGCTGGAGCTGTGGGACCCCCAGTTGGTGCTGTGGGATCCCCAGGTGGTAGTGAAGGACCACCAGCTGGTACTGAGGGACCCACAGCTGGTGCTGTGGGACCCCCAGATGGTGCTGTAGGACACCCAGCTGGTGCTGTAGAACCCCAGCTGGTGCTGTGGGATCCCCAGCTGGTACTGAGGGACCCCAGCTGGTGCTGTGGGACCCTCAGCTGGTGTTGTGGGACCCCAGCGGGCGCTGTGGGACCCCCAGCGGGTGCTGTGGGACCCCCAGCTGGTGCTGTAGGACACCCAGCTGGTGCTGTAGAACCCCAGCTGCTGCTGTGGGATCCCCAGCTGGTACTGAGGGACCCCAGCTAGTGCTGTGGGACCCTCAGCTGGTGTTGTGGGACCCCAGTGGGCGCTGTGGGACCCCCAGCGGGTGCTGTGGGACCCCCAGCTGGTGCTGTAGGACACCCAGCTGGTGCTGTAGAACCCCAGCTGGTGCTGTGGGATCCCCAGCTGGTACTGAGGGACCCCAGCTGGTGCTTTGGGACCCTCAGCTGGTGTTGTGGGACCCCAGCTGGTGCTGTGGGACCCCCAGCTGGTTCTGCATGAATTGTAAATACTGAATGGCATTACACATCAATTTCTTGGGAGACTAACACCAGGTACCTACTAACACCCAGGCACCTACTGACTAACTCATAAGTACCTACTAGCACCCAGGTACCTACTAAGAACCAGGTACCTACTGACTAACTCATAGGTACCTACTACCACCCAGGTACCTACTGACTAAGAACCAGGTACCTACTGACTAACACCCAAGTACCTACTGACTAACACCCAGATACCTACTGACTAGCACCCAGGTACCTACTGACTAACACCCAGATACCTACTGACTAACACCCAGGTACCTTCTGATCAACACCCAGATACCTACTGACTTACAACCAGGTACCTACTAACACACAGATATCTACTGACTAACAACCACATACCTACTGAGGAACACGCAGATACCTAATGAATAACACCCAGATACCTACTGATTAACACTCAGGTACCTACTGACTAACACCCAGATACTTACTAACACCCAGGTACCTACTGACTAACACTCAGGTACATACTGACTAACACCAGCTTCCTACTGACTAACACCCAGATACCTCCTGACTAACACGCAGATACCTACTGACTAACACCCAGGCACCTTTTGATAAACACCCAGGTACCTACTGACTAATCCCAAATACCTACTGACTATCACCCAGATAACTACTGTTTAACACACAGATACCTGCTGCCTAAGACCCAGGTACCTACTGAGTAACACCCAGGTACCTACTAACACCCAGGTACCTACTGAGTAACACCTAAGTACCTACTGACCAACACCCAGGTACCTATTTACTGGTAGAAGAGAAGGGGCAGCAGGTGTAAGGAAATGATGATCAAAGTCTCCACCAATGCCGGGGATCGAATCACGGACAATCAGTATGTGACCTGAGTGAGCTGCCAACTGTGCCATGGGATATATATACGTCGTGCCGAATAGGTAAAACTGGTCAATTAGCAAGAAGTAATTTAAAATTAAGTCCTCTCTAAAATTTTCCCTTGTACGTTTAAAGATACATTTTCTTTATTTATGTTAATGTAAAAATTAATAATTTTGTACCAAAAGAACCTTAGAAAACTTACCTGACCTTATTATAAAAACCGCAAATTAATTTAGCCTAATCCAACTAAATACATTTTTGATAAGTTTACAAAAATTTATTAATTAATAAACACAATGAAACATTTTTGTCAACACGTTCAGAATGATTTTTGCATATACAAATTTTCGCTTGCCTTATTCGGCAAGAAGAGCATTGCTATTTACGCTAAAATAGCAAATTTTACCTATTGATATTAGGTTTATAAGTTCGCTTCCGCTTTAGCAGTTAATTAGTGCGGCGTCTACATGATAAAAGTGCGAAGAAACACCCATACCACTACCTGTGTTGTACGACTCTCACGGACGGTGGATCGAGTCTCCACCACTACCTGTGTTGTACGACTCTCACGGACGGTGGATCAAGCCTCCAACACTACCTGTGTTGTACGACTCTCACGGACGGTGGATCGAGTCTCCACCACTACCTGTGTTGTACGACTATCACGGACGGTGGATCGAGTCTCCACCACTACCTGTGTTGTACGACTCTCACGGACGGTGGATCGAGTCTCCACCACTACCTGTGTTGTACGACTCTCACGGACGGTGGATCGAGTCTCCACCACTACCTGTGTTGTACGACTCTCACGGACGGTGGATCGAGTCTCCACCACTACCTGTGTTGTACGACTCTCACGGACGGTGGATCGAGTCTCCACCACTACCTGTGTTGTACGACTCTCACGGACGGTGGATCGAGTCTCCACCACTACCTGTGTTGTACGACTCTCACGGACGGTGGATCAAGCCTCCAACACTACCTGTGTTGTACGACTCTCACGGACGGTGGATCAAGCCTCCAACACTACCTGAGTTGTACGACTCTCACGGACGGTGGATCAAGCCTCCAACACTACCTGTGTTGTACGACTCTCACGGACGGTGGATCGAGTCTCCACCACTACCTGTGTTGTACGACTCTCACGGACGGTGGATCGAGTCTCCACCACTACCTGTGTTGTACGACTCTCACGGACGGTGGATCGAGTCTCCACCACTACCTGTGTTGTACGACTCTCACGGACGGTGGATCGAGTCTCCACCACTACCTGTGTTGTACGACTCTCACGGACGGTGGATCGAGTCTCCACCACTACCTGTGTTGTACGACTCTCACGGACGGTGGATCGAGTCTCCACCACTACCTGTGTTGCACTACTCTCACGGACGGTGGATCGAGTCTCCACCACTACCTGAGTTGTACGACTCTCACGGACGGTGGATCGAGTCTCCACCACTACCTGTGTTGTACGACTCTCACGGACGGTGGATCGAGTCTCCACCACTACCTGAGTTGTACGACTCTCACGGACGGTGGATCGAGTCTCCACCACTACCTGTGTTGTACGACTCTCACGGACGGTGGATCGAGTCTCCACCACTACCTGAGTTGTACGACTCTCACGGACGGTGGATCGAGTCTCCACCACTACCTGTGTTGTACGACTCTCACGGACGGTGGGTCGAGTCTCCACCACTACCTGTGTTGTACGACTCTCACGGACGGTGGATCGAGTCTCCACCACTACCTGAGTTGTACGACTCTCACGGACAGTGGATCGAGTCTCCACCACTACCTGTGTTGTACGACTCTCACGGACGGTGGATCGAGTCTCCACCACTACCTGTGTTGTACGACTCTCACGGACGGTGGGTCGAGTCTCCACCACTACCTGTGTTGTACGACTCTCACGGACGGTGGATCGAGTCTCCACCACTACCTGTGTTGTACGACTCACAAGGACGGTGGATCGAGCCTCCACCACTACCTGTGTTGTACGACTCTCACGGACGGTGGATCGAGTCTCCACCACTACCTATGTTGTACGACTCACACGGACGGTGGATCGAGCCTCCACCACTACTTGTGTTGTTTGACACACACGGACGGTGGATCAAGCCTCCACCACTACCTGTGTTGTACGACTCACACGGACGGTGGATCGAGTCTCCACCACTACCTGTGTTGTACGACTCTCACGGACGGTGGATCGAGTCTCCACCACTACCTGTGTTGTACGACTCTCACGGACGGGGGATCGAGTCTCCACCACTACCTGTGTTGTATGACTCTCACGGACGGTGGATCGAGTCTCCACCACTACCTGTGTTGTACGAGTCTCACGGACGGTGGATCGAGTCTCTACCACTACCTGTGTTGTACGACTCTCACGGACGGTGGATCGAGTCTCCACCACTACCTGTGTTGTACGACTCTCACGGACGGTGGATCGAGTCTCCACCACTACCTGTGTTGTACGACTCTCACGGACGGTGGATCAAGTCTCCACCACTACCTGTGTTGTACGACTCTCACGGACGGTGGATCGAGTCTCTACCACTACCTGTGTTGTACGACTCTCACGGACGGTGGATCGAGTCTCCACCACTACCTGTGTTGTACGACTCACACGGACGTTGGATCGAGCCTCTACCACTACCTGTGTTGTTTTACACACACGGACGGTGGATCAAGCCTCCACCACTACCTGTGTTGTACGACTCACACGGACGGTGGATCGAGCCTCCACCACTACCTGTGTTGTACGACTCACACGGACGGTGGATCAAGCCTCCACCACTTCCTGTGTTGTACGACTCATACGGATGGTGGATCAAGCCTCCACCACTACCTGTGTTGTATGACTCACACGGACGGTGGATCGAGTCTCCACCACTACCTGTGTTGTACGACTCACACGGACGGTGGATCAAGCCTCCACCACTTCCTGTGTTGTACGACTCATACGGATGGTGGATCAAGCCTCCACCACTACCTGTGTTGTATGACTCACACGGACGGTGGATCGAGCCTCCACCACTACCTGTGTTGTACGACTCACACGGACGGTGGATCAAGCCTCCACCACTACCTGTGTTGTACGACTCATACGGATGGTGGATCAAGCCTCCACCACTACCTGTGTTGTATGACTCACACAGACGGAGGATCGAATCTCCACCACTACCTGTGATGTATGACTCACACGGACGTAGGATCGAGCCTCCACCACTACCTGTGATGTACGACTCACACGGACGGAGGGTCGAGTCTCCTCCACTGTCTGTGTTATATGACTCACACGGACGGAGGATCGAGTCTCCTAAACTGCCTGTGTTGTACGACTCACACGGACGGAGGATCGAGCCTCCACCACTACCTGTGTTGTATGATTCACAAGGACGGAGGATCGAGTCTCTACCACTACCTGTGTTGTATGAGTCACACGGACGGTGGATCGAGTCTCTACCACTACCTGTGTTGTACGACTCACACGGACGGTGGATCGAGTTTCCACCACTACCTGTATTGCACGACTCACACGGACGGTGGATCGAGTCTCCACCACTACCTGTGTTGTACGACTCACACGGACGGAGGATTGAGCCTTTAACACTGCTTCTGTTGTACGACTCACACAGGCGTCGGATCGAGCCTCCACCACTCCTCGGGAGAGAGCTATACTGTAGGCCTTGTGTCTTGCTGCTAGGCCGCTGAGTGAGTGCGGGCTTGTGAAACCAGCGTCCCACTGACTTTTTGCTGGCCTAGAGGGCAGCACCTGAGTGTTGCAAAATATGAACTAAGCTGGCAGACAGCATAGACTGTCTGTGCAGACTGTACAGGCTGTCTACAGTTGTACGACTCACACGGACGGAGAATCGAGCCTCCACCACTACCTGTGTTGTATGACTCACACGGACGTAGGATCGAGCCTCCACCACTACCTGTGATGTACGACTCACACGGACGGAGTATCGAGTCTCCACCACTGTCTGTGTTATATGACTCACACGGACGGAGGATCGAGTCTCCTCAACTGCCTGTGGATACGCCTCACACGGACGGTGGATCAAGCCTTCACCACTATCTGTGTAGTATGACTCACACGGACGGTGGATCGAGCCTCCACCACTACCTGTGTTGTACGACTCACACAAACGGTGGATCGAGCCTCCACCAATGTCTGTGTAGTATGACTCACACGGACGGAGGATCGAGCCTCCACCACTACATGTGTTGTACGACTCACACGGACGGAGGATTGAGCCTTTAACACTGCCTGTGTTGTACGACTCACACAGGCGTAGGATCGAGCCTCCACCACTCCTCGTGTTATACGGCTCACACTGACGGTGGATCGAGCCTCCACCACTACCTGTCTTGTATAACTCACACGGACGGAGGATCGAACCTCCACCACTACTTGAGTTGTACGATTCACACGGGCGGTGGATCGAGCCTCCACCACTACCTGTGCTGTATGACTCACAGGGAGACTTAACATTCTGGGCCAGACACTTAACATTCTGGGCCAGACACTTAACATTCTGGGTCAGACACTTTACATTCTGGGTCAGACACTTTACATACTGGGTCAGACACTTAACAGTGAGGGCCAGAACCTTAACATTCTGTGCCAGACACTGAGCAATCTGGGCGAGACACTTAACACTGTGGGCCAGACACGTAACATTCTGGGCCAGACACTTAATATTCTTGGCCAGACTCAACATTGTGGGTCAGACACTTAACATTCTAGGCCAGACAATTAACATTCTGGGCCAGACACTTAACATTCTGAACCAGACACTGAGCATTCTTGGCCAGACACTTAACATTGTGGATCAGACACATAACATTCTGGGTCAGACACTTAACATTCTGGGCCCAAAACTTGACATTCTAGGCCAGAAACTTTATATTTGGACCATAACCTTGATATTCTGGGCCTCACACTTAACATACTGGGCGAGAAACTTGACATTATGGGCCAGACACTTAACATTCTGGGCCAGACACTTAACATTCCCTACCAGACACTTAACATTCTGGGCCAAACACTTACCATTCTAGGTCAGACACTTAACACTTAACATTCTGGCCCAAACACTTAACATTCTGGGCAAGACACTTAACATTCTGGGTCAGACACTTAACATTCTGGGCCATACACTTAACATTCTGGGACAGACACTTAACATTCCAGGGTAGACACCTAAAATTCTTGGTCAAACACTTAACATTCTAGGTCAGACACTTAACATTCTTGGTCAGACACTTAACATTCTGGGCCAGACACTTAACATTCTTGGCCAGGCGCATAACATTCTGAGCTAGACACTTAAGATTTTTGGTCAGAAACTTTACATACTGGGTCAGGCACTTAACATTCTTGGTCAGACACTTAACATTCTGGGTCAGGCACTCAACATTCTGGGTCAGAAACTTAACATTGTGGGTCAGACACTTAACATTTTGGGCCAGACACTTGACATTCTGGGCCAGAAACTTAACATTCTGGGCCAGACACTTAACATTCTTGGCCAGACATTTAGCATTCTGGGTCAGACGCTTAATATTGTTGGTCAGAAACTTAACATACTGGGTCAGACACTTAACATTCTTGGTCAGACACTTAACGTACTGGGTCAGACACTTAACATTCTGGACCAGACACTTAACATTCTAAGCTAGACACTTAACATTTTTGGTCAGAAACTTAGCATACTGGGTCGGGCACTTAACATTCTGGGACGGACACTTAACATTTTGGGCCAAACACTTAACATTCTGGGTCAGAAACATGACATTCTGGGCTAGACGCTTAACATTCTGGGACGGAAACTTTACATTCTAGGTCAGAAAAATAACATTCTTGGCCAGACACTTAACATTCTGGGACAGAAACTTAATATTTTGGGTCAGACACTTGACATTCTAGGTCAGAAAAGTAACATTCTGGGCCAGACACTTAACAATCTGGGTCAGACACTTAACATTCTGGGCCCAAAACTTGACATTCTGGGCCAGAAACTTGATATTTTTGACCATAAACTTGACATTCTGGGCCACACACACTTAACATTCTTTGTCAGACACCTAGCCTTCTTGGGCAGAAATTTGCATTTTGGGCCAGACACTTAACATTCTGGGTCAGACACTTTGCATTTTGGGCCAGACACTTAACATTCTGGGTCAGACCCTTATCATTCTGGGCAAGACACTTAACATTTTGGGCAAAAAACTTGACATTCTGGGCCAAAAATTTGACATTCTGGGATAAACACTTAACATTCTTGGCCAGACTCTTAACATTCTGGGCCAGACGCTTAACATTTTGGGCCAGAAACTTGACATTCTATGCCAGACACTTAACATTCTGGGCCAGCACTTAACATTATAGGCGAAACACTTAAGATTTTGGGACACACACATAGCATTCAGGGACAGACACTTAACATTCTGGGTGAGACACTTTGCATTTTGGGCTAGACACTTACCATTCTGCGTCAGACACTTAACATTCGGGTCAGACCCTTAACATTCTTGGTCAGGCACTTAACATTCTGGGCCATAAAGTTGACATTCAGGGCCAGAAACTTGATATTTTGTGTCATAAACTTGACATTCTCAGCAAGACACTTAACATTCTCTGATAAACACTTAACATTATGGGTCAGACACTTAATATTCTGGGCCAGACACTTAACATTCTTGGTCAGAAACTTGACATTCTGTGCCAGACACTTAATATTATGGACTAAACACTTGACATTCTAGGCCAGACACTTAACATTCTGTGCATGACAATTAACATTCTGGGCCAGACACCGAACATTCTAGGCCTTACACTTAACATTTTCGGCCAGACACTTAACATTCTGGGTCAGACACTTTGCATTTTCGGCCAGACACTTATCATTCTGGGTCAGACACTTAACATTCAGGGCATGAAACATGACATTTTGGGCCACAAACTTGACATTCTTGGCCAGACACTTAACATTCTGGGCCAAACACTTAACATTCTGGGCCAGACACTTAACATTCTGGGCCAGACACTTAATAATCTCAGCCAGACACATAACATTCTGGGCCAGACATTTAACATTCTGGGTCAGACACTTAACATTCTGGGACAGACACTTAACATTCTGGGTCAGACACTTAACATTCTTGGCCAGACACTTAACATTCTGGGACAGACACTTAACATTCTGGGCCAGACACTTAACATTCTTGGCCAGGCAATAAACATTGTGGGCCAAACACTTAACATTCTGGGCCAGACACTTAACATTCTGGGCCTGACACTTAACATTCTGGGCCAGGCACCTAACGTTCTGGGCCAGACATTTAACATTCTGGGCCAGACACTTAACATTCGGGGCAAGACACTTAACATTTCGGGCCAGACACTTAACATTCTGGGCAAGACACTTAACATTCTGGGGCAGACACTTAACATTCTGGGACAGACACTTAACATTCTGGGACAGACACTTAACATTCTGGCCAGACACTTAACATTCTGGGCCAGCACTTAACGTTCTGGACCAGACTCTTAACATTCTGGGTCAGACACTTAACATTCTGGGCCAGACACTTAATATTCTGAGCTAGACACTTAACATTTTTGGTCAGACACTTAACGTTCTGGGACAAACACTTAACATTCTGGGTCAGACACTTAACATTTTGGGCCAGACACTTAACATTCCAGGCTAGGCACTTAACATTCTATGTCAAACACTTAACATTCTGGTTCATACACATAACATTCTGGGTCAGACACTTAACATTATGGGACACACACTTAACATTCTGGACCAGACACTTAACATTCTGAGCTAGACACTTAACATTTTTGGTCAGACACTTAACGTTCTGGGACAAACACTTAACATTGTGGGACAGGCACTTAACATTCTGGGCCAGACACTTAGCCTTCTGGGACAGACACTTTGCATTTTGTGCCAGATACTTAACATTCTGGGTCAGACAGTTTGCATTTTGGGCCAGGCACTTAACATTCTGGGTCAGACACTTAACAATCTGGGTCAGACCCTTATCATTCTGGGCCAGACACTTAACATTCTGGGCCAAAAACTTATCATTCTTGGCCAAAATCTTGACATTTTGGGCCAGAACTTAACATTCTGGGATAAACACTCAACATTCTTGGCCAGACACTTAACATTCTGAGCCAGAAACTTTACATTCTGTGCCAGACATTTAACATTCTCGGCCAGCTCTTAAAATTATAGGCGAAACACTTAACATTCTGGGCCACACATTTAGCATTTAGGGACAGACACTTAACTTTCTGGGCCAAACACTTAACATTCTGTGCCAAAAAGTTGACATTCTGGGCCAGAAACTTGACATTTTGTGCCATAAACTTGACATTCTTTGCCTAACACTTAACATTCTCTGATAAACATTTAACATTCTTGGTCAGACACTTAACATTCTGTGCCAGACACTTAACATCCTGGGTCTGAAACTTGACATTCTGTGACAGACACTTAACATTATGGGCCAGACACTTAGCATTCTCGGCATGACAATTAACATTCTGGGCCAGACACCTAACATTCTAGGCCAGACACTTAACATTCTAGGCCAGACACTTAACATTCTGGGCCAGGTACTTAACTTTTTGGGATATACACTTATCATTCTTTGCCAGACACTTAGCATTCTGGGCCAGACAATTAACATTATGGACCAGACACTTAACATTCTTGGTCAGACACTGAACATTCTTGGCCAGATACTTGATATTTTGGGCCATAAACTTGATATTCTTGGCCAGTCGCTTAACATTCTGGGCCAAACACCTTACATTCTGGGCCAGACATTTAACATTCTGGGTCAGACACTTAACATTCTGGGCCAAACACCTAACATTCTGGGCCAGACATTTAACATTCTGGGCCAGACACTTAACATTCTGTGCGAGACACTTAACATTTCGGGCCAGACACTTAACATTCTGGGCAAGGCACTTAATATTCTGGGTCAGACACTTAACATTCTGGGTCAAATACTTAACATTCTGGGTCAAACACTTAACATTCTCGCCAGACACTTAACATTCTGTGCTAGCACTTAACGTTCTCGACCAGACTCTTAACATTCTGGGTCAGACACTTAACATTCTGGGCCAGACACTTAACATTCTAGGCTAGACACTTAACATTCTTGTTCAAACACTTAACATTCTGGGTAAGACATATAACATTCTGGGCCACACACTTAACATTCTGGGCCAGACACTTAACATTCTGAGCTAGACACTTAACATTTTTGGTCAGACACTTAACGTTCTGGGACAAACAATTAACATTCTGGGTCAGACACTTAACATTCTGGGTCAGACACTTAACATTTTGGTTCTGAAACTTAACATTGTGGGTCAGACACGTAACATTTTGGGTCAGACACTTGATATTCTGGGCCAGAAAGTTAACATTCTGGGCCAGACACTTAACATTCAGGGCCAGACACTTAACATTCTGGGCCAGACACTTAACATTCTTGGTCAGACACTTAACATTCTGGGTGAAACACTTTACATTGTTTATCAGACACTTAACATTCTGGGCAGGACAGTTAACATTTTTGGCCAAACACTTAACATTCTTTGCCAGGAACGTAATATTCTGGGACAGCCACTTAACAATCTGGGACAGAAACTTAATATTTTGGGTCAGACACTTAACATTCTGGGTCAGACACTTTGCATTTTTGGCCAGACACCTAACATTCTGGGTCAGACACCTAACATTCTGGGTCAGACTCTTATCAATCTGGGTCAGACACTTAACATTCTGGGCCAAAAACTTGACATTCTGGGCGAAAAACTTGTTATTTTGGGCCATAAACTTGACATTCTGGGCAACACACTTTTAATTTACTCAAGGCCTCACTTTTACAAGAAAGAATCTTTTCCTCTAATTCATAATACTGATTAATCATAAGATCTACTTCAGTCTCATCTACACAGTTTACTAACAAATCTCCTTCATATTTGTTGTAATATAATTTGTATGAATCATGTCTATTCCCTAAAGCATCTAAATACAATTTTAAATCGTCAGTATTCTTAACTACCTAGTTCATACCTTCACTGGTGAGGATGACGAAGATGTTGAAATTAAACTTGACGATCCACAGGACCAGGCTAATTTGATGAGTGATGTATGGGAGAAAGTTCTCTCCCACAATAACAGTCGTCAATTTAACAATAATCATTATCAGTTGGTAAATGAATGGAGAGATGAAAACTTGGATGATCTACAACCACTACCTTCCATCGATACTTCAACTCTTGAAGATACCCACCCGCTTACTAGACCTATTACATTACTAGAGATGAGTCAGGTTATTGGAAGAATGCGAAATAGACCCCCTGGCCTCTCTGGAATAACAATGAAACAAATAAAGTACCTCCCTAGAAATTGTAAACAGTCTTTGGTAAATATCTTTAATGCCATCTTGGCCTCAGGACATTTTCCAGTGGTTTTTAAGACTGCTAGGATGAATCTTTTCTTGGTAAGTCCAATAAAGACATCCACCAACCTGGGAACTCTAGACCTATATCTTTACTTGAAGTCACTGGAAAAGTTCTTGAGAAGGTCATTTCCAACAGACTGAACTACTATATGGAGTTTAAACACTTTTTTACTGAAAAACAATTTGGCTTTAGAACACATAGAGGTACCAATCATGCAATAAATGTTATTTTTGACACTGTAGCAAGTCTAAAACATCAGGGCAATCTTGCCTTAATTACCACCAGAGATGTTCATAAAGCTTTTGATAGCTTATGGCATGATGGCCTTACATATTAACTCACTGACCTACCAGACCATAACTGGACTTTTCTCAGATTAATATATAATTTCTTAACTCAAAGAAAAATCATTCCCACCTTTCATGGCAGGTCGACAGAGTCTTTTATACCGACAGCTGGTGTCCCACAAGGTTCTTGTCTCAGTCCACTTCTGTTCAACATTTATTGAATGACCTTCTCAACCAGAGTTTAATGATACAATTGTGACACAGTTTGCAGATGAAGTTATTCATGTCGTTCTCATACTCCGGTAACAGGAAAATACAAGTATGAGAGAGTCATAGAAAAAATGAATATTGAACTTCGTCGAACATCTAATTGAAAAAGAAATGGAGAATTACAACTAATCCTGACACGGTCCTTGTTAGCACGATAGGATGTTTTGCATCAACAGTTGAAGATAAAGGAGGTATCTCCATCAGAGGTACACCTGTAGCCATTAGAAACCCTAACAAGATCTTGGGATATGAAATAGACAGCTGCTCCACTCAACATCTCATGTAACTAAAAGATCAACATAGTCAAAGCCGGTCTTAGCAGTCTCTTTCGATTCAATCAAGCCCCTCAACATGTCAAAAAACATCTGTATAAAATGATAATAAGACCTATACTCGAATACCCTTGTGTCCCAATGTCATTAACAACAAAGACCAACATGCTACGGTTACAAAGGGTCCAGAATAGAGCTCTTCGCTTCATTACCGATACCAGGAGGAGAGACAGAGTTAAAATGGCAGATTTACACATACAACAAGATATTACTGCCATAAATGTACGCCTCGACACCCTAAAAAAGAAACAACTCTATACAATGCAAGAACTATACATACCAGATAGAGAACATCCTCTCCAAGTTGAAAATACTACGGATTATATCATCAATACTCCTCCTCACAGGACTCAAAGAATGACTCTCCCACAGAGGGTCCGTCGTTTTATCCATAAAGATGATTACCATCGACCCATGATATTGAGCAACCTCCCTGATGAAGAAGATTGGGTACCACCAGAACCCTTCTATGTATACTGAGAACATCATCGCCCCCAATTAGGGAGACATCTTATATAACAATCTAATGTAAAAATTCTGCTATTTACTATGGCTGGACACCACCTGTAAGTAGCCATTGTCACGTAATTCTATAAACTGGCCAGAAAATTATTGCCTTCATTGTCGCATAAATATCCGCTGTGCAATCGCAAAAAAAAAAAAAAAAAAAAATTGCAACTTGTATATTTACTACCAATTCAGAGTCATGTATTTATATATCTGTTATATCTATGTGACTCTGATGGGTTAGTATTATACCCCTTCATGAATATCTTATCATTTCACAGTACACTTTTTATAATTACACAAAGCGTTTGTGGTGCCCACTTACCTTTATATATCCTCCTCTCTCCCCCTCCCACCCTTTATATCCTACCTCTCTCCCCCCTCCCACCCTTTTCCAATATTTCTATCCTTACCCATCCTTCTTCCTTACCCATCCTTCTTCCTTACCCATCCTTCTTCCTTACCCATCCTTCTTCCTTACCCATCCTTCTTCCTTACCCATCCTTCTTCCTTACCCATCCTTCTTCCTTACCCATCCTCTTCCTTACCCATCCTTCTTCCTTACCCATCCTTCTTCCTTAACCCATCCTTCTTCCTTACCCATCCTACCAAAGCTCTGGTCATAAGAAGAAGAAGTATTTACAGTTTCTTGATTCATTAATCCAACATTTATTGTATGCTTTTGTTACATGACCTTTTTGTAGCCTGTAGTGATGCTTTTTTTTTTGCTCTATATTCCATATGTTTGTCTTCTACATTAATTCCTCATTTTCAGCCATGATGCAATGTATTAAATTCATCTTTATTAATAACACTGATTACAAGTTACCTTTGAATAAATTCTAGCTACTTGAGCTTAGCAATTACATATAAAAGATTGTAATATAAATTTTAAATGTACATGAGCTTAGCAATTACACATACATGATATAAATCTTGGCCATAATTGGCTTATCAAAATTAATATTATTCAAATTAATATAATCCTTGCCAGAATTTGGCATAGCAAAATTAATATTATACACATTAAAATAATTAGCTACACTTAGCTTATCAATTACACATACACTGATATAAATCTTGGCCAGAATTGTCTCATCAAATTAATATTGTACAAATACATTAATATAAATCCTAGCCACTTTGGCTTAGTAATTACATATGCAAGAAAATTATAATATAATTTTAAATGTGCATTAATACAAACCTTTAGCCAAATTTGGCTTATCAAAATTAATATTTTAATAATTATAATCTACTACACATTAAGTAAATTTGTGAACTTAACATCCACCTCCTGTCATTTCACATATAATTATTAAGTAATTAACTAATTAATGACTTCACTAATTACCTCCGGTTTAAGAAGGACCAACGGGCAAATTAAATGTGGAAAATTACATATACCTGAATGTATCATTATGTATATAACAGTAAATGAACAAAGATAATTATTATTTATCAGTTAGACAAGTAGGAATTTGGGACACCTAGGTCGCAAAAAATGTCCCCCTTCGATACCTACCACTGTCATATCCACAAGTTGCTCTGGACCTATTAATTACAAATGAAATATACATCACCAGGAAAGATGGTAAATATATAAATTTGTGGATTGTATATTAAAATTAAAAAAGGATTATATATACACACATTTACATAACAGAAAGAGAATATCTTAATATCACTCACCAATTTGACTGGAGATTAAAGGGGTATCATACTCAGAAAACCTCACTGTCTATATATGAAAATAACACTGGCCAGAGTTAAACATAACAGACTTATCTGAGGTTTCTGGAGCTGTCTTGTCCAGTCGCCTGATATCTCAAGTTATGCAGGTATGCACATCCAACAATTTCGCCTCCTATTTGAGAGGTGTCAGCCCAATTTTACCTCTAGAGCACGAAAAATTCTTCCCATTCACTAACGTCTGTTACTCTCAATTCAAACAACAATGGCGAGAGACTTCTGCGCAGGTGCAGCTTCCCATTTTCGATAACATAATTTTTATTAAATACAGTATGGCCATCTTTATACATATAACTACTGTATTTCTGGAAAATATATACAGTATTTTCCACAGTGTTCAAATTTTGCAAGAGAGCTTTTTAAGGGTGTTCAAATGATGTATGAGAGTGTTTTGAAGGTGCTCAAATGATGTATAAGAATGTTTTGTTGGTGCTCAAATGATGTATAAGAATGTTTTGAAGATGTTCAAGTGTTGTATGAGAGTGTTTTGAAGGTGTTCAAATGATGTATGAGAGTGTTTTGAAGGTATTCAAATGATGTATGAGTGTGTTTTGTTGGTGCTCAAATGATGTATGAGAATGTTTTGAAGATGTTCAAATGATGTATGAGAGTGTTTTGAAGGTGTTCAAATGATGTATGAGTGTGTTTTGGTGGTGTTCATATGTTGTACGAGAGTGTTTTTGTGGTGTTCAAATGTTGCATGAGAGTGCTTTGGTGGTGTTCCAATACTTTATGAGAGTGTTTTTGAGGTGTTCAAATGTTGTGTGAGTATGATTTGGTGATGTTCAAATGTTGTATGACCAGTATCTAAGACCAGGATCCAAAGCCCAAAACATACAACCACAACAGGTGAACAATACTTGCACTGGCAGCAGTGCGGTGACAAGTTGCCAGATGCTGATGACGTAGTCGTCGTACATGGGCCTTCTATCACTATTTTGAAAATCCTTCACCCATGATGTTTATAACCACATATGCTCATACATCCCCGTTCCTCAAGTGATTTCACTTTTCACTTATGATAGAATACACTTCACATTCGGTGTTACACTTTATATGTATAATGTCACACAACTGTTGTGACGTCTCTGCTAGAGTAGGCCTACTCCTGCTGCCTTCCCTTGCTATATATTTTATTTTTCCTTTCTCCTTTTGCTAATTAACTTTTTCACTCTCACTGTATGGTGCCCCACATTTCACTTGTTAACCAATCTCTCATAATTCTTGAACACCCGCTTCCACACTCGCTTTGATCTTTGAATATTTGAATATGTGTGGCATCAGGTGCCTACCTGGCCCCTAACGGTTTGGCACTGAAATATTAATGATTTCAGGCTTCCTCTCGACTTTTTTTTAACTAATAACTTTGGTTATCACTCGTAGCATAGTTCACTGACGTTGTCACTACCACTGATTACTGCTAGCAGTTACTGCATGCCTTAAAAACACTAAGGTTCTCGGAGCCTTGTGCCCCCACGTCTGCGTGACTGACTCGTGTGTGTGTGTGTGTGTACTCACCTAATTGTGGTTGCAGGGGTCGAGACTCAGCTCCTGGCCCCGTGTGTGTGTGTGTGTGTGTTTTTGTGTGTGTGTGTGTGTGTGTGTGTGTGTGTGTGTGTGTGTGTGTACTCACCTAATTGTACTCACGCAATTGTGGTTGCAGGGGTCGAGACACAGCTCCTGGCCCCACCTCTTCACTGATCACTACTAGGTCCTCTATCTGCTTCCAGAGCTTTGTCATACCTCGTCTTAAAAATAACTATAGGCATCTTACTAACAAAGAGAATGAAATGTGCTCGATTTTAAATAATAATTTTCTCTCAGTTTTTACACAGGAAGACACTAACAATATTCCAGTAATCAATTTTTATAGTGGGCCTGAAGAAGATAAATTAAGTAACATCACAGTCACTAGTGAAATGGTTGTGAAGCAGATAGACCGACTGAAGCAAAATAAGTCACCGGGTCCTGATGAGCTTTTTTCAAGGGTTCTTAAGGAATGCAAAATGGAACTCTGTGAACCATTAATTAATATTTTTAATTCATCTCTTCAAGCAGGTGTAGTGTCTGATATGTGAAAGATGGCTAATGTAATTCCTATTTTTAAACCAGGGGATAAGTCGTTACCGTCAAATTACCGCCCAATAAGCCTGACCTCAATTGTAGACAAATTACTAGAGTCAATTATAGCTAAGATTATAAGAAGCCATCTGGATAAGCATAATCTGATTAATGATACTCAGCATGGATTCAAGAGAGGTCGTTCTTGTCTAACTAATTTATTAACTTTCTTCAGTAAAGCTTTTGAGGCTGTTGATCACGATAAAGAATTTGATATTATTTACTTAGATTTTAGTATGGCATTTGACAGAGTACTGCACCAAAGACTTAAATAAAGTGGCAGCTCATGTCATCGTGGGAAAAATGCTGTCATGGATCGAGTCATGGCTCACAGACAGGAAGCAGAGAGTGTCCATAAATGGGGTTAAATCCGAGTGGGGATCCGTAGCAAGTGGAGTACCACAGGGATCAGCCTTAGGCCCGTTGTTATTTATAATATATATCAATGATCTTGATGAGGAAATTACTAGTGATATGAGCAAATTCGCCGATGACACAAAGATAGGTAGGATAATTGATTCAAACGTAGATATCAGGGAACTTCTGGAGGATTTAGACAAACTCAATACCTGGTCAGAAAAGTGGCAGCTGCAGTTCAATGTACATAAATGCAGGATTCTGAAGCTCGGGAGTGTCCATAACCCTAGCACTTACAAGTGTGTAAGTGGAAGATGGGTATTAATAAAGGGGATATTAATAAGGCCTTGAGGATATCTCTCCAAGAGAGAACCCGCAGTAATGGATTCAAATTAGACAAGTTTAGATTTAGAAAGGATATAGGAAAGTATTGGTTTGGAAATAGGGTAGTTGATTAGTGGAACAGTCTACCTAGTTGGGTTATTGAGGCTAAAACCTTGGGTAATTTCAAATTTAGGTTGGATAAATACACGAGTGATTTGAGTGGGACTTGCATATGAGTGGAAAGAGTTATCTTGGGTGGCATTGAAAATTGGGTTCGGCAAATGTTTTGTTGTAAAGTAAAAGGACACAAGTGCAACTAATTTGACATTTTATTGTGGCAACGTTTCGCTCTCCAGGAGCTTTATCAAGCTATTACAGACAATACATGGACACAGAGGGTATATAAAGGCTCAGAGTGAGGTGCAATACTAGTGAGGTACCATTTCGATGTTCACTAGTGGTAGTAGTAGTAGTAGTAGTAGTAGTAGTAGTAGTAGTAGTAGTAGTAATAGTAGTAGTAGTGACAAAAATAATACAATATGGTAGAGCAATTAATTCGTACATGAGTAAAAAGATATAAAAGCTATTACTTGGGTAACAAAAATAGGTTGGACAAATATAGACTGGAATGAGGCAGCTTGTTTCAGTGTTCACTCTGTGCTTTGTGTAGTATAACAGGAGAGACTATGTGATGGCAGGGTTTACTGTTTTCAGGAGGATTCTTGCTAAGACTTCGGAGATGGTGAAGCTGCCGTTGTTTTGTTTAATTGTATTCGAAACAGCGATCAGTGAGGATTCGAGGCACTTGCGTCTGCGGAAATTAGTTTCTTTGATCACTAATTGGGCGTCTCTGAATTTCATGAGATGATTGGTGGAATTTATTTCGGTGTTGTACACAGGCGTTGTTCAAGTTATCGTTCCTACATGCGTAAATGTGTTCATTGAGGCGGGTGTCGAGGTTTCTGGCTGTTTCACCTACGTAGATCTTGTCACAGCCTCCACAGGGTATAGTGTAAACTCCTGCATTGACTGGTTCGTGGTGCTTGGATTTTGTCCTGGTTAGATCCTTTATTGAAGTGCTAGAAGCGATGGCGACTCTGGTGTTAGCTTGTGAAGTACTTTTGAGACGTTCAGTGCAACCTGGCTGTTGGGAAGAATTATAACTTTGTTGGGAGTGGTGTTGATGCGTGGAGAATTAATGATCTGAAGAGCTCTTTTCTTGCAGTCTTTGATGAAAAAAGGAGGAAAATGTAACTCAGTGAATGTTTGGTGAATGTATGTACACTCCTCGTCAAGAAACTCAGGACTACAAATTCGGTATGCTCTTAGGAAAAACCCGATGATGATGCCTCTTTTGGTCTTGGTATCTTGACTGGAATAGAAGTGTGTGAGATCATTTTTATTGGTGGGTTTCCGATAAACTTGAAATCTTAGGTTGTTGTCTACTTTGTGAATGAGGACGTCGAGGAAAGGTAGCACTGATCGCTGTTTCGAATACAATTAAACAAAACAACGGCAGCTTCACCATCTCCGAAGTCTAGGCAATAATCCTCCTGAAAGCAGTAAACCCTGCCATCACATAGTCTCTCCTGTTATACTACACAAAGCACATTACAGAGAATGAACACTGAAACAACCTGCCTCTTTCCAGTCTATATATTTGTCCAACCTATTTTTATGTTACCCAAGTAATAGCTTTTATATCCTTTTACTTATGTACGAATTAATTGCTCTACCATATTGAAACGTTGTCAATAAAGGATCACATTAAACTGCATAAGAGTTTATGTGTTGAATGGTGACCTGTACTTAACTCAGTGGTGACCTGTACTTAACTCTGTGAAGAAGTGTCTTGTGTGCTCCCCGTGGACTGAATCAAGATGCCCTCCATCGAGCAACTTTACCAGCAACTTAAGGAAGAATTAAGGGTAGCGAAGATGGAGATACGGCGATTGCCTGAGGAAAACAAGAGGATTCGTAGTAGTCCTCCTGTTTCGAGTCCTCAGGTCAAGAAGGAATCGTGGTCAGTGGCTGGACAGCAGGGGACGACGAAGTTGACGATCAAGAAGACGAATGGAAAGCCAGAAACGATGAAGAAGAAAGACACTGCTGTGGAAACTCCTGTGGAAACCTCCAACGCATTCTCGGTGCTACCTGACGAATGTGAGTCGACTACTGGGATCGTCACGACGAACGACAACAAGGAAGGTAAGAATATTGTTGTTGTTGGGGATAGCCAGGTTAGATACATGGATAGGGCATTCTGCTTGAAGGACAGGAGTAGGAGACAGAGGGTTTGCTTTCCTGGGGCTGGGATGGAGGACATTGTTAGCCGGCTTGACAACATCATGAACGATTATGGGATCAATCCTATTATTTGTCTCAGTGCTGGAGGCAATGATGTAGGCAAGCGTAGAAGTGAGGATTTAGTTAGAAAGTTCAGGACAGCTATAGACATAATTAGGAAGAAGGGGAGGGGGCGCCCTGTTATATGTGGCATTTTGCCAAGATGAGGTGTTGGTAATGAATGGTTGTCCAGAGCAACTGGTATTAATTGTTGGCTGGATAAACACTAAGGATAATGCAGTACCATTCATTGACAACTGGGACAACTTCTATGGCCGAAATGACATGTATGCCAGGGATGGGGTTCACTTATCCAGGGCAGGTGTGGGTTTTCTTGCTAACTCAGTTGAGGGGGTTGTTAGGACTTTAAACTAGGATTAGTTAGAGGTATGGGTTTAGAAATGATAAATAATGAGTATGGATATATTGACTTATGCTCTGATATTAAGAATCTTAATAGTAACTGTCATGGAGTAACTCTGGGTAATGATAATTTCAGAAATTGTGTAAAAAACAAAGATCAATAGGAAAAATGTGCAGAAAAAAAAACATATGATGGTATTTTATGCTAACAGTCAAAGTGCAAGAAATAAAATTAATGAACTACGTTTGGTAGCATGTGCTGGGAACTTTGATATCATTGCATTAACTGAAACGTGGTATGATTTAAAGAGTCGGGATATGACTGCTGAGTGTAATATTAAGGGATTTAAGTTGTTCAATGTGGATAGATGTAATGGGAAGGGGGGAGGAGTTGCATTGTATGTTCGAGAAAATATTAATTGTTGCGTAAAAACAGGTATAAAAATAGATGGAGCAGTAACAGTCTGTTTGGGTAGAGTTCGTGGAGGGTCAAGAAAAACTAATTCTAGGTGTAATATACCGACCTCCAGGCTTGGATCACGATAGAGGGAGACTTCTTTGGGACGAAATTGTTAGGGCTTCTGGACACAGTAACATAGTCATAGTAGGGGACTAACTTTAGTCAAATTGACTGGAATTCTTTGACAGGTAATCTAGAGTCCAGTGACTTTATGGAAACAGTTAAGGACTGTTTTCTGAAACAGAGCGTAACTGAGCCTACCAGGGGTAATAATTTGCTAGACCTAGTCTTGTCAAATAAGGAAACACTCGTGAATAATCTGGAGATCACTGAAGAGCTTGGCGCAAGTGATCACAAATCCATCACTTTTAACATTAATTGGGAATGTAAGAATAATGACAATACAGTAAAAATCCCTGATTTTCGTTCTGCCGATTATAATGGACTTAGGGAACATCTGTCTAATCTTGATTGGGGTTATCTAGCTAATGATTTTATTGACGATAATCATACTTATGAATATGAAGGGATCTGCTTTTATGATTGTTTTCTTAATAATGTACACAGTGCCCAGAGTATATACATTCCCCAGAGAGAAATTAGGTCTAATAATAACGATCCCAAATGGGTTAACAGGAGGCTAAAGCATCTTAGGGGAGAAAAGGGGAATTTATAGGCGCATCAGAAGAGGAGAGGTTAACCTCACTTACCAATATGTTCAGCTTAAAAGAGAAGTAAAAAAGGCGATTAGAAAGGCTGAACGTGACTATGAAATTAGAGTTGCTAATGAATCAAAGACTAATCCAAAGGGGTTCTTTCAAGTGTATAGGACGAAGGTGAAGAAAAAAGTAGGACCTCTGAAAATTGGGAATGGACACCTGACGGATAATGAACTGGAAATGTGTTCCTTATTTAATGACTATTTTTTGTCAGTTTTTACACAGGAAGATGTAAATGAGATTCCAGTAATTAACAGTTATTTAGTTCCTGATGAATTTAAGTTAACTTATATTACTTTCACGAGGGACATGGTTATTAAACAGATAGACAAACTGAAGCAAAATAAGTCCCCGGGACCCGATGAGCTGTTTTCCAGGGTACTTAAGGAATGCAAGATGGAGCTTAGTCAGCCATTAACGAGTGTATTCAATGCGTCCATCCTTACCAGTGTTGTGCCAGAGTTGTGGAAGATGGCTAATGTGGTTCCTATATTCAAATCAGGGGATAAGTCCACTCCTTCAAATTACCGTCCAATAAGCCTGACATCTATAGTGGGCAAGTCATTAGAATCAATTATAGCTGACATTATCAGAAGTCACCTTGAAGAGCATAACTTGATAAATGAATCTCAGCATGGATTCACGAGAGGTCGTTCCTGCCTGACAAACTTACTGACGTTCTTCAATAGAACATTTGAGGCAGTTGACAGTGATAAGGAATATGATATTGTTTATTTGGATTTTAGTAAAGCCTTCGATAGAGTACCTCACAAGAGACTCTTAAGAAAAGTGGCAGCTCATGGTATAGGAGGTAAAGTTCTAGCATGGATTGAGGCATGGCTTACCAATAGAAAGCAGAGAGTTACCATTAATGGAGTGAAATCTGAATGGGGATTAGTCACTAGTGGCATTCCACAAGGATCAGTTTTAGGCCCTCTCTTGTTCATAATTTACATTAATGACCTTGATGAAGGGATTACGAGTGACATGAGTAAATTTGCTGATGATACAAAGATAGGCCGTATAATTCACTCTGAGGAGGATATCAATGAACTCCAGGACGATTTGGACAAATTAATGTCTTGGTCTGAAAAATGGCAGATGAAGTTCAATGTGGATAAGTGTAAGGTACTTGCCCTTGGTAATGAAAACAACCTGAAGATTGAGACACTTATGCAGCATATGGGAATCTTTATTCAGGAAACGTTTCGCCACACAGTGGCTTCATCAGTCCAATACAAAGAGGAAGGCGTAAGGAGAGGAGGAGTATGAGGTAATCAGTCCCTCAGCCTGGAGATCTTCTTACAAAGAATTCTTCAACGCTTGTTCAACCTTTGGACAAAGACCTACTTCGACTAGTGGATGGTACCACTATGATCCCGCCTCCGTCTGCTTCAAGTCACCTCACTACAGTATATAAGCCACGTCTACGGCCCTATGCTGTACATTCTACAAGATTGATGGACTGAACACATCGACTCCAGGCTGAGGGACTGATTACCTCATACTCCTCCTCTCCTTACGCCTTCCTCTTTGTATTGGACTGATGAAGCCACTGTGGCGAAACGTTTCCTGAATAAAGATTCCCATATGCTGCATAAGTGTCTCAATCTTCAACTTGTCGGTTTTTCAAACCATTCATCACAACTGTCAGACACTGCAGCATCATGGGATCTTCTTACAAAGAATTCTTCAACGCTTGTTCAACCTTTAGACAAAGACCTACTTCGACTAGTGGATGGTACCACTATGATCCCGCCTCCGTCTGCTTCAAGTCACCTCACTACAGTATATAAGCCACGTCTACGGCCCTATGCTGTACATTCTACAAGATTGATGGACTGAACACATCGACTCCAGGCTGAGGGACTGATTACCTCATACTCCTCCTCTCCTTACGCCTTCCTCTTTGTATTGGACTGATGAAGCCACTGTGTGGCGAAACGTTTCCTGAATAAAGATTCCCATATGCTGCATAAGTGTCTCAATCTTCAACTTGTCGGTTTTTCAAACCATTCATCACAATGAAAACAACCGTCGAAGCTATAATCTAGGTGAAGTAGAGCTTGATCATACAGAATGTGAAAAAGACTTGGGAGTCATGGTAAGCAGAAATCTAAAGCCAATTCAGCAGTGCCTTAGTGTGCGCAACAAGACCAACAGATTACTTGGATTTATCTCAAGAAGTATAAGTAACAGAAGTCCAAAAGTTATTTTACAGCTCTATACATCACTAGTGAGGCCTCATTTAGATTATGCTGCTCAGTTTTGGTCCCCTTACTACAGGATGGATATAGGCTCATTAGAAAACATACAGAGAAGAATGACTAAAATGATTTACTGTGTAAGGAACCTCCCGTATGAAGCTAGACTCAAAGCCTTAAATCTCTACTCTCTGGAGAGGCGTAGAATGAGGGGAGATATCAATGAAGTGTTTAAGTTGATGACGGGCATAAACAAGGGAGATATTAATAAAGTACTGAGGGTGTCGAACCAGGTAAGAACCAGGAATAATAAGAACATAAGAACATAAGAATGGAGGAACACTGCAGAAGACCTATTGGCCCATGCGAGGCAGGTCCTTATCAAAACGACTACTACCTAAAGCTTCCCAAGAAATAACTCCCGTACCCAATGATATCAATCAAACCCAGCCCCTCCCACTCATAAGAACATAAGAATGTAGGAACACTGCAGAAGGCCTACTGGCCCATGCGAGGCAGTTCCTTATCAAAACGACCACTACCTAAAGATACCCAAGAAATAACTCCCGTACCAAATGACTCCATTCAAACCCAGCCCCTCCCACTCATATTTTTGTCCAGTCTCTTTTTTAAAAACCCTACCCAAGGTCCCTAGCCTCTTTTCCCCCCTGGGGGACGGTTCCCAGCATCTCCCAACTCTGTTTAAAAACCCCCAAATTTACTTACCTATGTTTTTTTAAAATTTTAAATTTTTCCCAATTTTTTAAATCCTTTATTTCTGGTTCTTCCTCCCCCTTCGCCCCCTAGTATTTTAATTAATATCTCCTTTTTTTATGCCCTTTCATCCACTTAAAACATTTCCCATTGAATGCCCTTTTTCATTTACGCCTCTCCGGGAGAGGCGAAAATTTTAAGGTTTTAAGCCCCTTCTTCATACGGGGGGTTTCCCTTACACAGTAATCATTTTAGTCATTCTTCTCTGTTTGCTCTCAAAAGATTTATACTTTTCCCCCTGTTGTAAGGGGACCAAAACTGAGCACAAAATTCAAAATTTTGGGCCCTCACTAGTGATGTATAGAGCTTTTTAAAATAACTTTTGGCCCTTCTTTTAAATTATACTTTTGAGATAAATCCAAGTAATCTTTTTGGTCTTGTTGCGCCCCTTTTGGGGCACTGCTGTCTTGGTTTTTGGATTTCTGCTTACCAGGGATCCCAAGTCTTTTTCTCATTTGTATGGTCAAGCTCTATTTCTTTCTCCCCTTTTTTCAGCCCAAAGGACATTTTTGTCCAAATCGTCCGGGATTTCCCAATTGATATCCTCCATCCTTCCCGGTTTTTGTGCCAAAATTTTGGGGAAAGTTTGGCTTAATGTGGTTCCTAATTCAAATCGGGGGATAAGTCCACCCCTTCAAATTCCCGTGCAATAAGCCTGACATCAAAGTGAAAAAGGTTGGATTTGAGAGGGACCTGACCTCCCACATCTGCGTTCTACTAGTGCCCTACTTTCTAAACTCCTGGGGGCTATATAAGGTCCATCCTGTCATATTCCGGAAATTTAAAATTTTTTTTAGGGGAAAATCAGAAGATAAATTATGTAACTCACAGTCATAGTGAAAGGGGTTGTGAAGAAAGATGGGCCCAAATTTGAAGCAAAAAAAGTCACCGGGTCCTGATGGGGTTTTTTTTAAAAGGGTTCTGAAGGAATGCAAAAGGAAAGTCTGTAAAACCATTAGCTAATTTTTTTAATTTTATCTCTTAAAACGGGTTTTGGCAGTGTTGATATTGGAAGATGGCTAAGGTAATTCCTTTTTTTTAAAACGGGGGACAAGTCGTTACCGTAAAATTTTCCCGGGCCCAAAAAACCCTGACCTAAATTGTAGGAAAAATTTTATTGAGTCAAATTATAGCTGAGTTTAAAAAAAGCCAATTCGAAAAGCATAGCTTGTTTTTAATGATATCAGAAATGGATTCACAAGGGGCCCGGTCTTGTCTAACAAATTTTTTAAATTTCTTCAGAAAAGTTTTGAGGGGTTGACCAGATAAAGAATTTGATTTATTTACTTAGATTTTAGTAAGGCATTTGATGAGTTCCCCCCCAAAGATGTTAAAGAACGTAGCAGCCCCTGGCTTTGGGGGGGATGGGGGTGCTCTCGTGGGATCGTCATGGTCACGGGGGCCCAGGAAGAAAAGAGTGTCCAAAAAAGGGGTTTTTAAAACCCCCCCAGGGGGGGTTCGAAAACAAGTGGCTTTCCCCCAGGGTTTGTCTTCGGCCCCCGTTGTTTTTATAATATTTATAAATGTTCTTTTTAAAGGGAAATTACTAGTGATATGAGCAAATTCGCCAAAGACACGAAGTTTTTTTTTTTTATTATTATCACACGGGCCCGTTTCCCAAACCAAAAGGCGGGGTGGCCGAAAAAAAAAAAAAACTTTCACCATCTTTTACTCCATAAACTGTCTTCCCGAAGGGTGCTTTAAAACTACATTTTTTAAAAACTGGAAAACATTAACCCCCTCCCCTTCAGAGTGAGGCACTGTATTCCCCAATCTCCCGGGGCTCAAGCCCGGGCCCCTGCCGGTTTCCCTGAACCCCTTTTTAAATGTTACTTTGCTCACACTCCAAAGCCGTCAAGTATTAAAAAAACCCTTTGTTCCCTTCATCCTACAAAAAACGGGGCACGGGATGCCTGCGGGGAAATCCAAGCCCCCCGCACACAAAAAACCCCCTTTACCCCCCCCTCCCCCAAACCCCTTCCCAGGCCCACCCCCAAACCCCCCCTTTTTCCCTACAGACTGATTAAAACCCCTTTAAAACTTCTGTTTCGCCCCCATTTCTCTCTACATGTCCCAACCCCTCCAAAAACCCTTCCTCAGCCCTCTGGGCAAAAAGTTTTGGTAATCCCCCCCTCCTCCTAAATTCCAAAAAATACGAATTTTTTGCTTTATTTCCCCAAACCCCACAAATTTCCCTCAGAATTTACATCTCCCCTTTCCTCCCGCCTTCTTTCCCCGCTGAAAACATTCATCACCCACGCTTTACACCCAAAATAAGAGCGTTGGTTAAAAAATATTCTTCAACCCTTCCCCTCTTTGCCCCCCCCCAAAGGGCAAAGTTCTTTGTCTCCAAGACCCCTAAGTGCACCACTCATCTTTTTTCCCCCATCAAAATTTTATGATTCCCCCTCATCTTTCATAAGGGCCCAATTTCCCCCGGGCACGTCCACTCCCAAAAAATCTGAATTTCATTTTCCCCTCCTCCTTTCTCTTCCCCCCATTGATATTCAAAACTTTAAACACCTAATTTTTTGTTATCCCCATTTAAACCCCCCTCCCTTTTCCCGGGTTTTTCAAAAACCCTTTTAAATTTTTTTTCTTTTGCACACCCTACCAAATTCATCCACCAATCTCTGAGCTTTTTTTCAGAATCTTCCCCAAAAGCACGTGTCATCAGCAAAAAAAAAGACAGCTGTGACAACCCCCCACTTTGGGGTGTTTAAAACTTTATCTTTTAACTCCCGCCTCTTGCCAAGCCCCCCCCCATTTACTTCTCTTTTAACCCCATCCCATAAATATAATTTTAAAAAACCAGGTGACTCAAAACAAATTTTTTTAAAGGGGGTAAATTTTACTGGGGAAAAAAAATTTCCCCCTTTCCAAAAATACCCCCCAAATTGAGCCTCACTATCCTCGTAAAAACTTTCCCCTGCTTTCAGTAAAAACCCACCCCCTTCACCATTAAAACTTGCAACATCTGGGCCCCAAATTTCCCCCCTTTTCCACCCTGTCATACGCCCCCTTTTTTTAAAACCATAAAAGCCCCAAAGCCTCTTTGGTTTTTTCTAAAATCTGTTTTACTTATATGTTTAAATGTAAACACCGGGGCCCCACCAAACCCCCCCTTTCCCTAAAAGCCCCCTTGTTCATCTTTCTATTTCCCATTTTTCCCTTTACTCTTAATTTTTTTCAATTATAAACGAAGTTTGGTAGGAAAAATTGATTTAAAATGAGTTAGGGAACTTCAGGAGGGGTTTAGAAAAACCCCCATCTTGGTAGAAAAAAAAAAAATGGCAGATGGAAATTCAAGTTGTTTAAAGCCAAGGGTTTGAAATCGGGAGTGTCCCCAAACCCCAGGCACTTATTAAATTAAAAAATGTAGAACCCCTTTAAATACCCGATTTTCCCCCCAAAAGGATTTGGGGGGTTTTGGAAGCAGAACCTTAAACCAAAAACAGCCAATGGGCCCAAACGTACGTATAAGGCAAAAAGATTTCTGGGGGTTTATATCAAGAAGGTTAAACAACAGAAGTCCTGAGGGGCATATTTCAGCTTTTTAATCATTAGTAAAGGCCCCCCACCTAGATTATGCGCTCAAAATTTTGGTCGCCCTTTTTAAGAATGGCATAAATTCGTTAGGAAAAAAATTCCCGCTTTGGATGACTAAAAATTTAAAACTAGCAAATTTGAAAAATTCCTTTTGAAAAAAGATTTAAAAACCCCTTAAGTACATTACTTGTTAGACGAAAAAATGAGGGGGGGACCTGATCCCAAGTGAATTAATTTGGGAAAATAGGTATTAATTAAAAAGGGGATATTAAAACGGTCTTGAGGATATCTCTCCCCGGGGAGAACCCCAGTAATGGATTTAAATTAGATAAGTTTTGATTTTGAAAAGGGGAAAAAGGAAAAATTGGTTTGGAAAATAGGGTAGTAGAAGAGTGGAGCAGTCTTCCGAAATTGGGTTATTGAGGCTGGGACTTTGGGGAGTTTCAATTTAGGGTTTTGGGTAAATTTCCCTGGGGGTGGGATGGGGTTTGGGTTGAGTGGGACTTTTACCCTCCCGAGCCCCCTTTTTTCTTGGGTTTGCATTGAAAATTGGGGAGGTCAAATGTTTTTTTTGTGGGATGAATTGTAAAGGACCCGCCCCGGGGGGGCGGCGGGCCCGCTGCAGTGTTCCTCCCTTTTTTTTGTTCTTATGTTCTTATTCAGAGCACCCGCTTTCCCCACGATTTCATTAACCCAACCAAAAGGGGGAAAAATCCCAAAAAAACGGTTTGGGAAAAACCAATGAGTCGTCCAAACTAGCCCCTTTCAGCTGTCCCTTAGTGGCGGGGGCAGTCAAATTTTTAATGCAATTTTTTTTTTAAAGGGGGGCCTTTGTTGTGTCTGTACAGCGACAAGAGGGTTGGGGAAACACTTTCCCCTACTGTTACCCCTTGGGGGCCGGGTTTCTTGGGCTTGGGGCTTCCCCAGCACTGAGGGCCCGGAGGGAATGTGTTCCTAAGGGGATGACAACCCTTTTCACTGTAAGGCCCCTGTTGGGCCTTTAAGTATCTTCGAAGCAAAAAACCCTTTGGGGCCAAGGTGAACTTCATTACTAAAATACCCAATGCTTCATCCATGCTGAAGGTCACCTTCAGTGACGTCAACATGGCAGCCAAAGCTCTCGCTGATGGTCTGGCTATTCACTACTTCCACATCAACCCAGCCTTCATCGAAGCAGAGAAATTCTAACATATCTCACAGTGCTATAATTGTTACTCATACTTGCACACCACAAATGATTGTCCTACCAAGGACAAGAAGTTCTGCTCCACCTGTGGCCGTGAGGGTCATGACTTCAAGAATTGCACTACTGCTTCACCACCTAAATGCTTGAACTGCAAGAATGACCACCATACTCTTGCTGCCAGGTGCCCTACCAGAAGAGACATAATCAAGAAACAACAACAACAACAACAACAACAACAAAAGAAACCCAACCCACAAGCAACCACATATTCTGCTATCGCCAAGCTTCAAGCAGACACTACCAAGATACTACATGCCACGCAAGCTGCTCCCACCACTTCCCTGCCAGCACCTACTGCCGACTCCACCAAGATTCTGTTTTGCATTATGTATGCTCATGTACAGAATGCAGCTGAGCCTGGTTCCTTCAACACAACCATCAATGAACTTTTCAAACTAAATAATATGCCTGGCCTCACATTCCCTGCATCACCACCTTCCACTGAGATCCTAAAATCTACTGCAAATATTACCAGCATCACAGCTGCTCCACCACTGTCACAACCTCCACTAGATACAGAGATGGACCAATCAGAGACCACTGAGACGTCGGCAAACCCCACCAATGAGAGTCCACTACCGCTTGCATCCACTGCTAGAGCAACTGACCAGTCGGAAATCTCGCCTTCACCAGTTCAGATAACCAGCCAAGAAAGCAAAAACACAAGAAACTGTGGATGCACCTCACGGTGCCACTGACACTGCTGCACCACAACAAGTCCGATACCTGAAGGGTGTAATTCTACACAACCAAGCAGTATAAGAACACAATGCTGTCTTCAGAAATCCATCAGCACCTCCAGGACGGAACAGTCAAGTATACCTACGACCAAACTGTTACATACACCACTGCAGACATGACCAGACTACTCACTGCCAACACCCAACACCTTGTGGAAGTCGAGTACACCTCTAAGAGGAAATTCAGGATGCTTCAGAATGGGGACCTTGAAGACGGTACCCTCGTCTAGCACGACTATCCATGACCATTCACCATGAAGATAAGCTTACCCAGCACTTTGCTGTCTGCTAAAGCTGGGGTGTAGCTCCAATCTACCCTGTAACTGCTGTCTCTGCCCGACTGCGCTTCTCTTTGGGGAAGTCAGTGCAAGATAGAAGACGACACCCTCCAACCGGAGGGCCAAGAAAGAAGATGATCGTCACCCCCCACCCGGGGGGCAACTGCCGGGTCAACATCTGGAGAAGACCTGGGCTGGAAGTACCAGCGAATCAACATGAATGAAAATGATAAATTAGACACATGTGCAACTCTTGGGTATCTTTATTGAGGAAACGTTTCGCCACACAGTGGCTTCATCAGTCCATACGTAGGAGAAACTTGAAGAACAGGAGGAGAATGAGGTAATCAGTCCCTCAACCTTGAGTCGATGTGTTCAGTCCATCAAGATTGATGGACTGAACACATCGACTCAAGGTTGAGGGACTGATTACCTCATTATCCTCCTGTTCTTCAAGTTTCTCCTACGTATGGACTGATGAAGCCACTGTGTGGCGAAACGTTTCCTCAATAAAGATACCCAAGAGTTGCACATGTCTAATTTATCAACATGTCGGTTCTCTGAACCATCCATCTACAAATGAATGAAAATGAACAACACACGACACTCCACACAGGAGAGCACAGCGCTAGCACGATCGACACCATGCGTTGCCCATCTAGGGCAGGGTTGGTGCCAGAGCCCGAGTTTGTAGCTCACAAGATGAGGGGGGTACTTGTGCCTCCTCCCATGGGAGACTTAGGTCTCAGACACTCCCTAGACAAGGAACCAGTGCCGGGCCACCACTTGGAAGGGCCCGGGCCGGGAGAATACCGGCGAATCTTTAACAACAACTTCAACTCCATATTGTTTCAGACTTTGGAACAATGCTCTTCTCCAGACTGAGGGACTGACCACCTCAAAACTTTAAGGGTGATGGACTGATTACATCGTCTTCAAGTGTCTTCTGCTTCTATCAACTTTTCTGTACTCGACTGAAGAAGCATACTGTGTAGGCAAAACGTTTCGAAATAAAGATACCTGACTGTCGCCCAAGTAATCTGTTGGCCTTGTTGCGCACACTAAGGCACTGCTGTTTTGGCTTTAGATTTCTGCTCACCATGACTCCCAAGTCATTTTCACATTCTGTATACACAAATACAGTTATAGATTATCATGCATAGCAGCATGTTGCAACCCCTGAATGGGTCACAATGTATATAATGTATATTACCTTTTCATATAATTTTATATTGCTTATATTTGCGATAATAGCTAAATCGTAAATATATTGCTTTATTTTATTATTTTATGTTACGGTTCAAATTTTAATCTTTAGCAGGTTAGTGCACTCCGTAACAACACACTTCATAGAATGAAAGGATATGGTTCCAAACTTAGAAATGTAAGGCACAAATAATAATTACTCAGTCTTTTCAAGTTTCTTTTTATTTAAAAGCTTAAATACTTTAGATATTCATAAATATCTATTAAATATCAATGTCAGAAACTTTCCTTAACACAAGAAAACTCTTAAATAGAATGTACATGTCAATATGGTCACTACACTTGATAATGATCAGAGGAATATTACCGCTTCCTCAATAGTAACATTACTTGTGTGCAAGTACATATATTGAGAATTAACACTTTCACTGAGTAACCCCCGGGGCATAAGGATATATCACAAAGTTCTAAGCTTGCCCACTGGTCGTCACATCGTAACCTGAAGTAACAGTATATGATTGTCAGAAGACTTCACAATAAACCACAAGCTGGATCAGGAGTTTCTATAACCCAATTCTCTATCCAAGTGAGAATAAGGCGGAGTACTAGGAGGGTAGCTCAGTCAATGTACACTGAGTCAGCAGAGAGAGTGAACTGCCACAGACAGTAAATTCCTTCATGACATCAACTCGTCAAAAGGGGGAGAGGGTAGAGCGGTGCAAACTACCCACCAATGGAGATACCTTGTTATAAACCTTAGCCAGGTGTACCTACCTAACACATTACTCAAGATATATATATATACATTATACCCGGGTATATTCCTAAATCAGATAATATTATAAACTAGTGGAATCTTTAATTTAGCTAATATTAAAGAAACCCAGAGTATAATATTAAGTGGATAATACATATAAATTAATCACATTATGACCTTGGTCATAACATTTGACTTAGTTACTTTTGTTAGGTCTAGATTGTCTAACTACTGTAATTATCGCTTCTCATTCGTCTCTCAGCCCTTGAGTAGAGAGGACGTGTGCTGCTGCTACCCCCTGGTGTTGACTGGGTGCAGTAATATTTTCACAACTGGGCGGCTTGTCCCCGGGGAGTCAAACGTCTGTATTGAAAAAACCGGGGAGCATCACGGGGCCGTTAGGAGCTACTTCTACCAGCAAAAATTAGAGACACCTACGGCGTACTACTGAAGGATTTTTGGACTTGCCTTAAAAGGCCGAAGGGGTTTTTCAAAAATTTCATTCGACGATATGTTTTAACAGGGGTTAACAAGTTTCAGGAAGGGTCATGCGTCACGGTGGGGAGCTGATGTTAATTACTTCATTTGGGTAAAGTCGGGAATGTCCCATTGGGGGCGGATGATTGACATGGGGTTTTCCCATGGTAAATATGGGACGGTACACACGGTTACTCCCGGGAAGAGGCCCTGGTACGATAGGGGAATCCCTGAGGGTAGTCTCTGCAAAGATGACAAACGACACCCTATCCGCGTATGTGGTATGGAAAAATTTCAGAACCAGGTATTTGTGAATACGCAGGGCAACAGCACTTGTCTTGTGTGGGTCTTAACACCTGGCACGCAATGTGGTAGAGGAGTGGAGACAACGACCTGCAACAAAAGAAAAACGTAGAGGTGAGGGAGTGGGCAAAAAGCCTTTTTCGACACTGACTCCGCGATGCGTCATGGAGTGAGGAGGTTTAGAAGGCAGAGGGTGGCAGGTGTACGGGGGGGGGCCCCCTTCCCTTTACGGGTTCAGGCATTGGGGAGAATCGCAGAAAAAGATGCAAGGGGGGAAGCATTGACGCGCTTGTGGATATTCGGGGACGGGGCCGTATCAGGAAGAAGGCACGATCCTGGATCTTGGGGTATTTTGGAGGGCGGAGGGGGCGAAGGTAGTTTGTCCTAAGGTGTGTGACAAAAGGGTGTCTTGCGGTGAATACGGTGGAGGTTGAGGTTCATCGTGGTGTGAGCTTTATGACGAGATGCAGGTCGACGGTCACGCGAACGCGCAGCAGTGCTTTTTGATTTAGATGAAGTCTTACCCCGCACAACGTTTAGGGAAGAAAAAAAATGGGCGGTGCACGCAAGGGTTCAAAAGACATCAGGGACAGGGGTCGGTAAAAAGTGCCCAAAAAGGGGGGGGGGGGGGATAAAGTGCAATGGGGGGAAGGGGGCAAAAAGGTTTTGTCAGAGGGAAAACCCCCCCTTTTGGGTTTTTAAATGCTTGACATTGAACATCAAAGGTTTTGAGGTCGCAAGGAAAGTGTGGTGGTTTAGGGAGTTTTTGGAGCGTCAGGGGTTTGCGTGGTGTTCTTGCAGGAGATAATTATAGACTGGTTTTTAGTTGAAGGTGGGGGGTTTTAAAAAGGGGTTTTTTGAACTGCTCGTTGAAAGGGGGTGTGGTATTTGGAAAAAAGGAAAAAAGCCCGTTGGGTTTTCAGGCATTGTTTAAGGGGGGGGGGGGGAGGGTGAACTGTGGATGGTTATGGGGTCAGGTACAGAGACGTTGGTGGTGTGTATGGACCCCGGGAGAGGGAGCGTACGCTTAAGAAAAATTTGGAGGGGCGTGTTGGGGTTTTTAAATTTGGGGGATTGCCAGGGGTTTTCCTTAGGAGGGGGAGGGGCGTGGATAAGGCGTAAGGATTGGAAACCCAGGGGGGGGGGATTGTTGGGAACATTGGGAGAATTGTTTCAGGGGTGGGGTTTAATCGATATCTGGGGGGGGGGGGTTTTGAGTTTCATTTTTTAGGGTGGGTATGCTCAGGCTCGATCGTTTGTACGTCCCCCGAAGGGATAATAATAGGGTGAGGGTGTTGGATGTGGGATTTTCGATCATAGGGGTGTTATGGTGGATTTGGGTTGGGAGGGGTTGCCACGAAGGGGTAGGGGGTATTGGAAGTTAAATGAAATTTGGCTGCATGAAGAAGAATATAGACAGTAAATTTAAACAGTTTTGGAGGGGTTGGAGGCAGAAGCGCCGGGGAATGGTGATTGGTTAGATGGTGGGATCGGTGGCGAAATCGGGTATTAAGGATTTTTATGTACGTAAGGGAGGGAATATAATAGGTTAAAGTATGGGTTTAAATCTTATCTTGAGGGGCAGTTGAGGGCTTTGCTACGAACGAGGGAGGGTTAGTTACCCGGTGGGAGATTTTGGGAGGGATTAAAGGAGAGCATTAGGGATTTGCAAAATGAAAAGATTTGATGGTGCACGCGTTTTGGCGGGGTTGGAGGAGGTGTTATGGGGTGATAGGCCATCGCGTGTGTATTGAGAGGACAGCGTAAGAGGAGAGCGCGACGGAGATGATGGGATTAACTGTTCATGTGGGGATGGGGGGGTATAGGGAAGGGCAGGTATTGATGTCGACTGAAGGGTAGGGAGTGGATATCTTGATGTATGGTTTAGGTCATATGCACAACATGTGGGTATACGAGATGATGCTTTAAGGAAATGGGGGGTTAGTGCAATGCGAGCTTGATGGTAGAGATGGGGAGACTTTGGAAGGACAGTTTAAAGGGGAAGGGGAAATTTGGCAAGCTAAGCAGGTGCAAGTTTAGGTAAGGCACCGGGTGTAGACGGGTTTGCCTAATGATTTTTATTTTAAAGAATTGGGAAGTATTGAGGAGATTTTTAGTCAGATTGTTCAATGTAATGAAGGAAGATGGGGGCAATGGGTGAGCAGCAAAGGACTGCTGTTGTTGTATTAGTGCCGAAGGGTGGACAGACCACGGTAGAAGATTACCGTGCAATATCGCTTATGTGCGGTGATTATAAGTTATTTGCAAGGGTATTAGGGAACAGAATCAAACAGGTTTTAGGTAAAGTAATTGTTTAGGGGAAACAATATGGCATACCGGGTAGATCAATGTATGAAGGGCATGGAGTTATTAGGATTTTTATAGAGCATGGGGGGGAGGGGGAGGGGGTGTTTTTGGGTCTGGATTGGAGAGCTGCTTATGATAGCGTAGAAAGGGATGCATTATGGAGTTTTATGCGTTGGTTGGGTTTCGGGAGGGAAATTGTTTCTTGGGGAAAAAATTTGTACTGGGGGCAGTATGAGAATTCAGGTTAATGGCGACTAGGTGATAGCATACAGATGGGAAGGGGTTTGCGACAGGGATGTCTCTGTCCCCAAATTTGTTTGCATGTCTTCAGGAACCCTTTTATAGGGCAGTTAGGGGGAGTATGGCGAGAGCGAGGGTTGGTTTTGCACGAGAAGGGGAAGCGGGTATAGTGGGTTACGTGGATATACGACTGTCTTGGTGAGGGATGTGAGGGATTTACATAAGGTAGGAAGGGTGATAGACGTTTTTGGTGAGGCTACGGGGATGAAAATTAATGTAGTAAAATCCAAGTATTTGGATCTAGGGGATAGTGTACATAATGGTGAAGACTGTTGAGGGTGGATGGCGTGTGGTAGATCAGCTGTTGATATGTGGGATAGTGTACAGCGGAATGATAGGGATGCACAAGAGGCAAATTCGAGGCGCACCGTGGATGGAGTTTTGAAAAGATTTGGGGGGTTTGAGGGCAGAGCAATTAACGTTGCATCAAAGGGTTATAGTCACGAATGTCCTGTTGTATAGCAAGTTATGGCACGTGGTGGCAATATATCCGTTACGCGGTGTGGGTGCAACGGTTGCAACTGCGAGTATTCAGATTTAAAATGGGGATCGGGTTGTGACTGGCTAAGTAGAGGGTGGTGTCGCTTCCCGTTAGCCAGGGGGGGCTGGGGGGCTTATACCTCTTGGAAACGTATGTTGAGTGTGTTTCTGGGAAAAAGGGGGTTTGTGAGGGAGGGGGTGAGGGGGGGAGGCCTTGAAAAAACTGCGCATGGATATGCAACGGTGGTGGAGGGGTAGGGATTTAATGTTTGGGGAGGCTATTTTGCGAGTTTTACTGAAGGTAAGGGATCCGAAACAGCTTAAATTGAAGGTTCTTGAGAGGTGGGGGGTGGGTCTGTGGTTTGGGGGCAGTTGAGGGGGCATAATCTATGTTTTGCATGGGGTTCTGTATGGAAATGTCTTCAACAACTACGTGTAAAACCAAGTGTCAGGGAGGTTATGTTTTTGGTTTTTACATGGGATTTTGCCGTCTGGGGTTTGTTATTTAATAGGAGATTAAGGGAAGGTGGGGAGTGCAAAGCGTGTGGATGTCCGGAAAACCATTATTTCACGCTGTGTACTTTTGTACTTGTTTAGAAGATGTGAGGGTCTGGCTAAGTAGAGTAGTTAGGTTAGTGGGTGGGGAAGGTTACAGGTGTTGCGGGTGTTAAGTTTAGATATAGGTGGTGGAGTCAGCAGGTGGTGAATGCGGTTGGTATGTGGTCACTGATTTTTTTTATATATCTTGGGCAATGAGGGAGGTGGGGGTCGAGGAAAGGAAAAAGAGTGTTTAGGGGCCACGATGTATAGAACAAAGTGCCGCAATAGGGATCTTTATGGGGGAAGATGGAAGACAGCATTTACTGAAGGTTTCGTAGATTCAGGGTTTAAGGATTTAAGAGATTTAAGTGTCAAGTAAGGGGTTGCGGCGGGCTAGTTTTCTTGAGTATGGACATGTGTATGGATGTTAGCGTGTGTGGTATGTTTGGTAATATAAAAATAAGCTTCTTTTGTGATGTGAGTTTGGTCTGGGTATTGTGTAAGATATTTTTTCACATTGTTTTTTTAGAAGGTATTGAATATAATATGTAAGTAGGTGTTGTTGCACTACATTTGTGTAAGTGTGAGAGGGTACATCTCACAGTATTTGTGTGTTTGAAGGTTTGAGGTGACACAAGGCATGATCTAAGTATGTTTGGTTTTTCTTTTTGCCTCAAATTGTTATACAAAGATAATACTGTGGTGTATGTGATGTGTAGGTTTATAGGTATTCAACATGTTGTTGTATGTTCCCTTTTCGATAATTTTTTTTTAATTGTCATTTCAATGTACTTTGTATAGATTATACAATGGTATTGTTCTTTGCCATATGAAGTGGTTTTTTTTTAGGTTATGTTATGTTCTGGGTTTTTTTTGTATGTTAAGATGTACTTAGACTGTCAGCACCCTGATATAGGTTTTTCATGCTATGTTCTTAACGTAAGTTTTGGCTGTATGGTATACAGATATATCTAGCCAGTTTATAGACGCATTCCTTTTGTGTCTGAGATTTTTGTATACGGGTTTATTGTAACTGTAATGAGTCGGTTTTAAGCTGTTTTCTTTGTATGTTTATTTGTATTTTGGTATATGGGATAAGTATGTAGATGTTCTAGTAGGATTATGATGTTAGAGATCCATACTGTTTCCTTTTATTTTTATTTTTATGTATACTGTATTGGTTATAAATAAAATATAAAAAAAAAATTATCGCTTGTGGCTCGTTACTCTGCCGGCTTCTCGTTGTTGCTGGGCAGCAACTGTCCACAGAGCTTTTTTTTTTATATTTTATTTAAAAACTTCATGTACAGATATTAATAGGTACATATACAAAAAAATGATCAAGGACAACATCAGTAAATCAATATATAAACACAAAACAATCAAGGCAACATCTGCCAGTCTACTATATACAAGTTTTTATAACATATCACAATTTAAGAAGGAATAAAGTTATAATAACAAAGGCCACAAAATGGCTATTAATAAAACTCCTAAAATTACAACCTCAACACAATAATGCTCCAAGCTTAATGACAATCCCCCATAATACCACTCTCAACAATTACACCAGACCTACAATATGCCTTATTAAGAAACCTGTGCTGCAACACAGGTGACCCATCATCCCCCCCCCCCACTCACACACACATTGAAAACTAACCCTATCACCAACCTGAATAATCATGACTTTAAATTATCCTCAATTTAGGATTATTATGACACATGTCACTTGAGGAAGCATTTTTTAAAACCCTTTGAATGGTACAGGACTACCAAAATTACAATACCTTAAATAAGAACAAAATAATAGGTAATTACTACCAAAACTGATGCTGGCCCACGTTACAATAAAACAAAAATAACTCAGTGCTTCAAGGAAATAGTGAAAGGAAAACCCTCTCAAAAAAATTCAAATTCAATTGCAATTACCAGTGTAAGTGGAACAAAATTTCGCTACCAAAGAAATATACATGTTATATAATTTATAGGTTTTACATTAATAAAATGTTATATATTTAATCTGCTCCTTACACCTTCCCCATCAAGGGAACTAAGCAAACTTATCTTGCAAAACCCTCTCATCTGGTCACACACTAGTACCCCCAATCACCCCCAACCACATCACTCCCTTCCCAAGGAGGTGAGCCCGTTGTAATCCCCTGAACCCCCCCCCTTTACCAACCCACTCACCCCGGCAGTTAAAGCCCCTTATAACCCCAATAAAATCCCTATTGTTAGTCCTCTATAACCTTCAGAAAAATACTCTTCCCACCTTTTCCCAAAAATGTCTCTGTTGCGACACAAAGTTCGATAAAACGTCGCCGCCAAAGTCCTCTCAGCACATCCCCACCCACCTTCCCCTCATACCCCATAAAAACATATATGTAGTCCACGATGACATATGCTAAACCTCTTACCACACTCTCCTCCACACCACTCATATCAAGACTCAACGCTCGAAATTTACCGCCACACCTTCCCCCCCACCCTCACCACTACCTTACGCATCCATCCCCTGATGCACTCCAAACCTTCACAAAATAGACGACATGATACGCAGTCTCTTCCCACTGCATCTGCCACACCCCCCCACCCTCAATAACCCTCCTGTCTCGGAGCATCGCTCCCGTGGCAAAATCCATGCAGGAAACGGTCATAACCTCACGCCCCCTAGGTCGTATCCTTAATTTCTAAACCTTCGCCATATTACATCCCATGCATACATGGGGTAGATCCCTTCAACCGGCGCCACTACATGTCTCTCTAACAATTTACACAACGTTCCCACCTTTACTTTTCCTGGTTCCCTGGCTAACATTAAGGCGCGTAACACTGTCTCGCATTCTTCATTTCCCGCCCCTCCATACCATTTCCTCAGGTGAGCATGTACCTTATCTAGCTGACCCCCCCTCCATCCCCCTTGCACTCATCACTTCCTCTTAATAAACACACATTTCACGCGCTTTCTCAAGTCCAAAAAAACCCAACCCTCCCTACATACCGGCAATGTCACTACCTCCCTTCGCAACCAGTTGAAACCCTGAACCCCACAAAAATTGAACACCATTCTAAGAATACTCGGATCGCCGTTCCTGTTAACGGCATCACAGCCGAAACAAACCAGACTTTACTATATAGTATTACATTGATGACAATTACACGCTGCCTAAGGGTTTAAAATTTGGTGAGGTCGCAGCATTCCCAACCGTCGCTGCACCTTTTCCCAAACCATCCTATTCGAATTGCTAACCCTTGCAGCATCAGGTCAGCCTCATAATGACACCGCAGATTTTCAGACTCCCAGTCCTCCGCTGCACAACATCACATCCCCACTCTAATCTCTCTGTCCACTCCCCCACCCCCCATGATCTTTTGACTTTTCCAGATTTACCTTCATCCCAGTAGCTCTCCCAAAAGTGTGTACAACTTCCCCCAAAAGCCCTAACCGTGTCTCTCACTTGCCAAAATAGTGGTAATCATCAACATCCCCACCAAACCAGGCCGGCTTAGCTCACCACCCCTCCCCCCCGGCCTTAGACGATCCTCCCCCATCCATATAAAAGGGATCCTGAACACTTGCAAACAATATTTGTGATAAAGGACATCCCTGCCGAAGCCCCCGCTCCATGTTGACACCCCCCCCCCCACACACCCATTGATTTGCACCCTTACCTTCGCATTTGAGTACAGCGTATCCACCCACCCACTATTTCTTCCCAAAACCCCTTTTCGTAGGAGGGAAAATCCCTCAAAAGCCTTTCTTTCCACCCTATCATAAGCCCCTTGCCAATCCAACGCCACCAACGCTCCTCTTTTCCTTTCCATGTCCTCCAGGAACCCCCTTTATAATCCCGTGGCCCACGCTCATTGACCTACCAGGTAAACCAAAACTGAGACTCAAACACGACCCTCCCCACAACACATTTAAGCCGTTCCCAAGAATTTTCGCAAATTTAAATTTTTAATCAGCACAAAGCAATGAAATGGCTCGATAATCCGAAGGGTACTCTGCTGTTTACCCTTTGGGACCAACACCACCACCGCCGTTGCCTGAGATTCTCCTATCCCTTTCCCCCCGTCTTTCATGGCAAATTTATTAACCTTACTAGGAAAACCCCTAAGCAGACCCCCGTGCTGTACATAAAATTCGCTAGGTAAACCATCGATCCCGGGTGCTTACCTTCTTCATGTTTCCCTAAGGGCTCTCCATATTTCCCCCTCCTCAATGACCCCACCCAGTGCCTCCCCATCACTCCTCCCCAGTTTGCACGGCACATACTCACATACCTTCCCAAGAACCTCACCATCCACCCCACTACTTTTCCCGTTTTTCCTCAAACCATCTATCTGCATATGCACTCATCCCCTTGGTGTCCCTTAATTACCTGACCCTCTCTAAACCCCCACAGAAGATATGACTTGCAAACCTGGTATTGTAGTCGTTTCGCTGTCGTACCTTCTGTCCTCGCAGCACACAAGCTGATGGCTTGTCGCCCCAGAGTACTTCGTTAACCCCGCCTGTACCCGTACAGCTGCAAAACGTTTCTTCTTGCAAATCCCGTATTCTGTCCTTCAAAAATGTGTTATATCCTCCACCGGGTACACCCCGGCCACCGCCCCCCCCTCGTAACAATTCCGTAATCTAGATTCTAAGTAATTTGACAAACCATCCGCAATTGATTAATGCGTTTGCCTCCCTCACATAAAAATGAGTATTCGTAACTTAGCCACACTACCCCACCCACCATCCTACCACGTCTTCCCCAGTTTCTTTTGTCGGCACAGAGCTGTTCCCAAAATATTGCAAACGCTTCCACTCCCTCCCTATCCCCCAAAACCATCGTGTTCAGTTTCCAATAAAATTCCCTGCCCACGAGCCAAAGCATCCCATCCCACCTCCATAATACCGCCCTATGATCGGAAGACACCATCTCTATAGTTTTAAAAGACTCTACCAAAACCCTCCGAGATAAATTTTAACCTGTCAAACGAGCCGCATATCCCCTTCTTATAAACGTATGTTCCACCTCCCCCAGACCCCCCGAAAGCATCACGTAACTGAAGATCTCTAAGCAGGCCCCCCAAGACTGAGGAAAAATATCCCCACCTCTGGGTTCCATGTCTGTCTTCTTAATTACACAAATTCCAATCCCCCCCCACAATCGCGACAGACGGTAACGTGCGTAGGTAATACACGAGCTCCTCCGCACAAAATCCATCTTCCCCTTTCAAAGTCACTTTTTGCTGGGGCATACACACACACAAACGACTCTCTCTCCCATCCACCATCCTTCCACACGTAATACTCTCCCTCCCCCCCCCCCCCTTTCCTATGCAATACAAACGGGCCCGCCTCCTGATCAAACACAACCCACTCCTCCCTTTTAAACGCTCAGACGGCAAAAACATAAGCCTGATAAACCCCGGGACCACTAATTCAGGGCCAAGCTTAAAATTGTGCTCCTGCACAAAAGCTACGTAACCTTATACCTATTCAAAAACATCCTGAGCACTCCCGTTTAACACCATCACACAGACCATTAATATTTATTGTTACACACCTGAGGGCCAGCTTAAGGTTTCCTTCCCCGCCTCATGTCAAGATTCTTCCCCTTTTAGACTGTTCCCATGGACTGTGCCTTTGCCACAGTTTCCCCCCTCCCTTTCCCCAACCATCCCCCCCCCTTCTGTTGTGGCCCTCTCAAGAGTCACTCTGGGGTACCGAACCCCATGTCTTTTTCCCCGGCCTTTTCGCCGGTTGTCAGAACATCGTCCGAATCTGACGCTGCTGCCCTTTTCCTTGTAGCTCCCTCAGTTTCCATATCTGAGTCCTGGAGCCAGCACAATGGACTTCCACCTCTACCACCCTTAATCCGCCTCCATGCCCCTCCATGGCACTCGCACTGTCCACCACAGGTGCCACCCGATCCTCCCCTTCCCCACACACACCTTCTACCCTGATCCCAGGGTCTTGTTCGCTGTAACTCTCCACCTCCGTAGGGCTGTAACATAGCCTGTATCACCGTCTCCAATCCTCCTCAATAAACCTTCACTGCTGCGCCCTTTTGTACCTCCTCACTTGACAACTGTACTGTTGATGGGCCCGGTGATTCATGGATCACCACTTCTTCCGATTCCCCAGGAGGAGCCACCACCATTCACTCCCATGCGACCACGCCCTCCTCCTTGCACCCGTTCTTCTTTAGCATTGGGTGCTCATGCGCAGGTGCTCCGCCCCTTGCCGGCCCAGGAGCCACTGTTGATGGGCCAGGTGATTCATGGATCACCACTTCTTCCGTTTCCACTGGAGGAGCCACTACCCCCCTTCACTCCACATGCGACCACGCCCTCCTCCTTGCCCCCGTTCTTCCTTAGGCATCGGGGTGCTCATGCGCAGGGGCTCCCCCCCTTGCCGGCCCAGGACCATACTCCGCTTGCCACAGGGCGGCCGCCATATGGTCAAATTCGCCACACAGTCGGACGTACGCCTCTGCCCCACATACGCTACCATTACCTGGGTTCTAAAAATCTTCGAGATATACATACGAGGGTATAGGATGCCTAAGCGTAATCTTGAGATTAAAAGAAACCCCCAGGAAATCCCGTGTACGCACCTTTTACCCATTTGCCAGGTTTTGGGCCAGATGTACAGTTCCATAACGTTCGAAAAAATTTCGAATATCTACCCCATCAGCCCCAAAAGGCACGTTGCGGAGCTTAACCCACGAAAAAATGTCGTGAACATCAATCAACTTGACCCTCACTGCCGGTGTTTCAGTAATGCTGACATCTTGGTAACGATCAACCAAAGCCTTTTAACTTGAGCAGTTAGCACTTTCACGAAAATTCTATATACACCGTTCAGTGCCACTCCCTATAAATCCTCCGTCTCTGATGCCCTATGTCTCTCGTATAATTTTGGGCAATAACACATCGACTGACGTAGGTGTTTTAAAGCCCACTAATAAGTTTCAATGCCCACAGTATTCACTCTCCTGCGAACACCTGGGCGCCATGTCGTTGATGATTAGCTCGTCTGGGAAACAGTAGAGGGGTGCAAGCACGTCCGCACTCTACCTCATCCAGGCAGCGAATGCACAACACCTCCTCGTACCACTGCTGTCAGGTTACTGAGGAGCATCAGGCAAGGGGTCTGCACGGCCCAATAGCGATGCAGACAAAGAGTTCCCAATAATTAAAGGGGCCTCCACAGAGCTATCACATGATCGACGGGGGGGGTGTTCCACTCACCAAAGAAGTAGTCAGTCGGGCTAGACTCTCTTGTTGGTTGGACATTTCCTGGCCAGATGCCCCACACTCCTCTCTTGTGGGCCCTTGTTGGAGAATCGTCTGTCGCTTTCTTATTGTTGGTTCTGTTGAACTGTTCACAGAACATTGTCTAGACTTAGTGATTTTCGACGTTGTACTGAGGTTGTGTGTCGCATAGACACTCTGAGCACCTCAGGTCCTGAGCTGTAGCTTCTGACCTAATTTGTACTGGTATCTGTGTACTGACACAGTCGGGGATTTTCTTATGCTGAACTTAGATTCAGTAGTATGGGAGTTGGGTGACTTTTGTGGAGGATCTGCTGATGGTTCCTACTTAGTGTCGTTATATTATCTCCTTGTTCCTGATTGTTTCGCTATTGCTTGCTATACTGTTGTTAGGCTTATGAGCCATTTTATTGTTCAAGCAAGCTGTTCTGATTGCCAGGTGGTCAAGAAGTTAGTCGATGTGAGGACTTTGTCAGTCACAGGTTTAAGTCTACTCGAGTTTTGAGACATAGCGAACTACTTAGAGCACTTACACACATGCACACAAAGTTACTTGTACATATTTGTAATATCTTATTAAATGTTAATGTACCAGACGGTACTTAAGTCTTATAAATGTGATATGTGCCTTCAGCACAATACTACTGTACACGAGAGAAGTGATTATAATTATTTTGATTTTGATTAATTTAATTTACTTTGATCTTATACCTCCAGACGTTATTAATAAACTTATTAAATTTTAATTTCTTTAGTTAGTAGCCTACCAGTTGAAATCCTGAAGCACTAATAATTCTTATTGAATTCTAATTGATATTAGACCAGGATACTGACTACTTGTTACGAAAACCCAGTAACAGGCCGGATGCTAGAAGGGCAGTCCTTTCTAGTATTCACTGGAGATCTCTAAGCTTATTAGAAATCGCGTTTTTTTGTAACACAGCATATGTGTAAAAACCTGTTATAACCCCCAAAAAAGTCAAAATGACTTGTTTCCACTGGGGTCCTTTTAATACCTTATTATTATACTATAAAGGAGATAATATCTTAATATTATTCTGTAAAGCAAATATTACTCGGAATAAGATAAAATGATTACTTATATTTACATGTGCATTAGCTAAAACAATAAAAATCATCTTCTTCCTTTCTGTCACTACATTCGTCAGCTACCTTTTGGTTCTCTTCTTGAACTGGTTCATGCTATGACTGGCTTAGACATGTGCAGGCAAGTAGTGAACTTTATGCCAGTAAAGTAGTGAACTTTATGCCAGTAAAGTAGTGAACTTTATGCCAGTAAAGTAGTGAACTTTATGCCAGTAAAGTAGTGAACTTTATGCCAGTAAAGTTTCTACTTCCGGTCGCTCCTTCACCCCTATATAGGTGTGAAATTTCGCACCTTTGTGATAATTGACCCTGACCTCACCCTCGACCTCCTCACCTGCGCCCCCCCCGCCTGTGCCCCCCTACTGCGACCCCGCCCCCACCTATGCCCGCGCGCCTGTACCCGGCGCCCGTGCACCCACACCCGCGCCCCATCCTGCCCCCCCCCGCCTCGTGTCCTGCAATGCCCCGCGACGTCCTGAAGCGCCTTCTGAAGCATCGTCCGGATCACCCCCACTCCCCGAATTTTTTCCGATTTTTTTCGATTTTTTTTTAATTTCATTTTCTTGTGCTCCCAATCTCCTCGGATCAAGATTTATCCTCCATCTCCCTTCCCCCACCACCCACTTCCATCTTCCATACCCTCCATGCCCAAATATTCTTGCTCCACTTCCTCGGATCAAGATCCCCACATCATCCTCTAAAACCAATGACCCTGCTCCACTTCCTCGGATCAAGATAACCACCATCATCCTCTAAAAACCAATATCCCTGCTCCAACTCCTCGGATCAAGATTTACCCTCCATACCCTCCCCGCACCTCCTACCACCCACTTCCATCTCCCATACCCTCTATGCCCAAATATTCCTGCTCCATCTCCTTGTATCAAGACCTCCTTCTCCATCACATCACTACCGCCCTCTAAACCCAATATTTCTGCGCCACTTCCTTGGATCAAGATTTAACCTCTCTTTCAGTAATACAAAGGAAGAGATGACTTTACCCTCATCTCCTCGGATCATGATTTATCCTCCACTTCCTCGGATCAACTTTTTCTCGATATCTATATACAAAAGATTTGAGCTACTCTCCACTTCTTTGGATCAAATTTTTGGGTCCTCCCTATTCAGGTCTAAACAAGTAACTTCCTGGCATGCATGACGTCACCACACCTGTGTTTACTCAGTGGTCAGTGACATCACGTGATGACGTCACACACAAGCCAACAAGCCGAATCAGGTCTGTCACTATAACATTTTTTTGGCATCTCCAGTTCACCAACACCCACAACCCACAACACCCACAACCCACAACACCCACAACCCACAACACCCACAACCCACAACACCCACAACCCTCAACACCCACAACCCACAAACACCCACAACCCACAACACCCACAACCCACAACACCCACAACCCACAACACCCACAACCCACAACACCCACAACCCACAACACCCACAACCCACAACACCCACAACCCACAACACCCACAACCCACAACACCCACAACCCCACAACCCCACAACCCACACACACACCCACAACCCACAACACCCACAACCCACAACAATCACATCATATTACTATTTTATTTCGCAATTTTTCCCCTTTCGATAGAAATTTTTCATGAATGTTTAACGAAACTTTTTAACTCTTAACCAGGATAACCCAAATAATTCCTCATTTTCGTTAATACCCACAACAATCCACAATTTTTTACATAATACAACAAAAGATTCACTTATCATCTGCACAAATATGCCGAGTGGCGAGGACCGCCCAAGCGAGTTCTGTCTGACTGTCTGACCTCAGATAACTAAACTCAGGTCAGTTCTACCACAGAGAGAATTTAAGCCTAGATATGCTTACTCATTCCATTCTTTTAAAATATATTTACATAATACCTTAATTTCAGTAAATCCCCATATACATTAACATTCAAATACAATCCTCTTGATGCCCCCTTCTCCATCTCACCCACATTTCTTCACATAAACCCACCACCCATCTCCTGCCAACAACCCCTCACAATAACACAATTTTCACTTATAACTATTTCACCAAAAGTCCCACAACACTTACAAATATAACCATTTTTTTCAAAAAAATTTTAAC
>NC_069443.1:40845635-40861055 GCF_026875155.1 Cherax quadricarinatus | reverse complement strand
GAGAGACTGTTTGTGTCTCTAAATCCCACACTAAACGCTATTTACTACGTTCCTTACTTTGAAACTGCCTGGTAAGAGCAATGGAACGTAGGGGATTTTTTATGTCCCGTAGTGCCTGGTTTGCGGAAAAGGGAGAAAAATGGGGATTTCCCCCTGGGGAAAAACCCCCTTGTGACCAAATAAGATTGAAAAGGCGTAAAGGATGCAAGGGTGATGATTAAATGTTTTGCATACGAATATGAATGTGTCGGCCCCCAGCTCCCGATATCGGCAAGCTGAAGTGTTCCCTCCATTCTTGAAGTGAAAAAAAAAAAAAGGCCATTTTACTTTCTTCTCTGAGGAAGAAAGCCCCAAGGGGTTTCTCTCTGGCAGACTTTGAGGAAAGAAATGAGGGGCATAGATGGAGCCCCTAAAAAAATAGGGACCAGATGTTTGCCAATTTCTTTGGGCAACATCTAGTGGGTTTGCTATACAACCCGGCAACCCGCAAAAGGACCCGGGTCGGGAGAATATTTCCCACTCATTTTTCGTATTTTTTTTCCAGACTGCCTCAAAGAGGAAGCAGGGTGATGGTGGAGCATAATCTCGCGAAAGTGCGTTTACGCCCGGATGACACGGCGAGCGATCGCACCTTCTTTTTAAATCAAGGAGTCCTCGTGGTTTTTTGACCGGTACCTCCCCCCATGCAGCCGTTTCAAAGTCTGAAAGAGCACAAGAGGACCACCAAGGCCCCCAATTTCTGAGAATCCCTCCCCGAAGTTTGGGGTTTTATAGAATGAGAAGCGCGGTTAAAAGGAGGACGAGAAAAGGTGTAAAAGCTCATCGATGGAGGACAAAAAGGGAAAACCTCTTAAAAAACAGTTAGGGGGAGTAAAGGTTCCAATTTGCCCGTTAAAATTGCCAGCGTGGGGATGCGAAGGGTGGTGAATATGAAGGGGAAGAAAGAATGTTGGGAATGTCGCTGTATGTAGCCCGGAAAACAGACCAAGTGAAGTTAATGCGGTGGAGGAAGACGACGAGAGATCGATGCAAGAGAGAGTATAGCCGAGATAAAATGGGTGTGCGTCCTTTGTATTTAAAAACAGGGGGGGGTTGGGTGGCAAGAAAAGCCTCAAACTGAAATTCCAGGGGAATCACAGTGACCCCCCCCCCCCAGAGGAAATGGTGGGAAAAAAAAATTCCCCAAAGTAACAGAATCGGTGGCGGTAATGACAAAAACAAGAAAGGCATATGGAATAGATAATGCCCGGAAGGAGAGAGAATAAAGAACAGAGGTATACCCCTATGCAATGGATACGGGCTGCTGTGTAATGCAGGAAGTATAACAAATAGGAGGGTACGGAATATCAGGGTAGAAGAAGGCACTTTTTTAAAAGGCCCCCATCGGGAAAAGGATCTGAAAAATACAATAAATTATACCCTGGATGGGAGAGATAACAGCAAGTTTAATTTTGGTTCCTGTAAGCAAACCCCAACGGGGGCAAACTGGGAGAGAAAATCTGAAGCTCACCCCCGATTCCCCCTGGGGCCCCGCGTATATTCCACTGTAATAGGCCAGGGTTGGGCAATGTAAAGATACTTGAAATCTGCAGGTAAGGGTTCCTCGGCAAAGGGGGGTTAGAAAAGTCCACATGCGGAGGCATGGAAAACGTTCAGACGAGGAACGGTGCATTTTCCCTTGATGGTTGGTCTCTGCAATTTTTCAGAGATTGCTTAAAGGTTTGGGAATTAAAGGACGTCTATGGGAGCAATATTGGAAATGGTAGGAGGAGGATAGTAAAGTTTGGACTGTTTTGGATGTCCAAGGTGGGGGGGGGGCGAAAGGGTGGGGGAACTGGAGAAGCGTGGAAGGGGAAAGAAGGGGCAGAAACCGGGGAGGTGGCAGAAAAAGGAAACCTGGGGGGAACGGGGGAGGAGGTACAGTCGAGGAGGAGGGTGAATTCTACACTTGTAACAGGGAGCCATGAGAGGGGGAGAACCGGGACAGAGACAGGGAGGTAAAATGGGAGGGGGAAGATGGGTAGGAGGTGTTAACGGACCTTTTTTGATTTTTGAAGTAGAGGGATGTTGGGAGGAGGTGATACGAGATTCATCGTTCTGAGGCTTGTGAAGGAACCGAAGAAGCGAGATCAGCTGAGGCGTTGAAGGGGGGTTTCTGAGCCGAGGACAGAAAAAGGTTTTGATACAGGGTGTTTGGGGGAGAGGTACCACAGGGTGGGTAAAGATGGGATACCAGAAGGGGGGGGGATTTTTTGAAACAGGGAATAAGAAACACGGGGAGTCCCCTTTGGGGCGGAGTGAGAAATGCCAGGGATAAGGGAGCCCTTCTGTCTTTTGGGAAAGGATTTCCGTGTTTAAATGACTTGACAACGGCGAGAGTAGAAGGTGAGCCTCGGGACGTTAAGGCAAGAGGGAGACGTTTGCAAACGTATGAGAAGGGTCATGGGCACCACAGATGGGCATTCGGCGTAGATCTGAATTTTTTTTCGTGGTTGGCCAAATCCCAGAAATTTTCTAACTGTTGCGGTGTAGGATCCCTTTCGGACTTGTAACCGATTTCCTGTATTAAACTGAGGATGGGAGTTCTGGGCGTCAAAAGTTAAAACGAGCCACATTGCTAGGGTATGTCTCCCCCGGGCAGGAAAAAAGTAAGTGTCCCCCTTGAGGTTTGGGGAGATTTGGATTTCCCAGCTGTTCAGAATGTCAGTGACATGATGGAAAATTTTTTTTGAACTATGGTAGGGGGGCAGAATGAGGTACCATACAAGAATGAGGAATGATGTTTTTAAGGTGACAGGAACAGTATCGATATGGGAAGATGAGAGGCTAGGCCCGGGGTGCATTCTGTCGGTGATGATGCGCGTACCGCTTTAAGAGCTTTAAAAGAATATCTTTACAACATGGAGGAGTCCCTTTTCCCAATACTGTGGTCAAAAAAGATGGGCAGTAGAGGAAGTCGGTCGTAAAGTGAAGAATTTAGCCCATTGTTCAGTTGAAACTGAGGGGGAAAAGGTTTGTGAAGGACGTGTCGACTTTTCTGAGAAGAACGAGAAGGTGGAGAAGTATTGAGCAGGTAATTGTCGTTGGCGTTTAGGCGTGGGACCAGAGTTGGTCCGACGTGGAAGGGTGGCGTTTTTAAAAATTGCGAAACCTTTGGGGGAGAGGCCGGAAGCATAGTCAGAGGGAGCGAAGGTCCGATAAATCGAAGGGTCAGTCGGGGCTCGTCCCTGAAGGGGGTGAGGAAACAGAGGGCAGATTTCGAGGCACGAGGGTTCTGAAGAGTGGTCCAAAGACGAGGGGGGGTCAGCTGGGTGCGGTATCGAAGGGCCGGGGGGGTAGGGGGTTTCATGGCTAGGGTGCCATGGTTGGTTCTTCTTTTCTTTTTTTTTTCTTAAAAGAAAAAAAAGAAATAAAAAAAAAAAAAGAATAAAAAAAAGGGGGGGGAGGGGGGAGGGATGCCCTAGGAGGAAAATGAAAGGGCCAAAATTTCCCCTCCGCCCCAAGGGGACCTCAGCACCGAAGTAGCGCAGATGCGCAGGGAACCCGGCCATACCTCCCCATCTGCTAAAATAACAACCCGGGGATGCAACCTCACATCTGCCGAGCTACCTCGGTGGAAAAAAGAGAGGGGGGCCCGGTTCCCCCCAAAAAACATACCTCCTTCGGCCACCACCCCCGGAACCCCGAAAGGTGGTTCCAGAGATAACCCGTCCCCCCAAAAGCACCCAAAGTACCCCGGGATACCGGAGGGGGATCGGACATCCCCGGCGATCCAGATTCCACGGAAAAACTACCCACCCCAAAGAACCTCAACGGAAGGGAGGCCCCCCGGACCCTTTTCCCCACCTGGGAACTAGCGCCCCTGGGGAGAAACCCCAAAGGGCCGAAAAGAGGGAGGGGTGGGGAGGAGGAGGAGGAAAGGAAAAAGGGGAGGATGGGATAGGGGAGGGGAGATTGGGGGGTAATTAGGTTCGGTCTGAGGAAGAAGACCGACAGGTCAAATTCCTCAGACCAAGAGCCTCTTCACCACGCCAAGGAGCCCCCTTGAAGAGGTTAAATGACAATAAATGTAACAGGAAAAAAGGGGATTTATAAACTTTGCTGTAGCATGCAGTTCTTTGCAATTCTCTGAATATTTCAAAAAAATACATTGCTAATTGAGTCATCTTTTCATTTACTAGGAAGTACACCTGCAAAAAAAGTTCAATGACAAGGCATTGTCACTGAACATGGCACAGACACTGCCTGCAACAGCTTTGTTAGGGTGATGTTCCTCCACAAATGTCTTTAATCTTTGAAGAAGGCACCTCCTTCCCTCAGCTGTGTTCTGTTGCTGTTGCGGATGAAGGTCTTGCAGCTCTTCACTGTGGTTCTCCACCAACCTTCCCCATCCTAAAAACCCCGGAATTTCCCCCAAAGCCAAAACATTCCACAAGTGTCTCTTGGACATCCTGGGAACTAGCCCAACAGCATTTTTTTTATTTTTCCATTTCTTTTCTTTAAGTCTATATGTTTCTCCCTTTGCCCAAAAAGGTGCCTAGGAGCTTCTTTGGGCCCATGGTGGGTTTTTTGTCGTTGCAAGCCCAAAATCATGATTCGAAATGTTTTGTTGAACGCGGGGGTGATGTCAATCGCCCAAAAAACATGCCAGATGATGAATGATCTGTGGGGGTTTGGTGCACGCAGCCCCTGGGATGTTCCTAGACTGACAAAACCAAGGCTATATTTTGATAAAAAAGTTGCCAAACACCAAAATTCGCGAAAACCGAGGGTCCATGGTATTGTAAAAAGCTTTTTGGTGGAAAAACTTCAGTGCAAAATTTCTCCTTGGAAAAAGTTGCAATGAAAGCAAGCAATTATTTTTATTATCAAAAGAAGCGCTAAGCCACAAAAGGGCTATACAGCCCAAAACACAGCATAACCCCGTTGTCCTTCTTCTACAGTTTGCTGCTGCCACCTCATTTCATTCAATACAAAATTTTTATCTTTTAAAAAAAAAAAAAAAAAAAAAAAAAAAAAAAAAAAAAAAAAAAAAAAAAAAAAAAAAAAAAAAAAAAAACAAAAAGAAAAAAAAAAAAAAAAAAAAAAAAAAAAAAAAAAATAAAAAAAAAAAAAAAAAAAAAAAAAAAAAAAAAAAAAAAAAAAAAACCAATTTTAAAAAAATTTTTTTAAAAATAAAAAAAAAATTAGAAAAAGGTGAAAATTTTTTTATTTTTTTATATAAAAAAAAAACCCGGGAAAAACTCAATAAAAATTTATTTTGCTAGTTTCAAAATAAACAATGAAATTTTTTTAATAAATTCCCAAAGTTTTGCCTTTAAATCGTCTAAATGGGTTAATTTTTTATACAATTTTTTAAATAGCAAGTAGCTGAAACAGTAAATTTCTATTTTTTGTTTAAAAAAAAATTCAAAAATAAAAAGAAAAAAAAAACCGGGGAAATCTATAACCAAAGTGTTATTTTACAGAAATGTTGCATTTGTTCTTTGGCCTTTTTTTTGGAAAAATTGTATATTTTTTTTTTTCTTTTAAATTTGGGCCCAAATTGAAAAATTTTAATTTTGGGTAGTTAAAAGTAAATGGGATTTCTTGTCCAAAGTAGAAAAAATGAGGGGTTCTAAAAATTTTTCTATGAGTTTGGGCGATGGAAACAATGGAATAAAAATTCAAAATGGGGGGAAACCCCCAAAGGGATTAAATTTGGGGGGAGGAACATACTTTTACAAAATTTGTTTTTTGGGCAAATGGGAAAAAAAAATTTTCTACATTTAAAGAAAAATTTTTTTTTGTGTGGAGGGGGGGGGGGGGTTTTGGGGTCAGGATTTTGGGGGTTTTTTTACGTAAGGGGCCCTAAAATTTAACAAAAGTGGTAATGTCAGTGAATTTTAGTCCCTAATAAAGAAAAGAGTATTTATTTTTTTCATCATCATGCAGAAGCAATGAAAAAACCCAAAGGGTATACAGTGCCTGTGAATGGGGGACAAATGGTCTCGCCCCGAGAAACCGATAATTTTCGAGAAGAGCTTTCACCACTCAAGGTCCACCTTTGAGTAAGCTGGCTGCAATTTTGTAAGCCTATGGGTTTTTTAAAAAATTTAGGTGGAAGCACTAAACCCCCAGAGGGGCCCATGGTGCCCCGGGGGGAATAGGAGGCAATCAGGTTCAATTCAATGGGGAAGGACAATTCCCGGGAAATTTTAGCATCTGGAAACCCCCCTGAGGGAAAAAAATCTAGGAGTTATGTTTTCTCAAACAAAAATGAATTAGAAACCAAAATACCTCTTTAGGGGGATCTGAACTCATGATTCTTTTGGTTTTGCACTTCTTTTTTGGTTATTATAATAAGAATTATGATTTGGATTCATAGCCAAAAATAACTCAATTTTCTTTACACCCGAAAAGGGAAATGAAGGAAAATAACACAGTTTGTAATGGGGGAAAAGAAGCGAATGCTCGGGGGTTTAGAAGAGGGGGTTGGATTTAAAGGGGAGACACGTTCTTTGGGATTCTGAAAAGTTGCAAGGTTGGGGGACAATCTGGGAGGGGGTGTAAAAAAAGGAAATTAAAATGGCATGGAAAAAAAGATGGGGAATAAAAAAAAAAATGGTAATGAAAATTGGCAAACAGATTAGGGGAGTATGGAGGAAAAGAAAATGTTTGATATTGGGGTGATTTCAGAGATAGTCTATAAAAAAAGGGTGGCCACTGAATTGTGAGAGGGAAAAAGGCAAATGGTGCCTGAGAGAGTGCAGTGACAAAGACTACCCTGGGAAACAAAGAGAGGAAAGGGGTGAATATTGCAGCAAGGGGGGGGCTGGAGGGATGGAATTCATGCCTGAGGGCAATGTGCGATTTTGGGTTATGCAGAAATCCGAGTTTGGAGATTAGAGAAGATGGAACAAAATAGGATGATTTGAGGGGTGTATAAATCTGTAGTGGAGGAAAGACACGGGAGGGGTCACCCTAGGAAAGGTTGGATGGAAAGGGGTGGGTAAAGAAGCTTTTGCGTGTAAGGGGCTTAGACTTCCAGCAAGCATGTGAGAGCATGTTAGGATGGAGGCAAAGATTTTATAATTGTGTGTTGAAGTGTGGCAAAAAAAACTTGAGAAAGGGGTTCAGGAAACTGGTTAGCTTGACTTCGTCCTTGAGAAGAGGTACAGTGTTACACTGCAAGCGAGGGGGAGGTGTGTTGCAGTTTTAAAAAGAAAAGTCGATGCCCCTGGCAAAGCAGTGATAGTGAATGATGACAAAAGCATTTCATCTTTTCTGGGTCATGACTAAACCACCTCAGTAAACCATCTTCAGCCCTCTGAACAATACTTTTAGTAACTCCATACCTCCTCATAATTTCCACACTATGAATTCTCTGCATAATATTTACACCACACACTGCCCTTTGACACAACATCCCCAGTGCCTCCAGCCTCTTTCTCATTGCAGCATTCACAATCCATGCTTTCCATCCATATAAGAGTGATGGTACCACTATACTCTCGTACATTCCCTTCTTTCCCTCCATGGATAATGTTTTTTTTTGTCTCTGCAGACACCTCAATGCACCACTCGTCTTTTTTTTCCTTTGTCAATTCTTTGATTAACCTCATCCTTCATAAACCCATCTGCTGACAAATCTACTCCCAAATATCTGAACACATTCTTTTCTTCCATACTCCTTCCTTCCCTACAATGTGATATCCAATTCTTCTTTACCTAACTCATTTGATACCCTCATCACCTTACTATTATCTATGTTCACTTTCAACTTTCTACCTTTACACACCCTCCCACACTCATCCACTAACCTTTGCAACTTCTCTTTAGAATCTCCCAAAAGCACAGTATCAGCAAAAAGTAACTGTGTCAACTCCCATTTTTTATTTTGATTCCCCTTAATTTAATCCCACCACCCGTCCCCAACACACTAGCATTTACTTCATTCTTAACTCCATCTATAAATATGTTTTAAACCCTTTCAGGGTCCGTCCGTAATCTACGTCATGAGCTCAGCTCACTCTGATAAACTGTGAGTGGTACATTTGGGGCCTAGGATATGATAGAATACATCTATGTGGTATGTGTGCACCACATAAAACAAATCCTGCAGCAACATTGTGTATAATGAGAGAAAAAAAACTGAGACCTGATTTTCGATTAAAAAAAAAAAAAAAAACAGTGTTTTTTTCACATATGTTTTTTATAGTTGTATTTGCGATTTCGTGGTCTCATTTGATAGAATGGAAAACATATTACAGAAATAAGATGATTTGATTGTTAGCACTGAAATGGCTTTGAAACTGAGCTCAAAGTAGCGGAAATGTAAAATTTTGCCGATGTTCAAGAGTAAACAAACGACCTCACACTTCTAATACACATGAGCTGGTGGGACTAATATACCATTTACAAATGTGGTGATGATTGCAAAATTGTTATAATTGTATAAATAACGGTAAACTTCTATTTTTTGGTGTGAATAAAAATTCATTATGTGAATAAAGAAATCAAATTGGATTTATTGTATAAGCCCTCACAACATAACTAATGAACAGAGGAAATGTTAGTTTAGTCCAGGAATACCTACATTATTTAATTCGGACCTATTTTGAAATTGGAATATTTTGAACTTTGTGTTAAATTGGCCAAATTAACCCAATTTCCAATCACATATTTTGTTGTGAAACAGTTGAATTGGCGATTTCTTTGTGCTCAATCGATTGAATAGAAGTAATACTAGTGAAATAGCTAAGAATTGGTTGACTGGAATAATGTAATTGGCCTAAAATGGGAGTCAAAGTCGGCAAAATCGCAGATTCGTAATATCGCTGACACATCAAAATTTCGAGAGCATAATTTCGTCAATTTTTCCATCAAATTTCATACTTTTTGTTTATTTACCTCCACAAAAGGATTCTCTACCATTTCATAAGAAAAAATAACAAATTTCTTTTTTTATAAGTCTTGGACACTGGGCAGCCCACTTCAGATTTTGGCCTGGACCCTGAAGGGGTTAACAACATGGTAACCTTACACATCCCTGCCTAAGGCCTATTTTTTCCTGAAAGTAATCTTCTGTTCCTACACAACCAAACCTGAGCCTCACTATCCTCAAAAAAACTCTTTACAGCATTTAGGTAACCTAATAACCTATTCCATAATACACTTGGAACATCTGCCACCATTGCTCCCCCTATCACCCTATCTTTTTTTTTTAATAAGTCAGTCGTCTCCTCCCAACCGAGCAGGGTGACCCAAAATAAAAATAAATCCCCAAAAAGAAAATACTTTCATCATCATTCACACTTTTACCATCACTCATACATAATCATAAGTTCTTTTATAAATCCATAAATCAATGAAAAACTTCCCACCTATATCTAAATATGTTCACATTACATGTTTTCAATGTAAACACCTATCTACACATCCTCAACCCCCACTCTAAAGCCTCTTTGTTCATCTGAACCTGCCTTTATCTTGCCTCTATTTTTTTTTCAAAATAACCCTACCATACACTTTACTCTGGTATATACTCAGTAACTTATTCCCCTATATTTTTACAATCTCCTTTGTCCACCTCTCCTTTTTATAATAAAGGAATTATACATGTTTTTCTTCCAATCTTGGTAACCTTTTTCCCTCCTTCAATATTTATTGAACAAAAGTACCAACCACATGCTCCAAAACTGTTCCCCCGGTTTTAACATTTCCTGTCAGATCCCATCAGTTCTAGTTTGCTTTACCTCCTTTCATTTGACCTAATGCTCACACACCTCTCCCACACTCACATCCTGCTTTTCTTCAACTCTTAAAAAATGTTATCCTCCCGGGCCAATGCATGAAATTACTGCCTCCCTCTTTTTCTGCATTTAACAGTTCCTCAAAATCCCCCCCCGCCACTTCCTTATACCTCCAACTCCCCATTTACTAATTCCCCTATTTTTTTTTAACAAAAATCCTTTGTTCCCTGGGGCCCTTCTTAACCTATTTATCTCCTCCAAAATTTTTTCTTTATTCTCGGAAAAAATTTTTGCAGTGCCTCCCCACTCTTCATTTTTTCTTTTTTGCACTCCCTCACCACTCTCTTATCTTTTTTACTCCCCAAAACTCCACCCCCCCCTTAATCATTTGCTATGAAAAAAACCTCTCATTGGGCAACCTTTTTCTCTTTTATCAAACCCTTTACCTTTATCATTCCCCAATCACCTTTTTTCCTCCTGCCCAAAAACCTCGTAACCACAACTTCGCCCACATTTAACAATGCCTTTTTAAAACTGTCCCCCATCCCTTTTTAACCCCACACACTATACTCCACTACCCCCTTTCTTCAAAGCGCTTAATCTCACCCTAACTTCTTCCTCCCCATACTTTAAAACTTTACCTCTCTTTTTCTTCCTGTTGCCACAACTCGCTCTTTGATTTTGTAAAAAAAAGTAAGATTTGCCCCAACTTTTACTTATTTTTATGTTGAATAACCTCCATAACCCTCCCACTCTAAGCCTTCACACATTCCTATCTATCTACAGTAGTACTAAATTGCCCTTAGGAAATTTGGCAATCGGCTTGGCCTACTATCACCCCATAAGTTCAAAGGCCCAAAACTTTTTGAAATGCACCTATTTTTAAAGGTGATAATAAAAAGAATAATTATAATTCATTAAATAAAAAAAAACATGACTAAGCTATATGCATTTACACCTATTTACTGATACATAGCTTTCATTTTTTTTTGTAGTTCAAAATTATAAAAAAGGTTCTTTTCATAGTAAAAAAAAACAACTGTAAATTAAAAGGTTAATTAAATTATATCATATATGAACCAAGAGTAAAACCCACCTTTCCATTTTCTCTGTTGGCTTCCGTCCTCAAAGCTCTGCATAGGCCACTGTCAGGTTATCAGTCGGGTCGCTACTGGGCCACGTAGGTGTGCCAGTCCTGTCTGCTTTCCCCGGGCGCTCCTATCAAGCTTGCTCTTTCCAGAAATCACAGCTGTAGAATAATTTTTTGTTAAAATCACATATGCGAAGAGTACAGCAAGTCAAAAATGTTCAGTTTTCAGAGCTGAAAAATACTCCTTGAAGAAAACACTTTCACTGCCATTTCATTAAATCATTTTCTTGCCAAAGGAATAAACATCACTGTTGAGATGCCCCCCAAGCTGAAACACCCCATCCTTTTTTCAGATGCAGCTAAGTAAAGTCCAGCCAACGGGTTTTTCCCCCCAATCCTTTCATAAACATTCCTTGCCCAATTCCACCACACTAACTAAAAAACCACTACCCCCCCCCATAGTATCTAAATGGTCCACAAGCTGTTAGATGTTCAAGCCTCAGCACCAAGACCTCTTTATTCCCCCTTCCCAACCTTTCTGGGATGACCCCTGCCCCCCCCTTTCCTTCCACTAAGTTTATTCCCCTTTTTTTCACCTACTTTCTCCATCCTTTCTAAATGTCCAGACCAACCTTAACAACCCCCCTCAGTCCTATGAATAAACTTTAGGAGGTGTGTATTTTCCAAACCCCAAAATACAAATTCTTTCCCCTCAAACATAAATCTCTATGACTAAAACACCCTCACCAACTTCAAATACATTTTACACCTCACAACATGTTTGATATTATACTGGGGACATTCCCTTTTTGCCTTCCGGATGAATTTTCTGTCTCCACAAAACCCTCAATGCAGCACCCACCTTTTTCCGTCATTAATTTATGGTTCCATCTCATCCCCTCTAGAACCATCTGCCAACGGGTCTATTCTCAAATACTGCCTAAACATTTATTTCCTCCCATCCCTTTAATCTGATACTGCATTGCCTATATTTTTTGAAAATTTTTATCATCTTGCTTTTATCAGGGTTTTTTTTAATTTCTTTCTTTTACATCCCCTTCCAAATCCCTTGACCAACCTTCGCAACTCTTTTCAAAATTTTCAAAAACAACTGCCATTGGTAAAAAGTAACTCTGTCCCCTTTTCCCCTTTTCTACACCTCTCCAAAAACACCTTATCATTTACTTTTTTACAACCCCATCTTTTAAATTATCTTAAAAAAACCAGGGGGACATCCACATCTCATCTAAGCCTACTTTTACTGAAAAAAATCCCCTCCCTTTTATATACCCTAGCCTATGCCTTGCATCCACATACCGCTTTAAACCCTTTGAGGTCGGAGGCCCTCCCGAGACTCTTCTCAGGGTCGGCCAAATTTAAAATAAAAAATAATATTTTCTCTTAGAAAAGATGAGAACTTTTCCTACATAAAAACACCAAAAGTTTTAAATTTTATGGGGAAAAATTACAGAATTTGCTCTCGCGAAGTTTCGGCTACAATGTTTACGCATGGGGGATTTGCCCAATTTGAGCCCCCTTTTTGGCCAAATTTCCCCTTCACAGTCACAAAAAACTGAAAATTTCGCTAGAACTTTCCCCTTTTTTCATCGATGAGTGCAAGAAACCCCCCATTTATAATTTTTAACTATCCAGTACAGTGGCAGAATTTGCAATTTTGCCAATTTCACACAAATTTCAAAAAAATACCAATTCCGAATAGGGTCCAAATAAACAAGAAAAAATTCCTGGACTAAAAAGACTTTTCTCTGTTCATATACATCTCAACGCCCCCCCTTAAATTTTTTTTGCTTTCCACTTTGAATTTTTATTCTCCCAAAAAATAGAAGATTTTTGTTATGCAGACTACGCATTAGTGTAAAAAATGGTATAAATAATATGGGCACTTGTGAAAGAATATTAGACTCACCATTGATGTATTGGAACCTTGGCATGATTTTTTACTTTTGAAATTTGGTAAAAAATCGAACATTCTGCTACTTTAGCCAATTTTAAGTACTTTTCATTGTAAAACCAGTCAAAACATTCAATTTCTGAATAGTCTTCTATTCTATAAAATGGACCAAAAAACTAAATACAACAAAAAATACCATACGAAAAATACAGTGCAAAGTCACTGTTTTATTCCAAAAAAACGGTCAAAGTTTTTTTTTTTCTCATTATGACTGTGTGCTGCAGGATTTTTTTATACTGTGCCACTGCCACATAGACCCATTCCCTTTTATATTAGGCCTACCAGCTTTTTCCCCCTAATTTGAGGGGGCTAGAATTTAGGCGTACTAGAAATCAAAAACCCTGGGGCGTAAGCCTATATCGGCCGAAACCCTCAAAGGGTTAAGTCACCTACCCTATTTTATAATTCACAATATCTGCCATAATGCTCATCATCCACCCTATCCCATCCTTTTCGTAATCCTAAATGCAAAAAAAATTTCTTTTACTGTTAAAAACCAACAAACTCAATTTGATACTGACGAGTGGATTTGGTCCCCTGAAACTTGCCGGAAGTCTTTCTTCCTCTCTGTGGGAGTGAAAGGATGAAAATTTTGTGCCGTAAATGGATCACTCATGAACGGACCAGATACACTATGCAATTGCTGGTTTTTAGATTGAGTAGCACATACATTTAAATAAAAAAAAGGAAAATTTTTCCTAAGTTTTTCAAAATACCTGGCCAATCTTGGGGTGTTTCCCATATTTTTATTACAGCTGCTATATTACAAAAAAAAGTTGTCAATAAAATTTATAGATAAACAAAACAATATAAAAAATAATAACAAAATAATATGCAAAAATATTTTTTGATTATCAAGCAATTATCATATATGAATATAATATATATTTAGGTACACAGTGAAAATTTAAAGTTAAATCATGTAAAAAATTTCTTTTTAACAAATTATAAAGAACTAGGGGGCCAAAAAAAATGAAATGGCATATCTGCGACAAAAAGAAATAAAAACAATTGGAAACAAACTTTTATTGAGATTGGAAACTTATCCCAATAAAAAATTTACTTTTAATTTTCTTTTAATGGCACATAATCAAAGGGGAAAACAATTAAACTAGTCCTTTTTTTTTTAGTAACCAAAATTTTTAATTTTTTGTAGTAAAGAAGAATGCCTAATTATAAAAAGACAAATTAAAGCAATTTCAGCCTTAGGGAAGTAGTGAAAAGTCAAAAATGATTTAAAATTAATTTAGATAAATTTTACCAATAAAAGGAAACTGTACTTTTTGTGGAAATATTGAGAGGTGAAAGACGATGAGGTTCAAAAAGTTTTTGTTGATAAAGTGAACAACTCCATGGGAAATGTTGAAGAATCCTTCCTCTGAACCATGTGGTCATAAGGGGTGACTAAAATGCCAAGAACAAGGAGCTAGTAAACCCCCTTCTGAAAAATTTTTAAAAATTTACTAAAAGTAAAAAGAAAAAAACTTTAACTTTCTTCTTTTTTTGGGAAAACCCAACCTAGGGGGAGATTGCTGTTTTATGAAAAAAAAAATAAGATGATGGTTATGTTTCCCTACAAGCACTGAGGTTTAGTGCTTAGTTTTGACTGTAATAATAATAAAAACAAGCCCTTGATAGATCATTTCCAACTACCCCCCAAAAAACAGAACTAGTTGTCTTTTCTGCTCTGGATTACCAAAAAAGTAGAAAATTCCTCATATGGTTTCTTGTATGCACTCCCAATTCCATTTCTCTTCCCAACTTTTAAATTACATAATATAAATTTTAAAACCCCTTTAGGACCCCAAGCCAAATTGCAAAGTGGCACCAGGGCCAAGAAAATTAAAAAAAAAAATTTTTTTTGCTTATGAAATGGTAGAAAATCTTTTTCTGGAGGTAATAAAACAAAAAGTAGAAATTTGATGGAAAATTTACGAAATTGTGCTCTCGCGAATTTTGTATTTCAGCAATATTTACGCACGGAATTTTTCCGACTCGACTCCCATTTTAGGGCCCAAATTTAAATTTTTCCAGCGACCAAATTTTTTAGCTATTTCACTATTTATTCTATTCTATCGATTTAACAAAAAATCGCCATTTTCAACTTTTCAAATACAAAATACAGTGGACCCCCCCTTAAAAATTTTAATCCTGCAAAAAGGGGGAATTGATGCGAAATAATCGTATTGAAAAGAATTTTTTCCCCCTAAGAAAAAATGGAAATCAAATTAATCCGTGCAAGACACCCCAAAAAAATATGAAAAAAAAAATTTTACCACAGAAATATACATTTTTCCCCACACAAGAGAAGGATACATGCCAATATAGAGTAGTCAAAGCACAGTAAATTGTGCAGTCTAGCTACTAAAAAAGAATAAATGACACTTACCTTTATTGAAATGCAGCAAGATGATGAGACACTGTGTCCTGGGATGCCCTTTTTCCCCCTGATAAATGTTGGGCCTGTTTGGGTTTTCTCCCAGAACAGGCCTTTTCACCTGTGTTGCCACTCGATTTTTAAATCTCTCAAACCCAACCTTTGCTGGCTTTAAATTCCCCAATATGAGCACAGTTCCAGGGTTTTTCCCGTTCACCTGGGTGTTATCGACTTGTTGGGGGTTCAT
>NC_069443.1:40822322-40845135 GCF_026875155.1 Cherax quadricarinatus | reverse complement strand
TAAACCCAAGAACCCTAGCATGGCTAGGCATTTCGGGCAGACTTAGTTTAATTCTTATTTTAAATATTACAATTATGAGGTAAGTTGGTATTATGGCTAAGTGACTAAATACTAGTTTGTGAGTTTAGCAATGTGAATGCTTTTGTTTTGGCACAGTACATATTTTTCAGTATTGGAGTATCATAGGATTCATTATTTTAAGATTGAGATTAATATTTTGTTTATGGTCAAATGGGTGAGTGAGTGTAAGTGGAACCACCAGGTGGTATTCGTGTAAGTTAGTTGATGGGGTTTATCAGGGAGATAAGATGTTTTCTAATGGTAGTTTTGAAGGTGATGAATGTGTCTGCAGTTCTAGAGTTCTCAGGTAGGGTGTTCCAGATTTTAGGGCCTTTGACATACATTGAATTTTTGTAAAGGTTTAGTCGGACATGGGGAATGTCGTAGAGATGTTTGTGTCTGGTGTTATGCCTGTGGGTTCTGTCACAACTATCAAGAAAGCGTTTTAGGTCAAGGTTGATATTGGAGTTTAAGGTCCTGTAGATGTAGATTGCACAGTAGTAAGTGTGGATGTACTGAACAGGGAGTAAGTTTAGATCTATGAAGAGTGGGGGGGGGGTGTGTTGCCAGGGATGGGATTTAGTGATTATTCTTACTGCAGCTTTTTGTTGGGTTATTATTGGCTTTAGGTGTGTTGCTGCAGTTGATCCCCAAGCACAAATAGCATAGGTGAGGTATGGATAAATAAGTGAGTGGTATAGTGTGAGAAGGGCATTTTGCGCACGTAGTATCGTATCTTGGAGAGGATCCAACTGTTTTGGATACTTTTTTGGTTATGTGTTGGATATGGGTGCTGAAATTCAGGTTGTTGTCAAGGTATAGGCCTAGGAATTTGCCCTCATTATGTCTGGTAATTAGAGTGTTGTCGATCTTAATGTTAATTTGTGCATCTCCTGCTCTGCTACCAAACATAATATAGTAGGTTTTGTCAGTGTTAAGCGTAAGTTTATTGGCTGTCATCCAAGTCGATATTTTGATCAGCTCCTCGTTAACAATGGTGTTGAGGGTGGCAAGATTAGGGTGAGAGATGACATAAGTCGTGTCGTCAGCAAAGAGAATGGGTTTCAGGTGTTGGGATACGTTTGGAAGATCATTGATGTATATGAGGAAGAGCAGGGGACCAAGGACACTTCCTGCGGAACTCCAGTATCAAGTGGCCGTGTTGTTGATGCTGTGTCTTTAATGGTAACATACTGATACCTATTAGTAAGGTAAGATTTGAAATAAGCAAGCGCATGGCCTCTTATACCGTAATGGTCAAGTTTGTGGAGTAGGATGTCGTGGTCTACTGTGTCAAAAGCTTTTCTTAGGTCAATAAAAATTCCTAGTGGATATTCCTTATTTTCCAATGCTGTGTAAAGCAGATCTAGCATTTTTATGATTGCATCATTAGTGCTTTTATTTTTCCTAAATCCAAATTGGCAGGGGTTGAGTATGTTTTGTGCTGTTATAAATGAATATAGTCTCCTGTGCACGAGTTTCTCAAAGATTTTGGATAGCAATGGTAAGTTTGATATTGGCCTATAGTTGTTTAAGTCTGTAGGGTCACCACCTTTATGTATTGGTGTAACCCTTGCATCTTGAGTAGTTTCGGGAAGGTGCTAGTTTCTAGTGACTTGTTAAAAGTAATGAAATAGCATGCGAAAGGATATGGGCGCTCGCTTGTACAGTAATGGTGGGACATTAGACAGATTCCCTGAGTTGTTTTTAAGTGACTTTATAATCTCGGTGACTTCCGAGGGCTCAGTTGGTGCAAGATAGAAGGAATTTGGGAAATTCCATCTAGGTAGTCCCGGCATGGGCATTAGTATGTGGATTTTATTGGCGAGATTAGATCTATGGTTGAGAAGAAGTGTTTATCTTGTTAGCTGTGTCAGTGGGATGTAGTGGTGTTTCATTAGGTTTAGTTAGGACAATATTCTTGTTTTTTTTTCAGTTTGTGGGTCCCTAGAATCTGAGAGAGTGTTTTCCAGGTCTTTTTTATATCTCCTCTAGTGTCTGTGAATCTACTGGGGGTAGTATAGTTGTTTGGCTTTCTTTATTACTTTGGTGAGAACTGATAAATAGTGTTTAAGAATATCTTGGTTTTATTAAGCCTGTCTATATTGCTTTTCATATTGGTGTTTCTTGTCATTGGATTTCAGAATGGTGCTTGTTAGCCATGGGCAACCAAGCCGTTTGTTTGTGATCTGTTTCGTTTTATGGACATGTTTGTTGTATAGTCTAAGTAATTTTTTAAAGAAAAATGTCTGTCCAGTCATCAATCCCATTGGCCTTGGAGAATTCTGTAGGCCAGTCAACAATCTCTGGTCAGTTGTGAACTTCTTATTGAGGCCTCTTTCATGGAGTCTAAATGAGACTTTGTTGTATTCAAGTGGTGGTTTATTAATGTTTGTCAGGGGGAAAGGGTTTAGGGTAGTGGTCTGTAGTGCTATCTGTGATTATCCCTGATTTAAGGGGGGCTAGTTATTGGCCCATATGTGGTCATTTTGGTTGCATTGTCTCAGTGAGCCTGGTTGGTTTATTTTATTGTTGGTATGAGAAGTGTGTTGTTCATATTGTTGATGAAATCAGTTACAGGCTGATCATCTAGTAGCCAAGGTTGATGTTGAAGTCTCCAGCAAAGAAGGGGGGGCTTATTCATTTGTCTGTTTGTTATTAGTGACTTTAATTTCTCACTGAAATTTGGGATGTTTGTGTGGGGTTTATCCGGTAAATGGCACCGATTGTTTTTAGGTGTCTTAAGTTTTTTACATTTAAAATTAGCAAAAATGTATTCCCCATATTCATCACTAAAGAAAGTGGTGCTAATACAAGATAATTGGTTAGGTAATAGATTGCAATACCACCCCAACTTGGTTTGGTCTGCAGTTGTGAATTGCTGTTTTATCTGGTAGGGGGTTTAATATCTATTGTGTCTGCTTAAGCCAGGTCTCAGAAAGAATAATGCAGGAGAAGGGTGTCTTTAGTGATTCAAGGAGTGCCCGGAGGTCATCATAGTGTTTGCTTAAGGGCCTGATGTTGTAGTTAAGTACTGGAGGCTTTTTGCATTGTTTAGGATAGTGCTGGCTTGTGATGCTGTGTAATAAAGGCAGTTACTTTCCAATAGGTTTTGATTGGGTGTCAGATTATGGAAAGGTTTAGATCAGGGTCAAGTGATCAAACATCTTCTTTGGGTTTTAAAATTATGGTTATTTATTCCTGAGTTATGTGTTGAGTTCTAGTACTGATATCTGTTATGGGGGAAGCTTGGATAAGTATATAGCTAGAGTATTTTTTGGTCATAAGAGTATAGTCACTATACACATAAAGAAGTTGATGTTGTCTATGTGTGTGCTGGAATGAAACTTTAAAATACAACTAGGTATAAAACTAGTAATATAAAAATACAAATTTAAAATAGAACAAGACTCTCACTTGTAATTGCACTAAAGGGCTAATATAATGACTTTTGTGGAGTCTATGTTTTGAGCTAGAATGAGCTATTACAACTAGATTTAATCTAGTAATATGGGAAAATAAAAATTAAAAATAGTATCATGTGGGGTTCGAACACGTGGTAGGGTAAAGTAATACTTACGTAGGCTGGAAGTACATATAATTTGGATAATGTGGGGAGCGCCCTAACAGCCGTAACCTTGTCTCCTTGCTCACTCTCGTAACACTGACTCGCCGCCCACAGTACCCATATGTGAGGGGGTCTTTGAATACTGCTGTGGTCAGCACAATATGAATACAGACAGTGACTCAGGCAAGACGGTTGGTAGTGAGTCATCTACTGGTACACTGGTTACTGGTAATGGTTACTACTACTGAGAGCGACCATTTATCATGTGGGAGTTCGAACACGTGGATAGGGTAAAGTAATACTCACGTAGGCTGGAAGTACGTATAATTACGGATAATGTGGGGAGCGCCCTAACAGCAGTAACCTTGTCTCCTTGCTCACTCTCGTAACACTGACTCGTGCCCCAGTACCCATATGTGAGGGGGTCTTTGAATATGCTGTGGTCGCACAATATGAATACAGACAGTGACTCAGGCAGAGACGGTTGGTAGTGAGTCATCTACTGGTACACTGGTTACTGGTAATTGGTTACTACTACTGAGAATAGCCCCAGTCTCTCACTAGTAATTGCAATATGGTCTATATAATGAATTTGGTATTGACTATAGTAAAAACTGAGTTAATCTAATAAAAAAAAAGGCACAAGATCTCAATTGAAATTTTGAATAAGGTGTTATATAAGTTGTTTACAAGGAATTAGAGTATAACTAGATTTAAATTGACAAGATAAAATATACAATTTAAAGGTAGCAAAAGAATAAAAAAAAGTAGAAAAAAAAAAAAAGATATATGAGGTAGTTGGTACTAGTTAGCAAAAGATAGTTAACCCTTTGGGGTCGACGGGCCCCTCTCCGAAACTCGTTCTCAGGGTGGCCAAATTTAAAAAAAAAAAAAATTTTTTTTCTCTTATGAAAAGATAGAAAATCTTTTCCGATCTTAAAGACACCAAAGTTTGGAAATTTGATAGAAAACTTAGGGAATTATGCTCTCGCAAAGTTAGCGGTCTCGGCGATGTTTACGGATCGGCGATTTTGCCCACTTTGAGCCCCATTTTCGGCTAATTTCACTGTACTAGTCGACGAAAAACATAAATATTTCGCTAGAACTCATTTTTTCTATCGAATGGGTGCAAAAAAACCACCCATTTATAAATTCAACTATCCAGTACAGTGGTCAGAATTTAGCAATTTTGCCAATTTCACACAAATTTCAAAAGTGCCAATTTCGAAATAGGGTCCAGAATAAACAAGAAAGGACATTTCCTGGCACAAAAATTGACATTTCTCTAGTCATTAGTCACGTCTCAAGGCCCCTCTTATATTCTTTTGCTTTCCACTTTGAATTTTTATTCTCACAAAAAATATAAGATTTACTGTTATGCAGACTACTGCTTTTAGTGTAAAAAATGGTATAAATATTATTGGTGCACTTGTGAAAGAATATTAGACTCACCAGTTGACGTGTATTGCGCTTGGCCCCGATTTGTTTACTTTTAAAGTTTGGTAAAATCGAACATTTCTGCTACTTTGAGCTAAATTTTTCAAGGCACCTTTCATTGTAAAACCGTCAAAAATCATCTCAATTTCAGTAATTTGTCTTCCTTCTATAAAATGAGACCAAGAAAACTAGAATACAACAATAAATACTATACGAAAAATACACTGCAAAGTCGTGATTTATTAAAAAAAAAGGGAAAAAAAGTTTTTTTTTTTCTCATTATGCACCTTTGTGCTGCAGGATTTTTTTTAAAATGTGCACACTGACCACATAGACCCATTCTTTCATATGAAGGCCTACCAGCTTTCTCCCACTAGATTTGAGGTCGCTAGAATTTATGAGTACTAGTACGTCAAAAACCCTACGCATAAGACGTACTAGTACGACGAACCCTCAAAGGGTTAAGGGCCTTGAATTAATAATATAATTGAATATACACTAATTCCCAAAACACAATATAGTCACTAAGATATAAAAAACAATTTTAAAGAGTGGGAAATTATAAACTTATAATAAAAAAATACAAATTGAAATGGTACTTGCAATTGCACTAGGTCTGGTATAGGTTGTTGACAAGATCAAGGTATAAGTAGATTTAAATTGACAAAATAAAATTCCAATTAAAGTACCAAAAAGAATTATAGTAAAAAATAAAAAATGGTAATGTCTTGGTTTAATATGTTTAGTAAGATGGTAGACAGGTACACAGGTACAAAGGAAAATATAAAGGTTGGGGGTTGAATATGCAAACTTGATAATTTGGCAACAAAATGTTATGGGAAATTTTAAAATAATGTTTTAATGTACAAAAGTAAAATTGACTGGTAGTAAATATGGTGTTTAATAAAATTTTAGTAAGTAATATGATTACAAAAAAAGTGAAAAAGTAATGTTTATTTCTTTTCATATTGCACTGGTAGTTATACTTGAGATTATATGGCATTTACAAGGTAATTAAGAGTAATCAAAGATAGTAAATGTGGTATTAAAACGGTAAAGGTAATTAGACAAGTAATGGTTATTAACCCTTTGAGGGTTTTCGTCGTACTAGTACGTCTTACGCGTAGGGTTTTTGACGTACTAGTACTCATAAATTTTTGCGCCCTCAAATCTAGTGGGAGAAAGCTGGTAGGCTTCATATAAAAGAATGGGTCTATGTGGTCAGTGTGCACAGTCTAAAAAAAATCTGCAGCACACAGTGCATAATGAGAAAAAAAAAACTTTGACCATTTTTTTGGAATAAATCAGCGACTTTGCAGTGTATTTTCGTATGGTATTTATTTTTTATATTCTAGTTTTCTTGGTCTCATTTTATAGAAGGGAAAGACATTTTTACAGAAAATGAGATGATTTTGACGGGTTTTTTACAATAAAAAGGTGCTTGAAATTGAGCTCAAAGTAGCAGAAATGTTCGTTTTTTACCAAACTTCAAAAGTAAACAAATGTGCCAAGCGTGCAATACACGTCAACTGGGTGAGTCTAATATTCTTTCACAAGTGCACCAATAATATTTATACCATTTTTTACACTTAATGCAGTAGTGTGATAAACAGTAAATCTTATTTTTTTGTGAGAATAAAAATTCAAAGTGGAAAGCAAAAGAATATAAGAGGGGCCTTGAGACGTGACTAATGACTAGAGGAAATGTCTTTTTTAGTGCCAGGAATGTCTTTCTTGTTTATTCTGGACCCTATTGGGAAAAATTGGCATCTTTTAAAATTTTGTGTGAAATTGGCAAAAATTGCTAAATTCTGACCACTGTACTGGATAGTTGAATTTCATAAATGGGTGGTTTCTTGCACCAATTCGATAGAAAAAAATGGTTAGTTTTAGCGAAATATTCATGTTTTTTGTCGACTGTACAGTGAAATTGGCCGAAAATGGGGCTCAAAGTGGGCAAAAACGCCGATGCGTAAACATCGCCGAGATGCTAACTTTGCGAGAGCATAATTCCGTAAGTTTTCTATCAAATTTTAAAATTTTGGTGTTTTTTATGTCGGGAAAAGATTCTCTATCTTTTCATAAGAGAAAATAAAATTTTTTTTTTTTTTTTAAATTTGGGCCGACCCAGAGAATGAGTTTCGGAGGAGGGCCTGTCGACCCTCAAAGGGTTTAAATTTTCTGACTCTTAAAAGGAGGTTCTGACGTTTTTTGGTAAGACACTCGTTTATGTTAACTCTTTCTTTACTTTAATGATGCAGTCACAAACACAGTGACAAGTGAACATTTTCACCTACCCTTGTCACAAAACTATTGTCTAGAAATGTATCCAGAGTATTTATAGGTCCCAGCAATGTTTTGGATATGCAGGAGTATATAATAATTTAAAAATAATAATGTTTACTTAAAGCATGGTGTAAGACAAGGGGTATCAGTGCTGACAGTGCAGCAGTGGAATGACATTTGATAATCTTGCACTGCCTTGGCTTTATTTATTTTCATTGTTACAAAATAAACATGTCTGTCTGTCTAGCTCTCCAGTTATCTCTGTCTCTGCTTATCTGTCTTTCTGTCTCTGCTTATCTCTTTCTGTCTCAGAGCGACTCATGAGCCAACAGGTATCACACATGATGAGAGTAGTCACGTCTGATTCCTGGAACAAATGAAAATGCGTATTACTTGCCCGTCATGCTTTTATGCATTGCTGTATCTGCAAGCACAGTATATCCTAGGTAATGTACACTATGTATAATTGTATTTATGTGTAAGATAAAGAGATAGGACAGAGATACAGACACAGACAGATGGAGATAGAGACAGCCAATCAGCCAGCCAGCCAGTGGTCAGCCAGCAGGCCAGCCAGCCTGCCCAACACCGTATTAATGTTTCAGAATTGTTTCTCTTTACTTGGGGTGCAGGTTATGGGCATTATGCCAGGATGACACTACCAGTGTTACCCAAAAAAGAAAGGATGTTGCACAAATGTTACACACGGGTTATTATTGAGGGTTTTTGATATTTCCTAGACCACTTGTGGCCACTTTTACCTCAAAGCCACTAAATTCGGGGTCAACATCACTTTCCCTCTTAAAAGGGAAGTGTTAATACTAATGGGCATCAGTGAATCCCAGGTGTTTGCCAAGTGTTTGCTCTTGTGGTGTTCAGTTGATCTGGTGCTCCCACAAGGTACAGGGTGGTCCAGATTTTTTTAATACTGCACACAGTCCCATAGGTCTATGGCTTTGAAGCTAGGGTCCAAACCATAGATCTTTAAACCCTGAGCTCGCACACTCAGATAACCTGTGAGTGGGAAATTTGGGCCTGATATGAGAGAAAATCTATGTGATAGATGTGCACACATAAAACAAATCCTGCAGCATGCAGTGCAAAAGAGAGAAGAAAACTGCGACTGTAATTTTGGATTTAAAAAAGTGACTGCGGTTTTTTACAGTTGTATTCATGATTTCTTGGTCTCATTTGATGGAATGGAAGATATAGAAATAGAGGTGATTTATATTGGTTTTAGTACTGGAAAATGGCTGAAAATGAGCTCAAAAAACTGAAATGCTCAATTTTTGCTGATCTTCAGGAAATAAACAAGTCAAATATGCATATCTGGTAGGTCTAATACATGTTCAGAATATGCTGATATTATTTATTTCATTTTTTACAATATTGCATAACAGTTAAATCTTCTATTTTTTGGTGTGAATAAAAAATAATGGAAAAAATTATTATTTGTAAAACCTCAAAACATAATAATGAACAGAGGCAATGTTAGTTTAGTGCCAGGAGTGCTGTATTGTTTATTTTGGACCCTTTTTTGAAATTGGAATATTTTGAAACTTTGTGATAAATTGGCCTAATTACCAATTTCCAATCACTTTATTGGGTAGTTGAAACAGTTGACTGGGCTTTTTCTTGTGCTCAGTCAATAAAAAATAAATACTAGTGAAATAGCTAAGAATTTGGTCAAATGGAATAATGTAATTGGCCTAAAAATGGGAGTCAAATTCGGCAAAATTGTCAATGCATCAATTCGCTGATGCATCAAATTCACGAGAGCATTAATTTCATCAGTTTTCCACCAAATTTCGTACTTTTTGTTTTTTTTACCCTTTAGAAAAGTTTCTCTTTTATTTATAGAAAAAACAAGATTTTTTTTTTTTTTTAAATTCTTGGACCCTGGCTGTCACTTGAGATTTTGGCTCTGGACCCTTAAGGTGTTAAAAACCCATTCTATACTGAAACAGGCACTCGGTCAATCATGCAAATTTGGAGGCAGGAAAATTAAAACTTTCATATACGTTTGGAGTGCTGGCAGTAACAATGTAGATCTATGTTTGGACAGTTTAGGGGGTTAAATTTCTATATCCTTGTTTCCACTAGTCACCTTTTAGCACCGTATTCTATTTTATTCTTGTGTTAACACAAATTGTTTATTCTTATGAAAGGCCTTATTCCAACAGACTTGTACCTACGGGGGCCCTTTAAAAATGAATTTTTTTGGGGTGCTTGTGAGTCTTGGCGGTGTCGCCTTGGAGAAGGAGAGTTCACACATGAAAAATCAAGTCAAGTTAAAGGTTGAAGCAGAAAGGAACGCACGAAGTTGGACCCTTGGAAAGGTTTAAAATTTAACCTACTATGAAGTAGATTCGCTATTATATATATATATTTTCTTTTTGCATAATATGTAATTTATTGGTGTTGCAGTGGGTAATCCTTCTGAAGAGGTAATTTTTTTTTTTTTTTTTTTTGGTTTCCTTTTTCTTTTCATTGTTTTATTTCTGAAAAATGTCTTTTATTCTGTATAGTTTTGACCATTTCCTACCAAGGCAATATGACTTAATGAATTGAAACATATTTACAATTGCTCATTCCCAGCAATCAATCCAAGAGTGCCTGGACATCACAAATCTAGACAGTCACAGATTTTCAGTGCCTCCACTTCTCCTTTACATTTAATCCTTTCACTGTCACATAGATCTACATCATTGACACGAGATCTGCATTTTGAACACAGTTCCCTCAGATAAGCTATGAGTGGTAAACTGTGGCCTAGACATGAAAGAATTGGTCTGTGCAGTGGGTGTGCACAGTATAAAAATATCCTGCCACGTGTAGTGCATGTTTGTAAAATCTAAACTGACCCTGTGTTTGATTTAAAAAAGTTACTTTGAGGTGTTTTTTTTTGGCTGTTTCTTAATTTTATCGATAAATTAAAGATTTTTGGCTAAAAAATAGCAGAAATTTTTATTGTTTGAGGATGGGTTTTTTAGTTTGATTCATTTATTGGGATGCCATAAACTGGACAGTCATTTTTTACAAGGCCCGCCATCACAAACCGGGGCAATAGTTATTCGGTTCTTCAGTTATTCGGCACTAATTTTGGGGGAAGCTAATTTCAAATTTCCGGGGTGCCACCAAACCCTGCTGGTATGTTTGGTGGCACTATTGCTGCAAAAGTCTTTCCAAATTTCTTTTTCCATTTTTTGTTTTAACTGTTATTTTTAGCTGTAGAAATTTGTTCCAATAAATACAAGAAATGCTTCTCATTATGAAAAGCCCCCAAAAAGTCATTATCCTTTAACCCCACTTTGAGGGTTTTGGTGTAATAGTAGTCTTACGCGTGGGGTTTTTGAGTACTGTACTAAAAATTCTAGCTCCCTCTCGTGGGAGAAAGTGTAGGCCTTCATATGAAAGAATGGGTCTATGGGGGCAGGTGCCCAGTCAAAAAAAAACCCCTGCACACACAGTGCATAATGAAAAAAAAAAAAAACTTGCCCTTTTTTTTTAATAATCGCGACTTTGCGTGTATTTTCGTATGGTATTTATTGTTGTATTTAGTTTTTGGTTCATTTTATAAAATGGAAGACTATTCAAAAATTTGAGATGTTTTTGGGACTGTTTTACAATAAAAATGTCCCTTGAAATTGGTAAAAAGTAGCAGAAATGTTCGATTTTTACCAAACTTCAAAGTAAACAAATACCAACGTGAAATAACGTCAACTGGTGAGTCTAATTTTTTTTTCCCAAAAAGTGCACCAATAAATTTATACCATTTTTTAACTAATGCAGTAGTCGCATAACAGAAAAATCTTTTTTTTTGTGAAAATTTAAAATTCAAAGGGGAAAAAAAAAGAAATAAGGGGGCCTTGAGCGTGACAAATGACTAGAGGAAAGGGTCATTTGTGCCAGGAAGTCTTTTTGTTTATTCTGGCCCCTATTGGGGAAATTGGATTTTTAAATTTGTGAAATTGGCAAAATTCCCAAAAATTCTAACCACTGTATGGATAGTTGAATTTCATAAAATGGATGGTTTCTTGCACCCTTCGATAGAAAAAAAAAGGATTCTGCGAAATATTTATGTTTTTTTTCGACTGTACAGTGAAAAATTTGGGCCCAAAAGGGGCTCAAAGGGGCAAAAACGCCAATGCGTTAAAATCACCGAGACGCAACTTTCCCCCCCCCCCCCCCCCGAGCATAATTCCCCTAAGTTTTCTATCAAAATTTAAACTTTTGGTGTTTTTTGTCGGGGGAAAAAAATTCTCTATCTTTTCATAAGAGAAAAAAAATTTTTTTTTTTTTTAAATTTTGGCCCACCCCGAGAACGAGTTTCGGAGGGGCCCGTTGCCCTCAAAGGGTTAAAGATAAGGTGGCTTTGAAGCCCCTGTTGGTTGCCCTGAGCTCAGTCTCATGAAACAGGGAATATGCTTTTTTTTTTTTTTATTTAATTTTTTTTTACAATTTTTAGCCCCAATACAGAGGGACAAAAAAATAAATAAGAGCAGCATGCCAAAACACTTATACTATGCATAGATTAGGGTGGCTTTTAAAAATTAATTAAAATTAATAAGCAATGTGAAATCAGTGATAAAACATTAATTAAACAGATTACATAAAGCACAATGGTATTACAAAGAAGGTCATATGGTTTCATGCATTGTTGTAATTCGTTTGGAGTATTCTGTTAGGTATGTATTTAAAAAAAAAAGTTAGATTGGGTTTTTTGGGGTTTAAAATTTAGTGAATAATTGTGAGAAAAAATTTAAAATTACAATTTTTAAGGGTTTAGTTATTCGTATTTATTTGGGTTTTGGGTGGTAAGTGATCTTTGAGAAAAGACTTGAATTTATAAAAGGGGAGTGTTTCTTTTATATTTAAGTAATGAATTCCAGATTTTTGGGCTTTTATGTGCATGAGTTTTTGTATGTGAGATGGGCACGAGGAAAATCAAAGAGTGATCTGGCTTGGTTATGGTCATGTGTTCCGTTGAGGTTGGCAAAATGTTTGAGGGGGGTTAATATCAGAGTTAAGTTTATCTATTTTTAAATTTAGGGCGGTAAAATTTTTAAGTTTTGAATGGGGGAATAGGTTTAAATGAAAAATTAAAAAATTGGTGGATTGGCGGTTAGGGGGAAGAATTGTTTCTTCTAGGAGTTTTTTTGGGAAATTGTTTTAAAATTTTAAATTTGGGGTTTTTTGGGGGTTTAAAAAATTTAGGTGAAAAAGGGGTTTAAGGTTAAATTTAAAGAGATTATTTTTAGGGGGGGGCTGGATTTTTGGGGAAAAGGCTTTTTTAAAAAGGGGTATTTTCAAAAAGGAAATGTTCCAGATTTTTTGGGTTTTTTGAAATTTTTTGATAGTTTTAAAAATTTTGCGGGGAAAATAAAAGGGGGATTTCCTAAGAATTTTCCCCTTGGGGTTGGCTTTTTTTAAAGGGGGGGTTTTTTCCCCAAGTTAAGTGGGAATTGAAATTTTTCCAAAATAAGAAGTAGGGTTTTGGGTATTGGTTTAGTGAAAGTTTTGGGTTAGGTCTCCCCGGTAGAATTTTTCTTTAATTCGGTTTAAAGTTTGGGTTTTTTGGTGCCCCGGGGCCTTCCGGGGTGGGAAAAAAAAGTATTAGGGAAACGCTTAATGGGGGGTTTTTTAAGTAATTGCAAAAGCATTTGGGGGGTTTAAATTTTGTTTTGGGAAAAGAAAGAAAAAGGGGGCCCAAGGGACATTTCCCCTGTGGGGACACCAATTTGTAATTGGTTTTTTGCAAAAGGGAGTTTGCCCCTTTTTCCCGTACACATTTTGGCTTCTTTTGCTGGGGGTAGGGAATTGAGGTAGTTGAGGGAGTCCCCTTTCTTATCCCCATTTTGGGGCCCAATTTTTACTTTGGAGCAAGTCATGGTCAATGTACCCAAAAGCTTTACAAAAGTAAATGAAGATCCCCAGTGGGATTTTTTTTTTTCTTATTGTAGTGTTTTATATGTTTGCATGTGTATAATAGCATATTAAGTATTTTTATTAGGCCTAAACCCCAAATTTGGAAAGGGGGTTTGAGTTTTTTTTGGGAGATAAGGTAGGAGTAGATTCTTTTTATAAATTTAAATTTTTTCGAAGTTTTTTTGGGAAGGGGGGTTTTGTAAGTTGGATTTTGGCCTATAGTTTTTTGCAACTCTTTTTGGGGTCTCCTCCTTTGGGAATCGGAGGGGACCCTTTTCCCCTTTTTGAGTACTGTAGGGAAGGTGGGGGGATTCAATGGATTTGTTAAAGGTTTGCAATGTTGGTGTTGCACTTGTAAACCCCTTTTTTGTATAAAAAGGGTAAAAAGGGTTTTTAAAATTCTCCTGCCTTGTTTTTTAGTGCGTTGTAATAAGGGATTTTTTGGGTTTGGGTTGGGCGGAGCTGGGAAAACATGTGTTGGGTAGTTGGGGGGTTGAGGGTAGTTTTTTGGTGGGGTTTCTGAGCTTGGGATTTTTTTTGGAAAAGTTTTTTTTCCTTATTTGGAGAAAAAAACATTGAGTCTGTTTGCTTTTTTCCCGGGTTGGGGGGGGTTTGGGGTTCATTATTTTTGAAATTTTATTTCTTTTAATTTTCGTGAAAATTTTTTTTTTCCCGGGAATTTCTGATGGGGTTTTTCCCAGGTTTTTTTTTACCCCCTCGAAATTTGGGAAATAATCTGTTCTTTTAATACAATTTTTTTTCCCCCTTCTTTTCAGGTGGTTAGGAATTGGGAGGGTGTAACTTTTTTGTTTGGTCTTGGTTTTTGGGACCCATTCTGTACTGTTTTTAAAATTGGTGTTTTGTATTTATGGTTTTGGAATGCTGGGTGTTACCCGGGGGACTATTCAGTCTTTTTGCTGTCTTCTTTTTTGTTTTTTTAGGGCGGGTGCTTTGTAATGAGGTTTTTGGGTTTTTTTAAAAAAAAATTATTAATACATTGTCAATATCTGAAATAGATTTCTAGCTAAGTGTGCCAGTCAATGTTTGCTACTGCTTTTGGGTGAAGTTATTAATGGTGCCTCATTTTTGAATCTGAAGGTGACTTTAGATTTGCCCTTGGGGGTATTTTAAACCAAGGTTGTTTTGGGGAAAAGTAGGGTAGTGGTTTTGGGGTTTTAAATTTTTAATTTGCTGTTTTTTTAAAGGGGATTGGTGTTGGTCCAGTGGGGTAAAGGGGGGGAAAAAACACTAGTCTTGTAACTCTTGTAGGTTTTTACTTTTTGGTAGAAAACTTACATTTAAACCTTTGTGGTTTTGTGAATTCAGTAACTTTTTGGGGGTTTGGGGGTTCCTGGTTTTTTGCAGGGGGATTTATTTTGGGAAGTCCCCTGGATTTAGAAAGTGATCTTTGTTAAAATGCGTGCATCAGTTATCTACTTCCTAGGTTTTGACTAAATTGGCTAATGTTTGACTGGAACTCTGTAAAATGTTTTCAAAGTGAGAGGTTTTTGTAGGTATTTGGGTTTTTAATTTTTGGGTATTATTTATTACCCATGTTTTCCCCTTTTGCAAGTATTAGTGTACATTCTAGTTGGTTTTGAGTAGTATAAGGGGTGTGCCACCCCCCTTTTTGGTCTGGCCTACAGTTGTGTATGGTTGTTTAAACCGGAAGGGGATAGAATCTGTTCTATCAGGGTTTTTGCCAGGTTTAGTTAGTGTAATGATTTGGGCTATTGGCATTTTAAGGAATTTAGTAAAGCTATGAGGTTATCGTTTTTTTTTGCTTTAAAAATTTGATATTGTAGTTTAAAAATAGTTTTGTTTTGTTGGCACTTAAAAAGGGCCTTTGATTTTTTCTGCAGTGTAGTAATTACCCGTACTGTTTTATTCTTTTAAGATTTAAAAAAAGAGGTTGGGATCGGATCAATGCTTGTAAAAAAATAAGATTTGTTTGTGAAACTATGTTAGAATTAAGTATAAAAAAAAGGGAAATTGTTTTTAAAACTAAAAAAAAAAAGCACCTGAATTTTTTAAAAAAAAAGTTTAAAAAAATTGGGGCCCAAGGTAGTTTTTTTTTTTTTTTATGCTAAAATAAAGGAGACAATATAAAAAAGGGGCTAATACAAATTAAATTTTATGATCAAAATTTAAAGGAGCTGGGAATTTTGATAGTAGGTAAATTTAAAGGTAATTCTTTAAAGTTAGAATTATTTGTATAAAATTTTTAATATAAAAAAAGGGCTTTAAAATAAATTGTGGTGAAAATAAAGTTTGGGAATTTAAATTTTAAAAGAGCTTTGGGAAAAATAATGGCAAAAAAGTGAAAATTATTTACTTTAGCACCTGAGTTGCACCTTGATTATTTTAAAAAAATTGTGAAAATATAAACTAGGGTAGTTTATAAAAGCTAAAAATAAAAAGGGGAAAATATATTTAAAGGGGCTAAAATTAAAGTAAAGGTAAACAAAGTTAAATGGGGGGAAAATGGTCAAATATGAAATTTTTATTGGGTTTTGGGGTAAGATTTGTTTGTAATAAATTAAATTTAAAAAAAGCAAGGGTTTTTTGCACAATAAAAATAAAAAAAAAAAAAAAAATGAGGAGTTGGGGACTAGCTAGCAAAAAATAGTTTGGTACTTGCAAAAAAATAATTGGAAAATACACTAATTGCCTACACAAAGAAAAAAAGGGACTAAAAAAAAAGTTGTGATAAGCAAAATTAAAAAGGCAGGTAAGAATAATAAAAATTTTTAATTTGGAGTAAGATTTGGACTTGTAATTTAAAAATTTTGAGCAATTAAAATTTCAGTAAGGAAAAAAGTTTAGAGAATTGGAGGTAGTTGGCATTAGCTTTGTGATGAAAATAAAAAAATAATTTAAAGCACAATTTTTTTTTTCATTTAATTTATTTAAAACCCTATTTTTGTATTAAAAAATGCACCCCCCCTAACCGTTCAGGGGAAATTCACTTTTTCCCCAATAGGTAAAAACCTGTTCCCCTTTTAAGATTTTATAAAGGCCGGAAGGGTTTTCCCTTAAAAGTTTTTTTCCCTTCGCCGTAAATGGGGGTTTTTTTGTTTTCCGTTTAAGTTTTCCCCCCTTCCCAACAGAATTTTGTTTTTTTAATAGAAACCAAATTTTTACACCCCTTTTTCCCCTTTTTAATTGCTTGATTTTAAAAGGGTTTTTCCCTTTTAACGGGAAAGGCCCCGGGTTCCCTTTTAAAAGGGGTTTTTCCCTTTCCGGTTTTTTTGCCCCAAAATTTTCTTTAATTTCCCCTTTTTTTCACATGGAAATTGATTTCTTCCCTTTAAATCCCTTGGTCATTTCCCCCCCACTTTGTTTATTTTTAATAGGGAATGTGGGACTTTTATTTTTTTCCCGGCATCAGAAAACTTTTCTTTGTTTTAGTTTTTGGTCGGGTTTGGGAAATCCAAGGTTTTTCATTTTTTTTGTTCCGGAAGTGTGGAATGTTTAATTTCCAGCCTTATTTTTTCTTTTTCCCTTTCAATATTTTTGGGGTTGGGGTTATTTTGTTCCCGTTTGATTTTTCCTTAACCTTCTTTTTAGTTTTTTTTCCGTGGGGCCAAACTCCCGGATTTTTTAAATTTCCCCTTTCTTTCCAAAGGGTTTTGGGTCTTGTTCTCGAGGTTGGTTATCTTGGATTCCGTCGCTCGAGTGTTGCTTTGATATCTTTGATTTCATTTTCTAGAGCAACGATGTAGTCCTTGATATTGTCGGGAAATAATCATCCCTGAGTTTTCATGGGTGAATCCTTTAAAGGGAGTGGAGTTGGAGGGGGAGTCAGCCATGTTTGTTGTTGTTGTTGTTTTTTGCCTGGGGGGCCCGGTGGTGAGGGGGTTGATGATACACCGGGTCCTGCTGGGTAGACAAGTTGAGTTCTAGGGTCCTTGTGTTATTCTATTATTACTGGTGTTGTTTTTTCCCTTGCGATATCCTTTCATAGTATCACTGAAGTAGATACTGTGTAGCAATGGAGAAGGCTTGTTTTCTCGGAGCTTGGGTTAAGTGGTTGTTTGGCAGCGGAGGCAGTGTTTGGGTTAGCAGGGCTGTCTTCCTTAGATCTTCTAATTTTGTCAAGATTTGGGTTACATTCTTAGTATTCTTGGGTCATGTTGTGGTCTACGTGGGTTCATGTAGTTGAACTTTCACTTAGGCCATCACAAGTTTTGATGAGCGATGTTTTTTTGAGAAGGAAGAGCTGGTAGGATACCGTTGCTGCCGCTGCCGCCGCCGCCGCACGATTACGCTAATATCAACACTACAGCTTATTTGCCTATCACAATTGATTTAATATGACATAATAAACAATATAAATAACATAAAACATGTTAAATACCCCAGAATGAATAATATTTGGCATAACACCGAGCAGTTCGCCGGAGGTATGAAGAGGATGTGGTATACAAATACCATTCTCCTATCCCTGTCTTGGGGACTTACATTAGAGAAAACGGAGTGTAGCACAGGGCTAACTGTGATATACACTCATACTGCACCATAAACCTGAAACAAAAGTTATTTTCTCTATATAGATTATCACACATAGCAGCATATGTGTAGAGAACATGGGATAACCCCAAATAAAGTCAACGTGGCTTGGGTTAGCCATATATGATTTTTGGTAAATATTGAATTCCCAGCCAGGGTAGAAACATTAGGCATGTTTCTTTACACCTATTGTCTAGGGTTTACCCATCAGAAAAGGGGGTACCGGGGTTTGTTTGTGACTGGTGTGGGTGTTATCCTGGGACACTGACCTAATTTTCTTGAATTACTCTGCATAACAAGCGGCTTTCTATATATTTAGTATGTCATGATGTCAGCTAGGCCTGTTTACCTTGTACATGTATGTTTTAGTAAATATATTACAGTGGACCCGCGCCCATGTTGGCATGTCTAACGTTAAATCTGACTGCGATACATTTTAACGCAAATTTTGCATCGACTAGCGCTAAAAAACCCGCCCAAACGCTATTCGTTCCCTTTTCGGAGATGCGTCCACTTTGGTTTGGAGCATGCCTAAACTTGTCCCATGGGTGCCAGTGTTTAGAAGCCAGCCAGCCACCACGGTCCCATCAAACATACAAACGGGCCCTGTTTTGGAAGAAAATGCCAAGCGGACTACATTACTCAGGAGGAAAAAGGCACTCCCAGGACATAAGCCTGTGAAAGACAGGCTTACTCTTTTTTTCTGTGCTAATGCTAGTGGTGATTGCAAAGTGAAGCCTTTATTGGTGTATCACTCTGAAACTCCCAGAGTGTTCAGGAAAAAAAATGTCCTCCCACCCCATCAGTCATAAACCAGATCTTCAATAAAGGTAAGTGTCATGTAACTGTGCATATCTTCTTCAGTTTGTGTGTATTAAATTAATTATTTCATGTGGTAATAAACATTTTTTTTTTTCTACTTTGGGATGCCCTTCACGGATTAATTTGATTTCCATTATTTCTTATGGGGAAATTAACTTGACTAACGATAATTTTGACTAACGATGAGCTCTAGGAACGGATTAATAGCGTTAGTTGAGGGTCCCCCTGTATTATTATTATTATTATTATTATTTTGTTATATTATTTTCTCAGTTGTTTGTTCGGTTATCTTATTCAAACTTGGGCAATGTATGATGGAAAGATATTTCTTCACGTACACCAAAAATGAAAGAAATCAGACCATAAATAGCGGAGTTCACTTTCAGCCATTAGCGGCCGCTTAGTGGTATATTTTTGTATGGTTGTTATGGTTATATTCTCATTTTTTCGGTCTCATTTGATTGAATGAAAAATATATTGCAGAAATAGATATGATTTTGATTGCTTTCATGATGAAAAGTACCTTAAAATTTCGCTCACAGTAGCGAAAATGTTCTATTCTTTTTGCGAATCTCAAGAGTAAACAGATGACGTCACTGTTCAATACCTGTCGCCTGCCAGCCCAATATGTAGTCAAGAATGGCTTGACATTATTTATACAATTATTACAATAATGCAGCAGTCTGCATAACAGTAAATCTTTTATTTTTTTTTTTTTTTTTGTGAATAAAAATTCCAAATGAAAAGCAAGAGTAATATAAGAGGGGCCTGGAGCCCTGACTAATGAACAGAGAAAATGTTATTTTAGTGCCAGGAATGTCTGCATTGTTTATTCTGAACCCTATTTTGTAATTGGCATCTGTTGAAATTTTGTGTGAAATCGGCCAAATTGCCCAAATTTTTGACCACTTTATTGGGTAGTTGAAATAAGTGAATTTGGGCGCTTTCTTGTACTCATTTGACAGACTGAAGTAAATAAGTTTATTCAGGTATACACAATACAGTTATATAGATTGTATACATAGCAGTGTATGTATAGAGAACCCGGGATAACCCCGAAAAGTCAGACAAAAGTGACTTTATTCCAGTACCTGGGGTTGGGCTTGCCATATTTTGATTTTTGGTAAATTTATTTTTTTCTCGGTTGTTTGTTGGGCGATCTCATTGAAACTTGGGGAATGTATGATGGAAAGTGCTTCTTAATGTACAACAAAAATAAAAAGACGTACGATAAATAAGGGAGTTAACTTCTCAGCCCTTAGCCCCCTCTTTGCAGTATATTTTGGTATGGTTTTTATGGTTGTATTCTCATTTTTTTGGGGCTCATTTTATAGAATGGAAGATTATTACAGAAAAAGACATGATTATGAATTGCTTTCATGACGAAAAGTACCTTGAAATTGAGCTCAAAGTAGCGGAAATGTTTGATTTTTGCTGATGTTCAATGAATTGTGTAAGTCAAGTTGGTTAATTTTATTAAGTGTATTCTAACCTAACCACTCTGTATCTGGCATACTCAGTAATCCGGCACACTTCAGGTCCCAATGATGCCGGATTTGTGATGGAGGACCTGTATTTTATTTTATGAAAAATAGGGCAAATCTTTGATTTTTTTTTTTTATGAATTCAGAATGGAGGGCAATTGTAATACAGGAGAGGCATTAGGATGTGATTAATTAACAGAAGAAATATTGCTGTTGTGTCTGGAAGAAAATATTGCTCTTGTATCAGAACTACCCTATTAACCCTTTTAGGGTTGGTGCCGTACTAGTACATATAAATTCTAGCGCTTTCAGAGGTAGCGAGAGAAAGCTGGTGGGCCTACATATGAAAGAATGGGTCTATGTGGTCAGTGTGCACAGTATAAAAAACCCTGCAGCACACACTGCATAATGAGAAAAAAAAACTCCGATCGTGTTTTTAGTTTAAAACATCAACTTTGCAGTGTATTTTTGTATGCTATTTATGGTATTCTAGTTTTCCTGGTCTCATTTTATAGAATGGAAGACATGATGATTTTTATTGGTTTCACAATGAAAAGTACCTTTATATTGAGCTCAAATTAGCAGAAATGTTCGATTTTTGCTAAGTTCAAAAGTAAATAAATCAAGCCATGCGTCCAAACACCCATCAGCTGGTGAGTCTAATATTCTTTCACAAGTGCGCTGATATTATTTATACCATTTTCTACACTAATGCAGTAGTCTGCATAACAGTAAATCTTCTATTCTTTGTGAGAATAAAAATTCAAAGCGGAAAGCAAAAGAAATGTAACAGAGGCTGGGGAAGTGACTGATGAACAGAGGAATTGTTATTTTAGTGCCAGGAATGTCTGTCTTGTTTATTTCTGGATCCTATGTTGGAAATTGGCATCTTTTGAAATTTGTGTGAAATTGGCAAAATTGCCAATTTCTGACCACTTTATTGGATAGTTGAAATTGGTAAATGGGTGGTTTCTTGTACTCATTGATAAAAAAAATGGAGTTTTTAGCAAAATAGTTATGATTTTTGTTGACTGGTACGTTGGAATTGGCCGAAAAAAATAGGACTCAAACTGGGCAAAATCCCCAATGCGTAAACATCGTCGAGACTGCTAGCTTCACAAGAGCATAATTCCATAAGTTTTCCATCAAATTTCATACTTTTGGTGTCATTGTAATCGGGAAGAGATTCACTATCATATAAGAAAAACTAATTTTTTTTTCCGAGAAATTTCCGACCCCGAGAACAAGTTTAGGAGAGGGCCTGCCGACCCTGAAAGGGTTAAGTGCTGTGCACTTAATAGGGTAGTTCTGATTGTTAACCCTTTCATTGTTGGCGATGTATACGGCTTACAAGCCGGTGTTGGTGACATATTGGTATGCCAAAATTCTTTCGGCTTCAGATCCAGCGGGTGAAAGCTGGTAGACCTACATGTGAGAGAATGGGTATGCGTGGTCAGTGTGCACAGTATAAAAAAAATCCTTCACACAGTGCATCAGAAAAAAATCTCCGACATATTTTTGGATTACTTCGACGACTTTGAGATGCATTTTCATACAGTATTTATGGTTGTAGTATTCTCATTTTCTTGGTCTCATTTGATATAATGGAAGATATAATACAGAAATAGAGATGATTTTGGTTGGTTTCACAAAGAAAAGTACCTTGATATTGAGCTCAAAGTAGTGGAAAGTCTAATGTGCAGTCATAAATGTGTTGACATTATTTATACAATTTTTTCAATAATTCAGTAGTTTGCATAATAGTAAATCTTCTATTTTTTGTGCGAATAAAAACTCAAAATGGAAAGCAAGAGTAATATAAGAGGGGCCTGGAGATGTAACTAATGAACAGAGAAAAATGTTGTTTTAGTACCTGGAATGTCTGCATTGTTTATTCTGGACCCTGTTTTGAAATTGGCATTTTCTTTAATTTGCAGGAAATTGGCCAAATTGCCAATTTCTGACCACTTTATTGAGTAGTCGAAATTGGTACATGGTCGGGTTTTTGTACTCAATAGAAAAAATAGAGTTCTATCGAAATCGTTACAAGTGTGGTCAACTGAACAATGGAATTGGCTGGAAGTAGGGCTCAAAGTGGGTGAAATCACCAATGGGTATATATCGCTGAAACATCAAACTTCTCGTGAGTGTAATTCCATAAGTTTTCCATCAAATTTTGTACTTTGTGTGTCAGTACTATTGGGAAAAGATTATCATTTCGTAAGTTTTTTTTTTTTTTCATAATTTTTTTTTTTTTTTAATTTTCTGACACTGAGAGCAAGTTTGTGCGCAGGAGTCTCAACAGTGAAAGAGTCAATTAAATGAGTGAGTTCTTGTGCTCAATCAATATAATGGAAGGCATTGTAGTGTAAACTAAGAATTTGATTTTTGGTGTCAATATTTTCAGAAAAAGATTCTCTACCATTTCATTTTTTTTTTTTAACTCTTTGACTGTCACGACTCCTGCTCACAAACTTGCTCTCAGTGTGAAAAAAATTAAAAAACAATTTATTTTTCTTATGAAATGATAGAGAATCTTTTCCTGTTGGCAATGAAACCAAAAGTACCGAATTTGATGGAAAACTTACGGAATAACTCTCGCGAAGTTAGCGGTCTCGGTGATATTAAACGCAGCGTCGATTTTGCCACCTTGAATCCTGTTTTGGGCCAATTTCATTGTTCCAGTTGCTTATCCAGCTATTTTGCTGCATCTTTT
>NC_069443.1:40773918-40821822 GCF_026875155.1 Cherax quadricarinatus | reverse complement strand
AACCCCCACCCACCCCAACCCCCCACAAAACCCCCACCCCACCACCCACCTCCTAACCCATCCCCACCCACCCCCCACCACTACCCCCCCTCCAAACCCCCCCACCACCACCACCCCCCCCCACCACCCAACCCCTCCCCCACCCCCCACCACTACCACCCCCCCCCTACCACCCCTACCCCCCACCCCCACTACCACTACCAACACCATCACCACCACTACCACTCCAACACCATCACCAAAACCAAACACCCAAAAACACACCACCACCACCACCACTACCAAACACCATCACCACCACTACCAACACCATCACCACCACTACCAACACCATCACCACCACTACCAACACCATCACCACCACCACCACTACCAAAAACCACCCCCACTCCCAAAACCCCAAACCACCACTCCCAAACACCATCACCACCACACCCCCTAACCACACACACCCCCCCTACCAACCCAATCACACCACCACCCCACCACCCTCCCAAACCCACCACTACCACCACTACCAACACCCCCCACTTCCACACCATCACCACCACTACCAACACCATTGTTGCAACCCCTGAATGGGTTACAATGTATATTATGATTATGATATAATGTATATAATAATTATCACCTTTTCTTTATAATTTTATATTGCTTATATTTGCGATAATAGCTAAATCGTAAATATATTGCTTTTATATTATTATTGGACTTAGCTAAATTTTGTGAGGTAGGATGTAACATATTATGTGCTCAGTTCAAGTCTTGATTGTCTAAAACTGTAATTATCGCTCTTTGCCTTATTCTGCCGGCTTTCTGTTGCTGGGCTGACTGCCCCACGGAGCTATCACGTGATCGAAGGGGAAGTGTCCTCACCTGGGCCTGAAATATTCAGCCCTGGTCTAGACCCCTTTTGGGGGTTGGCCCAGATTGTCTGCCCTCAAAATTTTTGTTATTTTGTAGAACTCTTTCACAGAACATTGATCCCCTTAAAAAATTTTTCGACGTTTTTCGAGGTTGTGGGGTCGAAATAGACACCCCTAAAGCAACCGGGCCCTGAGCTGTAGTTTCTGACCAAATTTTTGTACTGGTACTTTGTACCCCCCACAGCCCGGGGATTTTTTATGCTAAAATTTTAGATTCAGTAGTGGGGGATTTTTGGGTGATTTTTGTGGAGGATCTGCTGATGGTCCCCTATTTAGTGTCGTTATATTATCTCCTTTTTTCCTGATTCTGTGTCGCAGTTCTTGTTTTTTGCAACCCCTGAAGGGTTTTACAATGATTAGTATATAAAAAGGGTTTTTTCCCTTTTTCTTTTAATTTTAAAATTGCTTATTTTTTTGCGTTTAATAGCAAAAATCGAAATGTATAAACTTTATATTATATTTGACTTTTAATATTGTTTTTTAGCTTATGTTTTGGGAGTATAAAAAAAGTGCTCAGTTGTCTTGATTGTCAAACTACGGGAAATTTTTCCCGTTTGTCGCTCGTTAAAATTTCCGGTTTCCCTGAGCTGCATTTTGTCCACAGCTATCACGTGATGGGGGGGGGGTTTCCCCTCACCTCTCGTGAAGTGTGAGTCTACTGTAGACCGTTTTCCCTTTTTGGACAGATTGTCTTTTCTCATTTTTTCTTTTTATTTCGGTTAGAACTTTGTTCACAGAACATTGTATAGCCTTTTGTTTTTCCCGACTTTGTACTGAGGTTGTGTGTCCCTTTTGACACTAAACATCTCAGGCCCCGAGCAAATTTTTTCCCGACCAAATTTTGTATTTGGTTCCGGGTGTATTGCCCACAGCCCACATTTTTTCCTATGCTAAACATAGATTCAGTTTTAGGGGATTTTTGAAACCTGTTGGGGAGGATCTGCTGAGGGGCCCCCTACTTAGTGTCGTTATTTTATTTCCCAGTTCCTGTTTTCTGTTCGCAGTAACTTGAAAATTGCATTGCTTTTGGGTTTTTACATTTTTTTGTTTTTTAAAAGCAGACTTTTTGGGGTTCCCATCGGCCCAAGAATTTATTTTTATTTGAGGACTTTTCTTTCCCACTTGTTTAAGTTTTAAATTCGATTTCTTGAACATAGCAAACCCAATTTAAAGGAGCATTACACCATAAAACATTTACTTGTACATATTTGAAAATTTCTTTTTAAAATTTTTAATGTCCCGGACGGATTTAAAAAATTATAAATGTGATATGTGTTTTTCAGCACAAAATATTAAACTCGAGAGATTGATTTATTTTAAATTGTTGTGTTTTAAATTTTATTTTAATTAATATACCTCAAACAACTTATAACTTAAAATTTTTTTTTTAAATTTTTTAATTTTTCTAAGTTAGAAAGCCAAACCATTTTGAAAACCTAAAAACTTTTTAACCATACTGAAATTTTAAAATGGATATTTGGGACAAGGATACTGACTACTTGTTACAAAAAACCCCAGTAACAGGCGGGGAAGGGCTGGGAAAGGGCAGTCCTTTCTAGTTTTTCACGGGGAAAATCTCAAGCTTTTATTTTTTTTGGGCTTTTTTTTGTAAAAAATTTTTTGTTATTTTTGCAAATTGGGGGTTTTAGCTTTCCCTTTTTATTTTTCAATTTAGACTTTTCGATAGTCATTTGGGTCAAGAAGTTAGTTTATTTGAAATTTTGAAAGGGAAAAAATGCGAACATTCTTTGGGACAAGGGGACCTCTTCTATGGCAGAAATGACATTTTATGCCGGGAAAGGGGGTTCACTTATCTGGGTCTGGGGTGGTAGCACTGGCAACTGCATGGAGGGAGCAGTTAGGATTTTAAATTAGGAATAGTTAGTGGGGGGGTTTGGGCAGGAAAACAGTGAAGTCCCAGTGTATTTAATATTTTGAGTTGGGGGGAAACAAATAATAAGCAAAACCCAGGTAGATATTGAAAACCCCAGGGCCCTTTGGGGATAAGGACAGTAATAGGTTTAGTAAAAAAACCAGAAAAGACAGGAAGGGGGGAAGAAAAAAGGGAGAGTCTTTCAATTTTTAAATTATGCAAATTGCCGTAGGGGCTAGGAAAAAATTTGGACAAAGTTGGATTAGTTGCAAAGGGCAGGTAACATTGAGAATTTGCCTTAACTGAGACGGGGTTTTAAAATTCAAAAACGGGACATGCCTGGGGAATTCCCGACTTTTGAACTTTTTGGCATAAAAAGGGGTATTAATTCTGAATAACACTACAAAAGTCTGGATAAATTTTTAAAAGGGGGGAAATGAAAAACTGATTTTGGGAGTGATATACTGCCCCCCAAAAACTTAGATGGGGCCCAAAGGGGAGACTACTTTGGGAGGAAATTTTTTAAAGGGCCAAAAAGGGCACGAAAATGAAAGAAATTTCTGGGAGATTTTTAACTTTATTTCCAAAATTGAGGGAAAATTTTCTTGACTGGGAATTTAGAATAAATACGACTTCTAGAAGTAGTTAAAGATTGTTTTTTGAAGCAGTTTGTGACAGAACCTCCCAAGGGGGAAAAAACCCTGTTTGACAAGTTATGGAAAACAATGAACCCCCTTTGTTAATAATTTAGAAATTTCAGAGGAACGGGGCAGCAAACCAAAAAATTACTTACATTTATTTTGGGAAAGGGGAAAGTAAAAAAGTAGCGAAAAATCATTAAAGTCCCAATTTTCGTTTAGCAGTTTCGAGGGGCCCTTAGGAACACTTATAAATCTTGTTGACGGGGGAAAACGAATTGAGCTACCCAATATACTTTTTCTGAACACTAAAACATGCTGCCAAAGAACTTTTAAATCCCATAAAAAGAAATTAGATAAAATTTAAAAAATGCCCCAAAATGGATGAATAATAGGCTCAAAATCTACTGGGGGCATAAGAAAGGAATTTATAGGCGTATAAAAAGAGGGAGGGTAAAGTTTAAATAAATCATATTTTTACATAAAGGGGACTTTAAAAAAAGGGGAAAAGGGAAAAGCTAAAAGGGACTATAAAATTTTAAATTTTGCTAGGGATTCTAAAACTAACCCAAAAAGTTTTTTCCAGGTCTAAAGAACAAAAGTTAGAGATAAAAAGTCCCCTTAAAAACTATGGGAAAACCTTTAAAACCCTAAAAAAAGAAAAAGGAAATGGGGCTGTTTTTAAAAATTTAAATTTTCTCTCAGTTTTTACACGGGAAAACCAAAAATTTTCCCCAGAAATTTAATTTTTATATGGCTAAAGAAGATAAATTATGTAACATCACACACTATGAAAGGGTTGTGAACAGATAACAGACTGAAGCAAAAAACCCCGGGGTCCTGATGGGGTTTTTTCCCAAGGGGTTTCTTAGGAAGGCAAAATGGAACTCTGTGAACCTTTAAACTAATATTTTTAATTTTTCTTTTCAAACAGGTGTATTTCTATATGTGGAAGATGGCTAATGAAATTTCCCCTTATTTTTAAAAAAAGGGGACAAGTCTTACCGTAAAATTTACCGCCCAATAAGCCGACCTCAATGTGGCAAATTACTAGAGTCAATTAAAAGCTGAGATTATAAGAAGCCATCTCGATAAGCATAGTTTGATTAATGAAAACCGGGCCTGGTTCACAAGGGGCCCGGGTCTTGCAAACAATTTTTTTAAATTTTCCCTTCAGTAAAGCTTTTGAGGCTGTTACCCCCAATAAAAAAATTAAATTTTTATTTATTTAAATTTTTTAGTAAGGTTTTTGTTTAAGATTTTCCGCACCATAGACTTTAAAAAAGGGGCAGCTCATGCTTTGGGGGAAAAAAGTGCTCTCGTGGATCGACCCCATGGCTCACTGACAGGAAGCAGAGAGTTTTTCAAAAATTTGGGTTTAAAATTCCGAGTGGGGATCTGAAACAAGTGGGGGTTCCCCAACGGGGATCATCGGGGCCCGTTGTTTTTTATAATTTTAATCAATGATTTTTGGATAAAGGGAAATTTACTATGATAGGGAGAAATTTCCCGCCGATGACACAAAGTAGGTAGGATAATTGATTCAAACTTTAATTTTTATGGAACTTCAGGAGTTTTAAAAAACAAACTCTATTTTTGGGCCCGAAAAGGGCAGATGCAGTTCAATGAATAAATCCCAATTCTAAAGTTTGGGGATTGTCCATAACCCTATTTTAAAAATTTAAATATGAAAGAACTTAGCCATACAGTTTTGGCAAAAGGATTTGGGGTTTTTTAGGGTGGGGCAGAAACCCTTTTAAACCAAGACAGCAAGCCTAACCCGTACGTAATAAGGAAAAATAGATTACGGGATTTATATAAAAAAAGGTAACAACAGAATCCAGAGGTAAACCCTGCAGCTTTATACATAAATTATAAGGGCCCCCACCTGATTAAGCAGCTCTTTCTGGTCCCAAAATTACAGAAGGGACAAAAATTCGTTAAAAAACATTCACGAGGATGACAAAATTTAATACATACATTAAAAAACTTCCTTATGAAGAAAGATTGAAACTCTTAATTTTACATTCACATGTTAGACAAAAAGGGGGGAGACCGATCGAAGTGTAAATTTGGAAGAAAGGTATTAAAAAAGGGGATTTTTAAATTAAGGCTTGGGGATATCTCCCCAAAAGAGAGAACCCGCAGAAATGGTTTTTTAAATTAGAAAATTTTTAAAATTTAAAAAAGGACATAGGAAAGAAATTGGGTTTTGGAAAATAGGGTAGTTGATAAAGTGGAACAGCCCTTCCCCTTTTTTGGGTTTATTGGGGCGGGGAAATTTTTTGGGGAAATTTTTCAAATTTGGGTTTGGGATAAGTACATGAGTGGGGGGGTTGGTTTTGAGTGGGATTTTTCCATAAAAAGCTTATTTCTTGGGGGCATTGAAAATTGGGCGGGGCAAATGTTTTGTTAGTGGGATAAAAATTGAAAGGACTTGCCCATGTGGACCGGCGGGCCTCCTGCGGTGTCCCTCCTTTTTTATGTTTTTTTTGTTGTCAGTCACTTTAAGTCAAAATTGATTTCGTGAGACAAAACCCAACTACTTAGAGCCATTTTACACACATAAAACACAAACTTGTAAAATTTTTTGTAATATCTTATTAAATTTTTAATGTCCCAGACGGTATTAAAAATTTTAAAAATGTGATAGTGCTTTCGCACAAAAATACTGTACTCGGGGAGAAGTGATTAATTTTATTTTGATTACTGTGATTATTTTTAAAAAAATTTTAAATTTTGATATAGGGCCTCCCCCAACTTAAATAATAAATTTTTTAAAATTTAAAAATTCTCTAGTTAAAGCCTACCATTGTAATCCTGAAGCACTTTTGGGAATCAAAACCTGAATTCTAATGGAAAATTTTCTTGGCCCAAAGGATACTGACAAATTGTTACAAAAATTTGCCCCTCATCGCCTCCGACCCGGGGGTGGCCCAAGCTGCGCGGGGACGCTCCTGTTTGAATTAAAAGGACTGAACACATCGATTTCCAGGTTGGGGGGACTGTTTTCCCTCATACTTCCTCCTCCCCTTTAAACCCCTTTCCTCTTTGATTGGACTGTGAAGCCACTGTGTGTGAAACGTTTCCTGAATAAAGTTTCCCCCATATGCGGGCCATAAGGGTTTTAAAATTTTCAGCTCCTGTTTGGTTTTTTTTTGACCAGTTTCCCGATTAAAGCTGCCCTAGCGTTTTTTGGGGGAAATTTTATTTTTTTTTCCCAACATGGCGCGAATAGCAGAAGAAGAATCAACAGTGTCTGCATTGAGATGATCCGGGGGGCGTCACGGGTCCAACAGGTTTTTATTTTTTCCCCACGTCATTCGGGGGATACCTATGGTTTTCCCAAATAAAGGTTAAGTTTAATTTAAAAGAAGTTTATTATGCACCCCAAAACCCATCCAGTGGGCGGGTCAAAAGATTACAGAGGTACAAAAAGGGTAATAACTCAAAAGTAATGAACTCACAAGTTACAAAGGTAATGAATACTGTAAGAAGGGTTACTTACGTGTATACTTTGGCCCTGCAATCATGAAAAAATTTTTTAGAGAAATAAAAGCAATTCACACTTCCACACCGGCCCACAACTTAGTGAGTTATTGGTGCAAATTTTGTTTGCTGATTCCTCTCCCCACACAAAAACACCACACATCAAATTCATCCCACACACACACAAAAAAATCCCCCAACACACACACACACACACACACACACACACACACACACCCACACACAAACACACACACACACCCCACCCCCACACACTCACACACACCACACAAAACCTACACACACACGCACAAAAACACTCATCCCACACACACACACACACACACCCACACCCCACACACACACACACACACACACACACACACACAAAACACACACACAAATTTGGGGGGAGACATTATGGGTCAAAAAGGGGCCGGGGCTCCGGAATTTTTGGGTGTTTTTAAAGGGCCTGTTTTAGCAGCAGAAGCTAAGCTGTATGTTTTCCAAAGAGGGAGTAGTTTACAATTTTGGGCTTGTCGGGGTAGTATTTGAGAACAATAATACGAAAAGAATTTTCAGCTAAATTTTATGGACTTAAGGTTTAAAGGGGGAATTGAAAAACCCCAGGACCCCTCTATCATCATTCTATCATCAGGGGGAGCCCACATTCTATGGTGCCCCAACAAAATAAGCAAACCTTTTTTGGATGTCACTACCCCCGGGCCCCGGGCTGGGTTAAAAGTATCTTTGGCAGGTTAAATCCCCACCCCCAAATGAAACCCCAAAACAAATGAAAAATTTTCCCAAATTTGGATTTTTGTAAAAAAACCCTTTGCGCCCATTATGACTGGAGGCATAAAAAAATTAAAAAGAATTTAGAAAAAAACTCACTCAGAAGTGTTCAAGAAATGCTAAGTTTTTATCCACAGGGGAAATATTACAAAACCATTCTGGAAATACCCAACTTTGCTAGCTGTAAATAAAGAAAGCAAATGAGGAAAAAAATTTGGGTGCGCACTCAAGGGAACGACAAAAATTCTTCGTTAAAATAACGTCTGCACGAGTCTACGAGGCGGTGGTCGACAAGTATCGGGAGCCCTTTCATACCGGAAAAATGCAGCTGTGGGGTTTGGGCGATTTCCCTGAGGGATGGGACATTCCCTTTGGGGAAAAAATCAAAAATGTGTTTTTTGAGGGACTGATTTTAAAATATTACCCAGTGAACTGCGAAATTTAAAGGGGCGTTCCCCTTACCCCCACAGGGAGAGGGGGCAAAGGACCGATGCAGGGCGCGGGAAGGGTTTCCCAAAATACTGTTAAAATGACTCCTTCACACCCTATTCCTTCATTTTTTTTGTTTTAAAGGAAATTACGGACTCAAGCTTTTAAAAGGGATTTTCGGGCAACAACGTACGTGTGGGCTTTTGGGGGTCATATGCCCCACATCGCGGCGCAGTGGGGGAAAAAGGGGGGAAACCCGGGCACAACAGAAACGGAAACCAGCAGCCATTGGGCGGGGGTAGGTGATGAGCGAAAACCCAGTCCTTGCTAGGGGCCGCCCCCAAAAACGGTTGTCATGGGGGAGGAGGTGGACAAAGGAGCTTGAATCCCATTGTAACGCTTACAAGGAGAATCCAGCCCTTTGGACATACATCGGGTTTTTTTGAGGAGAAAATTTACCTAAAAAGCGTGAAGAAGTGGGGGGCGCCCTTTGGAAAAGGCTTTGGAAATGTCTTTTAAAGGAATCGGGTCAGACAGGGGGAAAGACCCAGGCTTAGTTCTGGGGAGGGCTTTTTAAAATGATGGTAAGGCGGGAGATGACGGTTTGTCGACGAGGAGCCCCTAAAGGTTTAAAGGGTGCATGCATAGAGGGGGGGGGGTGCATCGGGACGGCATTTCAAAATGTCAAAATGCGGGTGGAGGGGGGGACACAAAAAAGGCCCGCGCATCATTGGTTTCTGTTTATGTCAAAACACCTCCCCAACGCCCGGGGAAAAAGCCTTGGGGTGGAGGTACAGCAAGAGGGAAGGGTCCCCCCAAGGGTAAAGGATTGCAAAGGTGATTCCCAAAAAAGGGGGGAGGGACAGAGGTTTGCAAAACGAACGGGGGTAAAGTAAATTCCCCGGGGCCCAAAAGGGAAAAAACCCCATTTGTTAAATTCAAGTGTTTTACTATAAAAAATTAACGGTTGAGAGTTTAAGGGGAAAATTTTAAAAATTATTTTTATTATAATCAAGGGGAAGCGCAAAAACCATGGGGATTATACAGCCCCCGGGGGGGGGGATGGGGAAGGCTTTTCGGGGTTAAAATTGGGGAAATTTTAGCACAATCCAATTCCCTAAATCAAGAGCCCCCTCACCAACATCAAGGAAACCCTTTTTTTAAAGGGGAGCTGAGAGGAAGTTTAATTTGGTTTAAAAGAGTATTTTGGTGCGACTTTTTGGGGATGTGGTTTTTTTACAGGAACAAAATTTTTAGGCCGGTTTTATGAGTTGGATAGAGGGGGTTATAAGGGTATACATGGAACATGCGCCCATTTTGAAAGGTGGGGCGCCTTTTTGGGTAAAGAAAACTCCCCCGTTTATAGAAAAGGCGTAGTAAAGGGGGGGGAGGGGGGGAAATTTAAAAGAGTGGTTTGGAACCGGGGGTAGGTTCCCATTTTTAGTATGGGTATAGGGCCCCGGGCCCTGAGGGTGACGTTTTAAAAACCCTAAATTTGTTCAGCCCGAAACTGGTTTTTTTTTTAAAGTATTTTAAACCGAATGTTGCAAAAAAGGCGGAGTTTGGGAAAATTTGGCGTGATACTCGTAAAGATGGGGGCCCTAGGGGGTGCGGGTGTTTTTTGGGGTATTTTGGGGGGATAAAATTGACAGGGGGGGGTTAAAGGAGTGGGGAAAAGGGATGGTAGAGCATACCTTCATTAAACGGGGTTATGCGGCGAGGTTGGACCGAATGAAACGTGCCTTGTGGGGGTTTAAACGGGGCGGAGGGTGAATGTGAAAGATTTTTTTTTTTCGAATCATAGGGGAAATTTGTAATAGTTTGTGGATATCGGGGGTGTGCCTGGGAGGGGGCCCAAATTCTTTTTTGGAAAATTGAATGAAAATTGTTATTAAAGGAAGGGAAGCCCTTTTTGTCTTTTGGACATAGTGGGTTTTCTTTTAAGTGGTAGAAGCACCGGGGGATTTTCCCAAATGGTTAAATTGGGTGGAAACGAAGTTTAAAAAACGATTAAGGAATATTATTTTTAAAACGAGGGACGAGATTTTAATCGTTACAATAAAAGTTTTAAAAAATTTTAAGGGGGGCAGTTGCGCGACTGTTATGAAACAAATTATGCAATTACCCTTTTTAAATTGAAATTAAAAGGGGGGAATGAAAAAAACCCCGGAAATTTTACAAAATGAGGGTTTTTTGGAGGGGGAAAGGGCTTAAGGGGGGGATTGGGGGGTTTTGGGGAACCCGGCCGTGGGCGTGTGTGTTGCGGATCAACACAGACGTCGAAAGGAAATGGAGTTAATGGGGTATAATGTTCAGTGGGTTTAATGAAAGGGGTAAAAAGTGGACAGGTTTTTGACGACGACTGGGGGAAATGATTTGGGTTAATATTAAATGTTTTGGGTTAGTTGAAAACGCAAAGTGTGGGAAAAAGGGGCAACAGGGGTTTTTAAAAACAGGTCGCCCCTTTTTCTCAACTTTTGGATACTGGGACAAGGCCCCTAAATGCACTAGAAAAAAAAAAGAATGCGATGTAATATATACAGATTTTTTGAAAAAAAGCCTTCGACAAGTGTAAACCATGGCGAAAAAGCGCAAAAAATTTCGTCCCTAAAGGAAAAACCCGGAAAAGTGGTCGATGGTTTCTAAAAATTTCCTCACTAACAGAACACAAGAGAGTAGCCCGTCAACAAGTAAAGCCCCAAAAGGAAAGCAAGGGTGAAAAGCTCTTTTTCCACAAGGCACAGTACTACCCTCCCATTTGTTCCTCATCCCCCATATCCAAACATAGCCCAAGGGAGTCAGCCACAGCACCGTGTTTTTCCTTTGCAGATGAAAACCCAAATTCTGCAAAACGGGCCCTTCCATTGCAGAAAAGCAAGGCTCCAGGCGGCCCTAAACCCCAAATCTTTAAAGTGGGCTGCAGAAAACAAAAAAGAAGTTCAACGATGAGAAATTTAAATTACTCAGAAAAGGAAAAACATGAAAAATTTAAAAAACTTCATCAGAGTACAAAAAAAATTTCCGGGCCCAAACAAAATAGAGCGAAACACCAAGCCCAAAAACCCTGGGATGCATGTCGGAGGATCTCCCTTCAAGGACCATAACATTGTATCAACGCCCTGCAGAAAAATGACGGGAAATGGATAATGAAACCTTCAAAAAAAAGGGGGAGGCCAACCCCCTTGATGAAATTTTCCCCAAGGTCACTTGTTCTATCTAGGCTGGAAAAATTGCTGCCACACTAACAGCACCTTTAAAGGCAGGTAAAATTTGCCGCCCCAAAAAAATTTTACAGAAAATTTTTCCCAGGGCCGCGAAATAAGGGAGATAAAACACCTAAATTTAACGGGGGAGCGCTTAAAGGTTTCGAAAACCTGTATTCCCTGGAACGCAGGAGGGAGAGAACATAAATTATATACACCGGGAAAAAACCCCTAGGGGGGACTAGAAACCGAACTTGCACACAAAAAATCACTCATTTACGAAAGAAAAAAAGACTTGGCAGACGATGAAAACCCAAACCCCCCCCAAAAAAAAAACGGGGGTGTCATTTAGCACTTTTAAGAGCCCCATACAATAATGTCAGGGGCCCAGCCCTTTTCAATTTGCCCCCCAGCACACATAAGGGGTTTAAACCCAAACCCAGCCCCCCTGGAAAGTTTTTCAAGCGGCCCCTGGCCAAGAAACCTAAAGCAGTTCCTGACCCAGCCGCATGGCTCTACGTTGCGTTTTACAGGACCCCTTTTTTATAGAGGAATTAGGGTTTTATTGGCAGAAAAGGGGGTTTTGGTGCCGAAAGGGGGGGGGGGGGGGCTGCATTGTTGGTATGTTATGACAACGTTTTTTATAAGTGTAACAGGGTTTTGCCTCGGTGGAAAATTTTGTAAATTTTTGGGAAAAGGTTTCCCTGGCATGCCCAATTAAAAAGGAGAAAACAAGTATGGGTTTCTTGGGGATGGGTTAAGTGAGGAAGGAAGTATTTGAAAGGGGGGAAAAAGGGTGGACCAATTACTGATATGGGGGATCGTTTATGAAAAGTGAAATCAAGTTACACAAAAAAATTTCATTTTGGCGTATTGTAGAGGGTGAACTGAAGGGCATCAGTGGTTTCCCGGCTGCACCCCTTAAACTTTGCATCAGAGTAAATTAAAAAACGAATGTCCTTTAAAATAGAAAAACTTTGGCTGTCCCAAGCAAATATCAGATACTTCGTGGGCGAGAAAAAAAGGGTTACAAAAGCGCGTTTTTTAGTTTTCTTTTGGGGGTACTGGAAGCAAAATGGTAGAAAAGGGGTTGTCACAACCCCGGTTGGCCGGGAGGGCGGGGTCTTAAAGCGTTGAAAAGGGGATTTGAGGGGTTTTTTGGGAAACGTAGTTATAAGCGGGAGGGGGGCGAGGGAAGGCGGATTCAAAAGATACGCCCAGGATAGCAAGGGTGGTGGGGGGGTAGGGAGTTCATAATAGGGGGAGGCAATGTTACGGGCCCACATAAACATGAACGACCCTTTTCACATTTTAAAATTTTGGGAAACCTTGATGGGGGGATGGAAAGGCAGGGTAAAAGGGGTTTTTAATCCGATGTAGTTTGGGAGTAATATCTGGGGGCTTTTTGAAAAAATTTTCCCTTTAAAACCTAAAGTACGAGAATTATGTATAATTTTTACATGGGATTTTAAACCGTCGGAAGGGTTTTTTTCCATAAAAATAGGGGGAGGAGGGGGACATGCAAGGCTTGGGGGTGGTTGGAGCCCTTTTTTTCCATAGGGTGTATTTTTCGAATGTTTTGAACTAAAAAGGGGTTTGGTTGGGTAAGGTAAAAGGGGTTAGTGGGGGGTGGGGGGGGTTTGCAGGTGTTGAGGGTTTTTAAGCTTAGAAAAAGGGTGGGGTGAATCAAATGGTAAAAGAAAAGCGGTAGGGTATATAATTTACGGATTTTATTTTTTTGTCTGGCTATGAGAGGAGCGAACGGGGTGTGAAAGAATTAAAGCATTAACAGCAACTTTTTTTTTGGACAAAGTGAAAGGGAAAAAGGGGTATGGGGGAGAAGGGGGGAGGGATTTAAGTGAGGGTTTTAGAAATTTCCCCATTACGGGGTTTACGGGAGTTGAAAAACAAAGGTTTAAAGGGGGAAAGAAATGGACCCGGTTTTTCCCAGAAAGGGCGGTAGCGTGTGAGTTTGGGGTGAATTTTTATGAGTATGTTTCCCGGGGGGCAATTTTTTAAAAATTAATTTTTTTTTCTGAGTGGGTTTTAAATTTCAATACAGTTATTTTGGGAAATTTTCACTTATAACTTTTGTATGTATATGTATGTATTGTGGGATAAAGTGTATATTTACCATGTGTATGTATTGGGGATGGGATGTATATGTATATATAAAATAATATATATATATATATATATATAAAATATATATATATATATTTTATAATTTTATATAATATATATATATTTTATATATATATATATTAAATTTTAAAATATATGTATGTTTTGTTTACTTTTTTTGTATTTAAACCCAATTTAAAGGTTTTTTTTCTCATGAAAATTTTCAATGAAATTCAATAAGATTTTCAAAGGGGTATTTTTTGATTTTGATACAATTGTAAATGTCAAAAAGGCTTTTTATGTTTCAGTTTAATTTTCAATTGTTTTTTTTTAAGCACCCCAAATTTATTTGGTGTCAATAGAAGCATAGTGGGGTTTTTTAAAATATTTTAGGGATTTTTTTTCTTTTTTTAATTTTTCTAGATGGTGGCAATACTATGGGATTTTAGTTAGGTAAGAAAAATAAGCCAAAAATTGGTATCTTTTTTCGAAAAAGTTTTGCCACACAGAAACCCTTTTTCAGTCGAGAAAAGAAAAGTTTAAAAGCAGAAGAACCTTTAAGACGAGTAAACAGTCCCCTCACCCTTTAAAATTTTTTTAAGGGGGTCAGCTCTTTTTTCCAACTGGGGAAAAGACCACCTCAAACTTTAAGGGTGATGGACTGAAATTTCATCGTCTTCAAGTCTCTTTGCCCTTTTATCAACTTTTCTGTACTCGACTGAAGAAGCCTACCGTGTAGGGGAAACGTTTTGAAAAAAAGATACAACTTTTTGCATAAGTGTCTTTTCCCCAACAACCTTTTCGGATTTTTTTACCCCTTTTAAAAAGTTCAATATGTATGTAATTTTAAAAATTTTAAAGAACCCTTGAAGTTGTAAAAAGGGTAATTTAAATTTGGGGTTAGTTGACGTAATATTATAACTGGGGTTTGGGAAGTGATTGTGTTCAAATTTTTTAATATACTTTATTAATTAAATTTTTAAAGTAAATTTCCCAATGGTAAATTGAAAAATTTTGATTTTAAAAAGGGGAAAAGTGGGTTTTTTCCTTTTTTTTTGTTCTTTTTTTTTTTTTATGTAATACAAGGTTGTATTATGTACACCAAAAAATATGGTTAGGGGGATGTGGGAAAATTTTCGTGTTGATTAGACAATTTTTAAAAAACAGATGGAATACTAGGCTTAGGTTAGGGTAAAAATTTTTGATAATTGTGGGAAAAGTTTTTTTGATTCAAACTGCTCTTTATTAAGGGGAAATTTTGGGGAAACATGTTTCCCAAGAAAGGCATTATTTAAAAATTTGGGGCTAAATCTAATTTTAGGTACGATGTGTAAATACATGTGAACACCTGGCGGGGAAACTGCGTGGGGCGACAAATTCTCAAAGGACCTTTTATGGTCGGGGTAGGTTTTTCTTGGGTGTGTTCTTGACACATTAGTTTTTAAATTTTTATCCTAATTTCTTTTTCCCTCTCTGAGCAAAAGGGAAATTTTGTCTGTTAAAGAAAAAATGAAAAATAACTTTTTATTTTTTTATTCTAGTGAAAAATTAAAAGCAAGGATGATTAATTTTGAGGAAGAGTTTAAAATAGGGGTTTTTTTTGTTTTTTTTCGAAAGTTAACTTTTTCCACATGTAGGGTAGTATAGGACAGTTTTTTAAAAAAACCTTTGGTTTTCTGATTTTTTTAAGTAGGAATTTGTGGGCATAATTTTTTAATTGTTATGTTTTTTCGTTAATGTTTTCCCAAAATTTTAATGTAACGTTTTTCAGTTATTTTTATAAATTGTCATCTTTATGGTTTTTTTCCCTTTTTTTCTATTTATATTTGTTTGGTTTTTTAAAAAAAAAATAAAAAAAAAAAAAATTTTAAGAAAACCCAGTAACAGGCTGGATGCTAGAAGGCAGTCCTTTTATGTTTTCCTGGAGATCTTTTAAGCTTTTTGAATAGCGTTTTTTTTAACAACCATCACCACCACCACCACCCCCACCACCACAACCCTCACCCCCCACCACCACCCCCCCCCCACTAAACCCAAAACCATCACCACCACCACCACCACCCCCCACCACCACCACCACCACCCCCCACCACTCCCAAAACCATCACCAAACCCCCACCAACCCCCACCACTACCCAAAAACCCCACACCAACACCATCACCACCACCACCACCACCACCACCACCACCACTACCAACACCACCACCACCACCACCCCACCCACCAACCAAACCATCACCCCCACCACCCCCACCACAAACCCAAAACCTCACCACCACCACCACCCCACCACCACCACCCACCACCACTACCAACACCCCCACCACCACCACCACCACCACCACCCCCCAACCCCCACCACCACCACCACTACCCAAAACCACCACCACCACCACCACCAAACCCCCACCACCACCACCAACCCCTACCAACATCAAACCCCCACCACCCCTACCACCACCCTACCAAAAACCATCACCACCACCACCACTACCAACACCCTCACCACCAAACCCCCAAATTTCCAACACCAACACCCCCACCAACAAACCCCCACTACCAACAACCATCAAACCCCCACCAACCCCCTACCAAACCCCCCCCCACCACCAACAAACCCCCCCACCCCCCACAAACCCAAAAACACCCCCCACCAAACCCCAAACCCCCCCCACCACCACCCCACCACCACCACTACCAACACCATCACAACTAACCAACACCATACCACCCCCCAAACCCCTACCAAAACCCCACCACCCCCCACTAAACCAAACCCCCCACCACTACCAACACCCCCCCACCACCACTAAACCAAAAACCAAAACCACCACCACCAAATACCAACACCAAACACCAACCCCCAAAACCATCACCACCCACCAACACCAACACCACCCCCAACACCACACCACCCCCCCACCCCCATCACCACCACTAACCCACACCACCTCCAAACCCCTTCAACCCCCACAAACCCCTAACCACCACACTAACCCCCACCACACCACCACCCTTAAAACCCCCACCCTCACCACCACTACCACTAAACCCTCACCAACCCCCCACCACCCCAAACCCCCATACCACCAAAACCAAAAACCACCAAACCCCTACCACCACCTCCACCCCAACACCACCACTAAAACCCCACCACTACCACCACCACTACCACCACCAACCCCCCCCTCCAAACCCCCATCACCACCACCACCACCACTACCATCACCATTACCATAAAAATCAATAACCCCCAATACCAAATAAAAAAAACCCCTACCCCATAAAAAAAATTAATAAAAAAAATTCCCCTTTTGTAATAAAAAATACCCCTTAATACACTCGTCACCACAATGATCTTTATTTTCGTCCCTTTTCATTGTCATAATCGTTACTGAAATCATATTCGTGGGTACTTTTCATTATATTAGTTACCCCCCATTAACATACCAAAACATCTCATCATTCAAACAATTTTTAAAAATTTTCCTCTATCAAAACTACTATTGAAAGTCCCTATTTATCACCACTGTTATTTATATTCATTATCAAATGGGGATAAACCCGGGGAGGGTTTCCCGGGGGTCCCAAAGCCCCCGGGGGCCCCCGGGCTGTGACCAGGGCCCCATGGGGAATCAAAGGGCCCGAACCCAAACCCGGCCCGTTGCGTTTGGGTGCACGTAAGCCAACGTACAACCCCCAGCCTGGGTTTATCAGGTACTGACTTTAGGTTCCTGTCCAATGCCCCTTTTTTAAAGAAGCCCGAGGTCCCATTGGGAAAACCCCCTTAAAGGGGGGGAGGGTGGGAAACAGTTGAGAGGGGGGCCTTTGGGGGGGCCCGACACTTAATTCACATTATTAACCCACAAAATATTCTTCACAATTATCCCGTCCATCACTATTAAAAAAAAATAAAAATTTGTTACAGATCTTGGTAAGCATTTTTATATTTAAACCTAAATAAAACTTCGATAATTCAACAGTCGAAACCTTGAAAAATTTTTTTAAGAACATTCCAGGGGAACCCTGACCTGAGACCAGAAGACAAATGTTTGGGGGCCAAAAGCTGCTTTTTTTCCCCCATTTTAAAGGGGATCAGGGGGCGTTCTTCATATATTTTGGGGCAAAGAAAAGGGGGTCCATCATATGTTTTGGGAAAATCGGGAAAACGTCCTTCATATATTTAGAGCACCCGAAGGTATCCTTTTATAAATTTTTGGGCACCAGAAAGGGGGTCTTTTTTTATGTTTAAGCCCAGAGAGGGGTCCTTCACATGTTTGGGGGAACCCGAAGGCGTCCTTCGTACATCTGAAGCAAATAAGGGGGGTTCCCTTTTAAAGGTCGGGACACTTACATAACTGGGAGTGTTTTCCTTTTTTTTTTTTCCCCGCAGTGTGACTCGTAATTAACTAACGGGCTGATACTGCTTTTCACCTAGTTTGGGCCCTCACACAGGAAAATCGATGCCCCTGCTGAATTTGGTCAAAAACTTTCAGCAGGTAAAATCATATAATTTCAATGAAAGCCACAAATTTTTTTGCCCTTTCGCGCTTTTGTACATGGGGGGTTTTCTTTGGGGAATCTTCGCCCAAGAGACAGCTTTGTTTTTTCCCCACGGGGTCTATATAAAAAACTTGTTGGCCCAGTACCGCTTCCTTCGTGAGTTTTTTCGTAAAGAGGACTTTTTCCCACTTTTGGGCGTGTTTTTTTTTCCCCGCGGGAAGAGCGACAAAATCCTGGGGTAGAGAACGTTTCCCCCAGCCAGAGGAAGGGGATGTGAGAAAAGTAGGCCCGAGGCGGTTTAACAAGCGTTTCGGGCCCCGGAGTAAAGCAGGACCCCAAAACAAACGGGGGGAAAAAATCTCCCCGGGGAAATCCTCCGTAGAAAAGACATTGGGTTTCTATTGTAGCCCCTTTAAAAATTTTTGGGGGGGGGGGGGGGTTCCTGGGGGGGGTTTAGGGGGGGTTTTTCCCGCCTCTTTCTCTCAGGGATTTAAAATCGGTTCATACACAGGAAAAAAGGGGAATTTTTTTTGGAAATTTTTGACAGGGGCCAAAAAGAGAAATAAAAAAGAGGGTGACTCCCCCCTTCACAACCCGTCAAACTGAATACAATGAATTTCAAGACATTGCTTTTAACAGTACAAAAAAAACTAAAGTATAAGGTGTGAAAAAAATCTTTTTTATACTGGAAAAATTTCAAAAGCTATTAAAAATAAAACTTCTAACTAAAATAATGCAAGCAGTTTTCTACGTGTATTGCAAGGCGTTTTTTCTTTTTAGCAATTGTTGCAAAACCCCAAAAGGGTTTAAAAAATGATTATTATGTATTTATGTAATGTAAAATTAAACCTTTTTATTTAATTTTAATTTCTTATATTTGCGATAATAGCTAAATCGTAAATGGGATGACTTTAAATTATTAAATTTTACTGTTATATTGTTATTTAACTTATGTTTTTAGAGTATATAAAAAAAGTGCTAGTTAGGGTTGATTTTCAAACTACTGTAAAATTTTCCTTTTCGCTCGTTATACCCGCCGGGTTCTAAACTGCAGTTTTTTACGAGCTTTTCCCGGGGAAAACGAGGGGGGGGGGTGTCCCCACCTCTTGTGAAGAAATCATCTGCTGGAGACCCGCTTGCTGGTTGGAAAAAGCTTTTCTGTCTGACAGTCCTGCTGGAGACTCCCTTGTTGGTTGGGCACCTGTCCCGTCTGACAGTCCCCGCTGGAGACTCGCTTGCTGGTTGGGCCGATTGTCCCGTCTCATTATTCTTGTTAATTCTGTAGAACTTTTTTCACAAACATTGTAAAGCTTTTGTGATTTTCGGGCGTTGTACTGAGGGTTTTGTGTTCCCCAAATTTACACTCTGAACATCCCCAGGTCCCGAGCTATAGCTTTTTGACCTAATTTTGTACTGGTTCCTTTGTAATTTTCACAGGGCACAGTTTTTCCTATGCTGAAAGTAGATTCATTTTATTGGGGGTTTTTTTAACTTGTGGAGGATCTGCAGATGGGCCCTACTTAAATGTCCCCTTATATTGGGCCCCCCTTTTTCCTATTCCGTTCCAGCCTTGATATTGCATTGCTATTGGGGGTTAGCAAATTTTTTGTTGTTCAAACAGACTTTCGGGTTGCCATCCCTCAAGAAGTTAGTTTTTTTGAGGACTTTTTCAGTCACTTGTTTAAGTTAATTCGAGTCTTGAACACGCTAAATACCCTTTAAACACTTATTTCGCATACACACACTACTTGTTTCATATTTGTAAAAATTTTATTAAATGTTTTAAAGTCCTGACGGGACTTTAAAAAATTAAAAAATGTGATATGTGGGTTTCAGCCAATAATAAAAAAACTCGAGAGATTGATTTTTTTTTTGTTGCTTTTAAATTTTTTTTAATTTTTATAATATACCTTTTAGACAACTTACTACTTTAAAAAATTTATTAAATTTTTTAAATTTTTCCCATTTTGTAGCCTACCAGTTGAATTTCCCAAAGCATTATTTAACCATACTGAAAATTTAAAAGGATAATTGGACCCAAAGGGTACTGACTACTTTTTACGAAAACCCCGTTAAAAGCTGGATCTAGAAGGGCAGTTTTCCCCCTTTTAGTATTTACTGGGGATTTTGTAACTTTTAGAATCGCGTTTTTTTTTAACAGCAATCTTCAGGGGAGAAGAAAACCTTATGAAAAAACTTATCCCCGTGATCTGCAACAATGTTGAAAATAAATATCGGGAAATAAAACATTTTTTTTTTCAGGAAGTATATCCCCGAAATCCCTTTATACTTGGTGGGAAAGTTTAAATAAAAATAACTTCCCTTATAACCCAGGTCCACCCCCGGTAACGGCCCATTTGCCGTTCCTGAAAGGGTTTTTGGGCCCTTTTTCCAGAAAACGCCCGTGGATCTTTGGGGGGCCCGAAACCTTTGTGGATTTCCTCCTGAAGGTAAGCGGCCAAAGGGGGAAGGGGGTTTTCCACCAATCTTTGTCCCCCCTTCACTTTGAAAGGGGGTGTCGGACAAAAGTTCCCCCACCCACGACAACCCCCGAGATGCTTTTGTACTTTAGGTTTCCCAAGGTGATGACGGCCCCGGGAGTAGATTATTATTATTATTTTATTATTATTAAATTTTTATTATTATTATTTTTAAATTTTAAATATTATTAAATTTATTATTATTATTATTTTTAAATTTTTATTAAAAAAGCCCTAAAATCCGTGGGTTTTTACAGCAAAGTTTCCCTGTATCAGTTGTTAAGGAACCCTTTATCTTAAGCATCATACATTAACATCTAAGCCACCTCCGACAAGAAACAAAATTCCCCCCCCCAAAAAAAAAAAAAAATAACAAACTTTTTAAAGGCAAAAAAATGATTTAAAAAGCAACATTTAAAGGACATCATGAAACCCCGCAATATAATGAAGGGCAGACCCAAAAAGTATAAAAAAGACGAAACAATGATGGACAAACCAACGGGATATTAAGACACACAAAAACAGTAGAAACCCACTGTAAAGTTAAGACACAATACATGATGGAGCAACCAAAAGGTATATTAAAAAAACACAATACAGCAAAACCCCACTGTATGAAAAAAAACAATACAGTGATGGAGGGGAGACCCCGGTATATTAAGGGGCACACAATAAAGCAGACCGACGGGATATTTTAAACACACAATTCAGTGATGGAGCAGACCGACGGTATTTTTAAAAACATAAAACATAAGAACATAAGAACCCAAGGAACACCTGCCAAAAGGCCTACTGGCCCATGCCCAGGCGGTCCAAGTCTCCTACCGGGGTTAAGCCAATGCACCCAACCTAGTCCCGGCAGGTCCCCATTGACTTAAGGGAGGAACACGGCAACCCACCTGGTAGCAAAAAGCCATCAGGTCCCAACTCAAAACCCCCCACAACTACTCTGTATTTATCCAACCCATTTTTAAAGCTACACAACGTTTTAGCCCTATAACGGACTTGGGGGTTTGTTCCACTCATCCACAACCTATTAAGAAAAACCCGTACTTTTCCCATAAACCTTCCTGAATCTGAATTTTTTCCAAAATTAAAACCCTTGCTGCGAGTCCTGTCTAGGCTAGATATTTTCAGCACACTATTTACAAACCCCTTTAATTTTTTTCCCCCGGCTTCCATTTTTTAAAAACCTCAAACATATCCCCCCCCCCAAATCTAAATCCTTTTTTTTTTTAGAGAAAAGGGAGTTTCAGGGCCCCTTTGTCTACCTCATAGGAAGGGTTTCCCGATACAAAGGGATCAAATTTGTCATCCTCCTTTGTACATTTTCCAAAAGAAATTTTTATCCAAATTTTGTAAAACGGTGACCAAAAAACTGTGCAGCATAATCAAAGAGGGGCCAAAACCCAAAGGGTGTAAAGATTAAGAACAAAACCCGAGGACTCCCATTAATTTTTGCTTCTTGTAGAAAACCAAAGGGTTCTATTAGCTTTATTGCGAAAAACTTATGCACTGTTGGGCTTGGTTTTTAGATTTACCCGCTTAAACCCGAACTCCAAAACTTTTTTGCAATTTCCCAATATTAAGATTAAAATTATTTATTTTATATTGGCAGGGGTTTTTGTTTCCGTCCAACATTTTTGAAAATTTTTCATTTGTCTAAAATTAAACGCATCTGCCACTTCTCCACCACCGCATCAGTCTTTCAAATCTTTTGGAGTGCTCGATGTCCTCGCAAATGAAAAACGAACCGCCTATTTTGGGTCATCGGCAAACTTGCCGATGTCCCCTCTTATGCCCCCCATCATGTCGTTTAGTAATTGTGAACCCGCAGGGGGCCCCAAAACTGGGCCCCTGTGGAACACCGCCCGTGAAAAAACTTCCCCACTCTGATTTTTTTCCCCATTTTTGCAAAAATCTCGCTGCCTATTTGTCAACCATTTCCTCAAACCAGGGAAAAAAATTTTTCCCCTAAACCCCTGTGCTTTAATTTTTTCCCCAACATTCCCCGATGTGGACCCTTTCAAAAGCCCCTTTCTGAAGTCCCCCCATTTCACAAAATCATATTTTTTACCTGGGTCTACCCCCCTCAACTACCTTAGTGAAAAAAGTTAAAAATTTGTAAGGCAGGAACGCCCCTTTTTAAAACCATGCTGAGATTCGTTTTATTAAAATTTTTCTTTTCAAGGTGGGTACGAACTGCCTCGGGAATTTAAATTTATTCCATAAAATTTTCCCCCTATGGAGGGAAGCTTATTTTGGGCTATAGTTTTTGAAGCTAAGGGCCTGGCAAACCCGTTTTGAAAAAAGGGAACACATTTGCCATTTTCCACTTATCTGGGACCCCGGGCCCTTTTTAGTGATAAGTTGAAAAGATTAGCCAAAAGGTTTTGGGTAAGGGTCCTCTTTAAAAAAATTTCCTTTTTGAACCCTTGCATACAGTTCCCTCAGGGCCCGGGGAAATTTTTAGGTTTTAATTTAAAATATTTTCCTAAGGACCAAGGGGCACTTGTGACCCTAATTGTGCACAGTTTATTATCGTCCCTGTTCAAAAATTAAATTTTTCATTTCTGGAATTTTCCCTTGGTACCTTTCCCGTTAAAAAAATGAGAGGAAGTATGTGTTTAAAAAATTTTACACATTTTCCCTTTTCCCCTGTCAGGAGCTGACCCGAGGGGAAATTTTGAGTGGGGCCCATCTTGTCCCTGATCTTTCTTCTGTATACCCGAAAGAATCCTTTTGGGTTAGTCTTCGATTCTCTTGCAACCCTTTTAAACCCCTCCCCCCAGGCCTAAATTTTCTACCCTTATCCAAGTCTTTTCGTAATGTCCCGGCTTTTTTTTTCCCCCGGCTCGGATCTCTCCCCCCTCCTAATAGTTGGGGTCCCGCTGAGTAGCTAGCTTTTCTGAACACCGCATCTCATCCCCCAAAATGGTAGCACAGACAAGATTTCAGATGTCCCCATACCATTCATATTTTAAAATTTAAATTTATATAGTTGTTGTACAAAAGTACAGAAAAGGGAAACAATTTGAAAATGATACGTGATGGGGCCAAAACCCACGGTATATATTAAACACAAATACATTTTATAGAGGGAGATCGACGGGAAATTAAGGAAAAAATCCCCTTTACGGGAAAAATTTTTGGGGAAATTTCCCGTCAAGGATTTTAACAATTCACAAATTTTTTTTACTCGTTTTGTGTATTTATAAACACAAAACAAACGCTATTAAGGGATCAACGTTTAAAACGGTTTTCAAACCCGCGAAAAAAAAGCTTATAAATGTGTATGTGGGGAAAACAACTACATGAAATTTTTTCCCAAAAAAAAAGTGGTAATAACATTTCAAATTGTATTCCTTACTGTAAATGTGTAAAAAAAACATATAATTAAAATTTTTAAAAAAAGAAATGGCTAATGTGACATCCCGTAAACTTGTCTGTGCCAAAAACCCCTGGGGGTGAGATGCGGTGTTTTTCAAAGCTACTACTCAGCCGACCCAACTATTAGGAGAGGAGAGAGATCCGAGCCTGGGGAAAAAAACCTGACATTACGTAAGACTTGGGCAAGGGTAATATTTGACCTGTGGGGAGAGGTTTTTTAAAAATCAAACCTGAGACGTTTTTGTGTACCTTAGGGGTCAAAGAAGGTTTTCTGGATGATGTCGGGTTTTATAAACCATCCCCTTGGAAATCTGGCCCTTTTAAATGGGAAATTTTTTCGGTGGCTCCCACACGAACAATGCCCGCAAGTTCAAGGTAAAGTAGTCCCCCAACTGGGTCCAAATTAAAAAAAAAACGCGTGGGAGAACACATTTTTTGGGGGGACAACGTTTTCCCCAGTATATAGCTCTAACCCAAACGTAATCAAAGCGAAATTTTGGGCCTTTTTTAAAAGCTTTTTTTTAAACGAAAGTTTCCTTCAAAAACAAAGCTATTTTCCTTTCATTCCCCCATCATGGGCATTGTTCCCACTTTTCTGAATTTTCATTTTTTACCCTCCCTGACCCTCGGGGTTTTCCGGGAAACTTCCCCAAAAAGATAACGAGATTTCTAAAACCCGATCCTGGTGAAGGGGTGAGGCTTTGGGGTTAGCCCCGGGTGTCCCTGATGCGATTTCCCCCTCCGTGAAGTGGTGGGGGGCTGACGGGACCACTGCTAGGGGAAGGGGTCACCGTTTTGGGACAACTGTTCATCCCCTTTTGAGAGGGCCCCCTATCCACTCCACCCCTCCAAGATGCTGTGCCATAAGGGGCCTGGTAGGCTGATGGTCTCGTTCCTTTGTTTTAAAACTGCTGGTGCAAAGGGTCCCCCAGGATTGCGCACCCTACAATAATAAATAAATTTCTAGGAAAAATTTTTAGATTTGGGGAAAACACACCACACACACCCCACACACACACACACACACACACAAAACCCCCACAAACACACACAAAACACACAAAAAGGGTCACAGTAAACAGGTGATTTCAGAATAAAGCAAAACAACCACTGTAAAAAATAGAGAATTTTCCCAAACGCTTTCGGGGACTACTCACATTTTCAAGGAACCAAAGAAAGTAAAACAACAAAGGGGGAAAGGGAATAAAAGGGGGGGAGCCCACACCTCACTATCAATCCCACAAACAACGAAACCCTGACGCAAAACAGCAGGCCCGCCGGCCCCAATAGACAGGTTTCCCTTTATACAACCCACAGCAAACTATTCTCCCAAGAAATAAAAATTTAAAAAAAATTATTATTTTTCCAATGTATTATTAAATTCTTCCCAAATTCTATTTAAATTTTAAATGGTCTAATTTATAAAACCCCAAAAGGGAAAATTCATATTATTGTCCAAAAACTGCTTTTTTTGAAACAAGATTCAATTTTTAATTTCCCGTTGAAACCCTTGAAATTGCTTTATTTTTTACTTTTTCCCCCAAATTTTTGAAAAACAAAATTTGGGTGGTTAAAATTTTCTTACATGAAAAAAATAGAGCATTGGAATCTTGTCCATTTCTAATGCTATATTTAGTTGTTTTAATCTTCGAGATTTTTAAACCCAGTTTTACCGTAAAAAAACTTTATTTGCAAATTTTTTCAAAAATCTTATAGACACAATTTCCCCCACAATTTTTGGGGGGAAATTTTTATCAAAAGTTTTTTTTACAGCAGTTAAAATCATATATTGCAATGACAGCCATCATTTCTTTGCCTGCTGCGCTTTTTGTACTGGGCGTACTTGAGAATCTTCGCCCAAGAGACAGCTTTGTTCTTCTCACTGGCGTCTATATAAAAAACTTGTTGACCCGAGTACAGCTTCTTCGTGAGTTTCTTCGTATAGAGGACTTTGTCTACTTGGACGTGTTTTATTCCTGCGGCATGAGCGACAAGTCCTGTGATGTAGACGTCCTCCAGCCAGAGGAAGGGAGTGTGAGAAATGTAGGCCAGCAGGCGGTCAACAGCGTTGCGGCCCAGGATGTACGCAGGACCCAAAACAAACGGTGGGAAGATCTCCTCCGGGTACTCCTCCTGTAGGAAAAGACATGTGGTTACTATTGTAGCCTTAAAAGTTTCCTTCCAGCCTGGCTGGAGTTACTCTCGTTTAGGAATTACAGTCTCTCTCAGGATAGTCGGTTCCATACACAGGAAAAAGGGAATTTTTATGAAGATTTCTGCATCATCGTAGAGCGGGAGGGCAAGAGAAATAAAAAAGAGATGACTCCCTCTTCACAACTGTCTAAACTGAATACAATGAATGCAAGGAGCATTGCTTTATACAGTAGCAGAAAAAACTAAAGTATAAGGTGTGTAAAACATCTTTCTATACTGAAGATTTCAGAAGCTATTAAAAATAAAACTTCTAACTAGAAATAATGCAAGCAGTTACTACGTGTATTGCAAGGCGTTTTGCTTTCTAGCAATCTTCAGTGAGAGAAGAACATACCTTATGAAGAACTTATCACGTGATCTGCAACAATGTTGAAAGTAAATATCGGGAACTAAAACATTTTTTTTATCAGGAAGTATAGTCCCGAAATCTTCATACTTGAGTGGAACGTTAAGTAACAAAGTAACTCCGTTATAACCCAGGTCTCACCTCGGTAACGGCCCATTTGCCGTTCCTGTGAGGCTTGGCCCCTTTCCAGAAGCGCCCGTGGATCTTGGCGGGCGCCGAATCCTTGTGGATTTCCTCCTGAAGGTAAGCGACCAGGTGGAAGGGGTTTACCACCAGATCATCGTCCACCTTCACTATGAAGGGCGTGTCTGGACAAAAGTCCCTCACCCACGACAACCACGAGATGCTTTTGTACGTCAGGTTTCTAAGGTGAGTGACGCCAGGGAGTAGATTATTATTATTATTATTATTATTATTATTATTATTATTATTATTATTATTATTATTATTAAGAAGCCCTAAATCCGTGTTTCATACAGCATGTTGCGTGTATCAGTTGTTAAGGAACTTCATCTTATGCAGTCATACATTAACATGCTAAGCCACCTCCGACAAGATAACAAAATCCCCCCCTCCAAAAAAAAAAAAAAATAACAAACTTTTTAAAGGCAACATGATTTACAGCAACATTTATGGACATGATGAAACCCCAGCTAATATAATGATGGAGCAGACCAACAGTATATTAAGACACAGAATACAATGATGGAGCAGACCAACGGTATATTAAGACACACAATACAGTAGACCGACTGTATGTTAAGACACACAATACAGTGATGGAGCAGACCAACGGTATATTAAGACACACAATACAGCAGACCGACGGTATATTAAGACACACAATACAGTGATGGAGCAGACCGACGGTATATTAAGACACACAATACAGTGATGGAGCAGACCGACGGTATATATTAAGACACAATACAGTGATAGAGCAGATCGACGGTATATTAAGACACAAATCCTTGACGGGAATTGTGAATTGCCCGTCAAGGATTTGAGCAATTCACAATTCCATTACTCGTTTTGTGTATTTTATATACACGATCAAACGCTATTAAGGCATCAAGCGTTACACGAGGTTACTTACTAAGTCAGCGAAACAAGCTTATAGTGTGTATGTGGGAAGAACAACTACATGAAATTTTTTTCAAAAAATAGTGGTAATATCATTTTCAAATTGTATTCCTTACTGTACTGTGTACAACAATTTTAAAATATGAAATGGCTAATGTGACATCTGTAATCTTGTCTGTGCTACCACTCTGGGGATGAGATGCGGTGTTCAGTAAGCTAGCTACTCAGCCGACACAACTATTAGGAGAGGAGAGAGATCCGAGCCTGGGGAAAAAAGCCTGACATTACGTAAGACTTGGATCAAGGGTAGATATTAGAGCCTGTGGGGAGAGGTTTTGAATATCAGTCCTGAGGACGTTTAGTGTACCTGTAGGTGTCAAAGAAGGTGTTCTGGATGATGTCGTGGTTGATATCCATCTCTTGGAAGATCTGGTCTTGTAGAATGAAGTTGTCGGTGGCTCCCAGCACGAACAATGCCCTGCAAGTTCAAGGTCATGTAGTCCACAACTTGGATCCAAATTAAGAAAAGACACGCGTGGCAGAACACATTTTTGGGGGGGACAACGTTTCGCAGTATATAGCTCTACCAATCGCAATACAAAGCGAAATGTTGACCTTTTATAAAAGCTTGTTTTACAACGAATGTTTCCTTCAAATCAAAGCTGATTACCTTACATTCCCCGCTATCAGTGTCATTGTTCCCACTTGTCTGAATTTCTCATTGTTTACCTCCCTGACCCTCGCGTGCCGAACACTTCCCGAAATGATAACGAGCAGTACTAACCTGATCCTGGTGAAGGGATAGAGGCTGGGATTAGCCCAGGTGTCCCTGATGCGATTCCTCTCCGTGAAGTGGTGCAGGGCTGACGGCACCACTGCTAGGATGAAGGGGTCACTGTTGTTGCACACTGGCTCATCCTCCTGTGAGAGGTCCTCTATCCACTCCACCTCCTCCAAGATGCTGTGCACAGTAGGTCCTGGTAGGCTGATGGTCTCGTTCAGTTTGTTAAATCTGCTGGTGCACGTGGTCACCAGGATTGCGCACATACAATAATAAATATTACTAGGATTATTAGATTGGGAAACACACATACACACACACACACACACACAACACACACACACACACACAACACACACACACACACACACACACACACACACACACACACACACAATAAGATCACAGTAAACAGGTGATTTCAGAATATGCAAAACAACCACTGTAAAAGAATAGAGAAGTTCCAAGCGCTTTCGTGACTACTCACATTATCAAGGAACAATGAAAGTAAAGCATCAAAGGAAGGTTTTATAAAGGGGTACCCACACCTCACTATCAGATCCCACAAACAACGAAACGCCTGACGCGAGACAGCAGGGCCCGCCGGCCGAACTAGCAGGTCCTTCATACAACCCACTAGCAAACTATTCTACCCCAAAAAAATAAGAAATTTTAAAAAAAAAATTTATTTGTCCAATGTATTATTAAAATTTTTCCCAAATTCTATTAATTATAAATGGATTTTAAATTTTTAAAAAAACCAAAGGGAAAAATTCATATTATTGTCAAAACTGCTTTTTAAAGAAACAAGATTCAATTATTTTTCCTGTTGACCATTGACTTGCTTGATACTACTTTCTCAACTTTTTGAAAATCAATTTGGGTGGTTAAAATCTCTTTTCATGAATAAATAGAGCATTGGAATCTTGTCCAGTTCTAATGCTATATTTATGTTGTTTTAATCTTCGAGATTTTTACCAGTTTGACCGTAATAAACTTTATCGCAAATTTTACAAGGAATCTTATAGACACATCCATCAACATTTTGGGGGGAATTCTTTATCAAAAGTTTTTTTTTTTCTGTATCAAGATTTTTGAATACAACTTTAATATTAAAAGTCTTAAGAAGAGAAGGCATATCAACAAGTTTTTTCCACTTCCTGACCATTTAAAGCTAAAGAAATTTTTATTTTTATTTTTTTTTCCCTAACATCCCTGTAACTCATCTTTGTTTTTAATTTCGAGTTGTACCCTTGTGTACCTGAGACCCGCCTCTCAGACTAGTCCTCTCCACCTTGTCACTTCGTCTCAGTAGTTTTTATGTCGTACCCATGATACCCCTGATCCTTCGTACAGTGTCGTCAGATTTGACACTTTGAGTCTATCCTCAGCTCTTACCCCTTAGCTCTGGGACTAGTCTCGTTGCAAACCTTTGCATTTTTTCAGCTTCTTTACATGATTTATCAGATACGAGTTGCATACTGGTGTTTCTTGCTCCAAGATGGGATGATATATGCTGTGGAAAATTTCATTTATCTGAATGTATCATTATATACATAACAGTAAATGAAAAGATAATTATTATTTATCAGTTAGACATGTAGGAATTTGGGACACCTAGGTCGCAAAAAATGTCCCCCTTCGATACCTACCACTGTCATATCCACAAGTTGCTCTGGACCTATTAATCATAAATGAAAATATACATCACCAGGATACTGGTAAAATAAATAGAATTTGTGGACTTATATAAAATAAAAAAAGGAATAGTATATACACACAATTTATGTTAACAGATAATATTTCAATAATCATAACACTACCAATTTGACTGGAATTAATGTGATATCATATCTCAGAAAAAACCTCACTGTCCTATCTATGAAAATAACACTGGGCCAGGTTACTACATAAGACTTATCTGAGGTTCATGGAGCTGTCTTGTTCAGTCCGCCTGATATCTCAAGTTATGCAGGAATGCACATCCAACAATTTCGCCTCCTATTTGAGAGGTGTCAGCCCAATTTTTACCTCTAGAGCACGAAAAATTCTTCCCATTACACCAACGTTTCTAATCCAAATTCAAACAAAATGGCAACTGCCCTTCTGCACAGGCGCAGGCTCAGTTTCCCATTTTCAAAATATAATTTTTATTAAATAAATATAGGCCATCTATTTACCTATAAATTACCGTATTTACGGAAAATATATACAGTATTTTCCACACTGTGGCCAGACGGAGGTCGTTGATAAACAACTCAAATTGCTGATTTGGCAACGGTGGAGGACCTGGGTATCATATAGGATCTTCTGGCATCCACCACGGCGACATATACACAAGATTTAATCACCCTTTACACTTTGCCGTCCCCTGTGATCCAGAAAGTTTTCCCTAATACAATTTAAGGTATCTAGTACCCCACCATGCATTAACATTTTTATGGGCATTTAGAACAATTACATTTGTTAGATGATGAGTTTTGGGCAGTAAGATAGGGTGTTTAGCATAATCATCCAATCCAGCATTTTGTAACCTACCCTCTGCTCCTAATTACATTGTTCTCTAAATACAGCCTCAATTTCTCTATATAGAAACGTTTCCACAATTTTTTCTTTCCATCATCAATTTAATCTCATTTCCATAGATTTACCTCCTGTACCTCTTTATCCAATATTCAGAGATGTGAAAAACTATATGATATATTCATCTAGTTTAGAAATATAAACCCAACTTAGTTACATTGATTAGTTGGGTAACTAAGAATACCTATTTATATCAATGGCTAGGGAGGACAAACTAGTTGGAGCGGTGGTTCCACAGTAATATCAAATGGAGCAATATTACGCCTTTTTGTACAGGCAATTAGCATTATTACCAACCAGCACAGTCCTTAAAACCATGATAAACAGCATTTACAAATTTAGCATAAGGTAAACCTTGAGACAAGAAATCAGCTGGATTCTCCTCACCAGGTATATGATTAAATGTTAAACAATTATGCTGAACCCAAACTATTATACTTTCGCTAGCATCTGATTAATTTCAGCGACTCTGTTTTGTACGTACACAATTTTACTGTTTCCATTACGAATCCATTGTAAAGGATACCTCATTTATCAGACCAAATTAACAGTGTCGCTTAATATTTATCTCATGCAACTTATTTCTTATATAATTAGTCTAATTTTGACACCGTCATAAAATGGCTGTTAATTCCAACTGGGGCAAGGTATTGATTTAAATTGGAGACACTTTAGCCTTAGACATAACAAGAGAAAATAACACTATTACATTGAAGGTAAGGCAACTGCTCCCTATGCACTTTTTGAAGCATCACAAAAAAAATGTGGAGTACATTTTTCTATTTTGGATTGGCCCAACCTGGCGTGGGGAATTCCAACATTGGAATTTTCTCATAATTCACCAATTAACTCATCCCACCTGTTAATGAATTCCCTCAGGTTGAATTTCAATCCAAGCACATTTAAGTTTCCATGCTTCCTGTAATAATAATTTCCCTCTTATAGTAAGGGGTGACACAAACCTAGTGAATCAAAACTTTGGAAACTTCACAAGCAAAAACTCTCTAGTTAATTTATTGGGCATACTGTAATTGATTAGGTTTTAACATAAACATATCACACTCAGATCCCAAGTAAAACCCAATACATTACTTACCATTTTAGCAACTTCATCCCAGTTAATCTTTAACTTATTTGACCTTTAATTTGACGAAATTACTAATTCCAATCCTCGAGGCAAATTTGCACTTTGCATTATTTTATTAGTCTCTCCATAAGCATTAACATTCCTCTCAGTTGCGTCGACACCCAGGAATTGCCACATAAATTTAATTTGCTCATTACTTTACTCAATGGACTTTCATAAATTATAAGGTGTAGCGTTTAACGTCGCTTGAAGTAGGAATCGGACTGGATTGTAGCAACCAAATAATACGCTCCTAAAGCAAAAGGTTTTCAGAGGGCTAAGTGGGGTACCAATAGGATTCTCAGGCCCCATAAGAACGGTACAATCCCGGTCAGCCTCTTGTAAACCCACTCTTAGGAAACTTTACTTAAGTCAGCCGAAAGCATAATGCTTCACTCTGAAATTTTAATAAGATATCTTCCTAATCTTTCCGTCATGACGGACCTATCATCAAACGTCATTTAACTAGGTGCAATTTTTGTTACTCCAGGCACTTTACAATTAAACACAATCCTCAAAGGAATTGGTCTTAGAATCCTTCTTCACTTCTCCGTGATGTTGGCCATAGTGGAACCATAAATTTTGGCTTGTTCAGGAGTACCTCTTTATAAATTTATTAATTAACTGTTCAGCAATTATATCATTATAGTCAGTCACATAACAATTCTGGTGTCTTACACTAGTTTTCGCGACTGAGGCCTTAATTGTCCATATGCCTATTCGTAATTAGTGGGCAATTCTGGATTGTTTTACAGCTCTCCACGGATGTCGTACCCAGTAAGTCCATATTCAAATTTACAACCTCTCAGTATTGCTCCTGAGTAAAAGAATCGACCTGGACTTTCTCATTTACAATTAGTCCAATGTTTTGTCTCAATTCCCACAATTTAATACACTGGCCTCAACACCATCCTCCTCTGGAAGAATTATACTGGGGTACGATTTCATGAGAAAGACACACAGTTTATGGTATTTGTAGTTTCCTCTAGTCATGAATTATTATTACGAAAGAATCCTACATACATACAATTCCTCCAGCAGTCTTTAAAAGGGTGACACCACATTTCTTTACCACATACCCTTTACAAAGGAAGCATAATAGTCACTACTATCAAAATATTTATTGGCCCTACAAGAATCATCACTTACACCAGAAGGTGCGAAATTTACATTATGTGAGAGTCTTTCTGTACTTTACTAAAGCCCTACTGTAGAATCTTTTCTCTGGAAGTCTATCTACAATTACTGCATAAACACGTTATTTTCTCATTGCCCAACTAACAGTTCCATAAACAGTGTCATACAATTGAGACCTTTATCCGAGAGAAAACCAATAATTTTAAAGTTGTGGGATCACCCCATCTTACTTTCATACCATCAAGACATTTAACGATTATGAAATACGCCCGGGATCCCTGGTCCCAATAATGCATTTACATTTTTTGATTATGCCTTTTATCATCAATTTTTAACCCGTAACACAGTAAGGCTACTTCAGCAAAACATCATTATTAACTTTAGCAGCCATTTTACATTAGCTACTGTTGTTGGTCAGGATATGTCAACGTTATCATTATTATCAAACATTATCACATAGACTTTTACACAGGACTAATAATGATTCTTCCTTTGTGACATTGATAACATAAGTTTAATTTTGCATATACAATACTTACATTGTGATTACCCAAAACACACCTGATACATCAGTCAAGTTCCTCCAAACATCAGTCTTTACATTCCATGAATTGTATGCATTGCAATACTTATAGAAAATGAGTACCCTTGCAGAAAAGACAATCTCTCTTTTTCTTTGACTGGTTTCTTATTAGCTGGTCTACTCTTAGAGGGTACTTACTCTTCTTAAACCTGTGGAGTAATCATTATTTCTGATTTCCTGCTACTTGATATCCATCTATGCAACTCTTTTTAGGAAATGAATTTTGATTATTACCATTGGGATAATTTTCCCTTTGTGAAACTTGACAGATACCTCAGAGTTAATATGTTTGCAACTGTAAAATGAGTATATTTGGCTGGTCTGCAAAACTTAGCAATTAATTCTTGTAGAACTAGTCATAATTCCTCCAGACCAAAAAAATCCTTGTGAAAATTATTTTGAGAGCCATTCAAGTGTTTTACAGCTTAATTATCTGTACCATGGCACTCAATAACCAGTCTGATTCCTTCAGATTATATTTAATACTTAAAGTTTTTTTGAAGTGCTATCAGTTTTAAACTCTACACTGCTTAAACCTTTGGTAAGTGTGATCAGGAGATTTTAAATAATCAATAAATTCACATAGATTCAACCTACTTTGTTTCTATATTACCATAATGTGAACTTTCAACAAGTCAACTGCTTCCTTGTAAGAGACATCTACATTGGGAAACGCTTGTATTAGTATGGTGACATCTCCTCTTACTGTCCTAATTTAGTTACAACAGGCTGGTTACTACTCCTGTCATGCACAGGCTGCTTTAAAGATTGAACCAAAATTTCCTCCCAATTTTCACCATATTAAATACAGGTAAACATAATTCTGGGGAGTTTTGGCAAAGACATATTATTTGTTGGAGCCGACTTGATTAACTGCCTGGTTTTAACACATTTTAAAAATTTATTCAAGGCCTGACTTTTAACAAGAAAGAATCATTTCCTCTAATTCATAATACCGATTAATCATAAATCTACTTCATCTCATTACACAGTTTTACTAACAAATCTCCTTCAATATTGTTGTAATATAATTTGTATGAACATGCTTTATTACCTAAAGCATCTAAATACAATTTTAAATCAACAGTATTTCACAGTTTCTTGATTCATTAATACCAAGCACTTACTAATTATAATTGGTTACATGAACTTTTCTAGCCTGTAAGTGATGCTTCTTCTTCTTTACTCTATATTCATATGTTGTCTTCAATATTATATTAATTTCCTCATTTCAGCATGATGCAATGATTAAATTCAACTTAAAAACACTGACTATGTACTAAATTAAATGCACTTTAGAAAGGTAAATAGAACAACTACCCTTTGAAATAAATCCTAGCTACTGAGCATAGCAATTACATGCAAAAAAATATAATAAAAATTTTTAAATGTACATTAATACAAACAAACCATTTAGCCAGACTTGGCTTATCAAAATATTAACAAATTAAAAAAAATCCTTGCCAGAATTTGGCATAGCAAAATTAACATTATACACATTAATATTAGTTACACTTACTTGGATTATCAATTACACATACACTGATATAAATCTTGGCCAGAATTATCTTATCAATTAATATTATACAAATACATTAATATAAATCCTAGCTCACTTTGGCTCTGCAAAATTAATATACACATTAATTAGCTACACTTGGCTTATGAATTACACATACACTTATACACATTAATATAATCTTTAGCCACACCTGACTTATCCAAATTAATATTGTAATAATTATAATCCACTACACATTAAATAAATTTGTGAACTTAACATCCACCTCTTCTGTCATTTCACATATAATTATTAAGTACTTAACTAATTAATGACTTCACTAATTACCTCTGGTTCAAGAAGGACCAACGGACAAATTAAATATGGAAAATTGCATTTACTTGGATGTATCATTATATACATAACAGTAAATAGCACAAAGAAATTATTATTTAACATTAGACAAGTAGGAATTTGGGAGCACCTAGGTCGCAAAAAATGTCCCCATCGATACCTACCACTGTCATATACACAAGTTGTCTCTGGACTTATTAATTAATAAATGAAATATACATTCACAGGAATGCTGGTAAATATATAAATTTGTGGACGTGTATAATAAAAATAATAAATGGATATGATATATATTATATATAATATCATATATATAAATATATATATATATATAAAATATAAAAATACACACACATTAATTACAACAGAAGGATAATATATCTTAATTCATAACACTCACCAATTGACTGGAGATTAATGTGTATCATACTCAGAAAACCCCAAAGAAAAGCAGGGTTGTCACTTTAAACACGTTAAGAGACATACAATAAGTGGCAGGGCCCGAGACTGTTCAACTGCCTCCCAGCACACATAAGGGGGTTACAACAGACCCTTGGCAGTCTTCAAGCTGCACTTGACAAGCACCTAAAGTCAGTTCCTGATCATCCCGGGCTGTGGCTCGTACGTTGGTTTGCGTGCAGCCACCGCAAACACCTGGGTTGATCAGGGGCTGATCCACTCAGGAGGCCTGGTGCACAGACCGGGCCCGCGGGGCGTTGGAACCCCCGAAACTCTCTCCAGGGTAAACTCCAGACTATCATGAAAAAACACTGGCCATGTACTACATAAGACTTATCTGAAGGTGCATGGAGCTTGTCCCTTGTCCAGTTCGCCTGAATACTCAAGTTATGCAGGAATGCACAACCAACAATTTCGTCATTCTATTTGATAGGTGTCATGCCTAATTTTAACCTCTAAGCACGAAAAAACTTCTTGCCCATTAACACCAACGTTTCTAATCCAAATTCAAAACCAAAAGGCGACAGACCCCCCCCCCCACCGCAGGATTCCCCATATTTCATAACATACTTCTTTAAAAATACAATATAGGGCATCTATTTACTATAAATTACCGTATATCCGGAAAATATATTCATTATTTTCCACAATATTATTTTCCATGTGAAAGATTAAAGAAAACCTTCCCTGATCTGCTTCCAAACTCTGAAAGATAATATATTTCTCCTAGAATAATATTCGAATTGTTATTGGGTGTCCAGTCTGCCATTTCAACACTAGTCTTCACTGTCCTGACCACTTTAAGCTAAAGAAATATTTCCTAACATCCCTGTAACTCATTCTTTGTTTTTATTTCGAGTTGTACCCTTGTGTACCTGAAACCCCGCCTCACAGACTATCCTCTCCACCTTGTCACTTCGTCTCAGTAGTTTTTAATGTCGTACCCATGAAACCACCCCTGATCCTTCGTACAGTGTCGCAGATTTTGACACTTGAGTCATCCCACAGCTCTTACCCCTTACTTGGGACTAGTCCTCATTGCAAACCATTGCATTTTTTTTCAGCTTTCCTTTACATGATTTATCAGATACGAGTTGCATACTGGGTTTCTTGCTCCAATATGGGATGATATATGCCCCGAATAAAGATTTGGATGCCTCCTTATTGAAGTTCCCAGAAAGCTACACTTAATTTGCCATTTCACATTCGCCGGGATGCATTCTTTCAATTTCATGTGTACTCCGGCACCATATTCCGGAACTGTGAATGTAATAAATGGCTCAAGAACCGAATACAAGTGTGTCGATTCATCATTCGGAACTATGATCACCCGTTGCCCGTCTTTTTTCACGGAGATTTGCAAACTTTGTTCCCCTGCCTGTACGCTTCTTAAGGTCTAATTTGCCCCTTCCCCCCTGTTTCATACTTGGCATTTGCTGGGGTTAAATTCTAATAACCACTTGCTAACCTAAGCACAATTATGGTCTAGATCTATGCGTAGTTTATCGTCTACCTGGAGAGTGTTCCGAGGTCAACGACCCCGCTGCTCAGCCCATGACCAACCTCACAACGAACCTGTTTCCTGTTTGCATTATCCTCCATTAGTTTTACGTCATATGCGAACAGAAATACCTCTGACTCGATTTCGTTCTTCTGTCAAGACTTTTATCATTATAAAAATACCGGTCCAATGGACAAGACCTAAGATTCCACTTTGTCACGCTGAGGGGATTAGGCAAGGGGATTCACCTACCTATATTGAGAACTTTGCTGTTACCATTCCTTTTTTTCCATAGGAACTGCTTCCTTCTAGTTCCCTATAATTTTGGAATCATTTTGTTGTTCAGGCCCCCCGAGAAGTATGCTCAAAAAGGAATTAGTGCAAATAAGGGAAGTAGAGCTCAATAAGGCAGTATGCTCAATAAGGCTCACTGGTGGTGGCCCTTAACAACAACAACAACGCCGCCGATGCTACTCCAGGAGACAGGGTCACTTACCTCATTCACTTCATTTAATTTATCCCATCATTAATGAGCAAGTACAGGGAATGTGTTCTCTGGGGAGTAGGATCTACAAATGCTGATAAATTGTCCATTGTTATTGTTGGTTCTCTTGAGGGACGTGTCTGGGAGCATTTATTGTGTGGTGCCCAGAACCTTTTAGATAAGAAGTTTACGGTTTATATAAGTACTGACACAATTTTAGGGTGATTTTAAATTATAATACATAATAATATGTGTAATTTACCTAGGATAATCAAAAAAGAATCAGATGAAGTGTCTTGTTTTTCCATAACAATGGCTTCTGCCCATCTTTATAAATATTGTATCATGCAGAAATAAATATTTTATCAATATTTTTATTATTATTATTATTATTATTATTAATATTATTATTATTACTTATTATTATTACCATTATTATTATTCATATTTTTTACCCAGAGGGTTAAACCACTCAGGAAAACCCAAGAAAGTTAGTGCGTCATCAAGGACTCTGTCTTATTTTCATTGTGACCTTTAAATCTTGTACCCCCACGGATCCACCCTACCAGTCCATTAACACCCAGGTACTACTTACTGAAAGGTTGAACAGGGAAATACTCTATGTGTGGTTGTAATATATAAAAAAAATTTCATTATTGTCAAAAGACAGGGGGGGGTAAAAAAAGGGGAGGGAATGTCATTGGGGCAGTTTACCAGCCGAGGTGGTGTGACCTGAAAAAGAAGAAACCACTTTCATCATCACTCACCTAATCACGTACTGCTAGAGGAGTGCTGACACTACAGATAAAAGAAAACTGCACATATCTGCACCCCTCCTTCAAGAGCACAGTCACTGTACTTAACACCTCCAGAACTCAAGTCTGCTAACCTGTTTTCCCCGAGTCCTTCATATATGTTTACTTTATGTAGTAATGTATGTAAGGTATGTATCGGCAACTGTAAATTCCTTGGGAAACTGGGAGAAGTGTGTGAGAGAGAATGTGTGTTTGTGTGTGTAGGGTGTGAGTGTGTGTGTGTGTGTTGTGTGGGTGTGTGTGTGTGTGATGTGTGTGAGAGTTCTTACCTAGTGGTGGAATACAAGGGTCGAGTCCAGCTTCCTGTGCCCCTGCCCCTTCACTGGCCGCTACTAAGGTTTACTCCTGCTCCATGACCTTTATCATACCTCTCTTAAAGCAAGTATGATCCTGCTCTCCACCTACATCACTTCCCAGACAATTTCATTTCCAGACAACTCTTGACTGAAAATAATGACTTCTTACATCCTGTGATTCATCTGAATCTTCAACTTCCAACTGTGACCCCTTGTTGCTGTGTCCCATCTTTGGAACATCCTGTTCTCTCTCCCACCTTGTCGTTTCCTCTTAGTATTTTATATGTCTTATCATATCCTGTCCTCCAGTGTTGTGAGGTCGATTCTCGAACTTCTCACTCGTAAGACATGCCCTATGCCTCTGACTAGTCTTGTTACAAACCTTTGCACTTCTCTAGTTTCCTTAAATGCTTGGCTATGTGTGGATTCCAAACTGGTGCCTGCATACTCTAATATAGGCCTAACATACCATGGTGTACAGGGTCCTGAAAGATTTCCTTTAATGAGATGTCTGGAATGCTGTTCTTAGGTTTGCTAGACCGTTTCCGTATTCTGCACAGTTATTTGTTGATGTGCACCTCAGGAGATGTGCCTGGTGTTAATACTTACCCAAGATTCTTTTACTTGAGTGAGGGTTTGTCGTCTCCTGGCCCCCTAGACTGTACTCCAATCTGCTTCAGTCCTTTGCCCTTCCCAATCTTCATGATTTGGCACTTGGTGGTTGAAATTCCAGGAACCAGTTCTTGACCAGCCTGCAGCCATCCAGATCCCTTTGTAGTTCAATTATGTACATATATAAGTATGTATGTATAACTAAATTACAACACCAACCAGGTATCACTTATCATATCTTATAATTTAGTAACATCACTGATTATGTTTTTGTGTTGAATTGCACAACTATTTGTATCCAGGTACATGAATTGGACAATGGGTGAGAAAATAAGGAGAAGTCAGTTGAGCTTCTGGGTATCATTGAGAGATGTCAATGACACTGAAGCCTTCTAAATTGCACAGGAACTCCTCTACCTTGGAGTCTCTTCCATATCTGTACAATAGCAAATCTACCAAGTGCTTGTGGTCTACTTATCACAGGTAAGTTTTCTCGTGCAACTTGGCTGTCTTGTTACAGTATTCATAAGTATTCTTCCTATACTTGGATGATTGTCACATATAAGCTCTTCTAGTACTGTTTCCTTATCTTATAGGACAGTGGTACATGTACTGAAGGATAAAAAAAAAAAAAAAAAATTACTGAACTAAAATTCTGAACGAATCAGTATAAATCCATGTCTATTATAAGATGCTAGTGAGAGTACTTAATCAGGGAAATGGGGCCCAAATCCTCCCCTCCTTGGATCAAACCATGACATGCCTCCCACTCCTCATGGTGTTGTATACCTCTACGGTTTAGTATTCCCATGAGTGGTTAGTATGTAATAAAATGTCATTATTGGCAGTTTTCCAGACCCCCCGCCCACCATAGCCATCACACCAGTCCTGTTGATCTGGCTCTTCTCAGGAGTACAGTAGCAGTCCTGCTCTCCCTCTTGGGGATTTGCACATCTCCAGGCAAATATTTCTGATATCTGCTGGTAACCGGTTGAATAGTCTGGACCAAACTGATGTTGACACTGTTCTCTATTTGTCCTATGGCACCCTGCTTTTCAGACTGGTCTATTTAACACTTCTTCCATATCTCTCACTCCAGTATATTATGATAGTAATGTACTCTTGGAAAATAGCTCTCAAGTATCTCCAGTTATAAAGTAATTAACCAGGCATCTCCTACTTCACTCCAGAGAGACATTCCAAAAATACTTTTGAAGAATTCCTTTATTTTAAAGGTTTTATTGGCTCTTTATGGACTCCTGCATGATCTTCTCTACTCAATTTAGCTCAGATAATCACTGCTGCCTTGAATGAGCCATCAAATCAGCAATTTTTGTAATGAAGAGCACAAATCATTTAAATAGTGTCACCTATAAATGTTTCATTATCCATCCCTGTCATTTTCTGTCCTTTTTCCTCAGCATTTTGCCTTATTGCGTATCCTTTAAAATAGAAATCATATGACAGTATTATACCCAAGACATTTATGCGTATTTTCCATTCAATGAGACCGTCTTCCTGTGTTTTGTATCCAACGTTCTTTTCCGAGTTCTCCATTCTTCTTCCAACTCTGATACATGGAATTGTCCTCCATTAACTATTATATTAATTTTTAATGTTTGCTGAAAGACTTTGTTAATCGTTTGCAATTTTTCATTGTTCATACCAGTTTTATCCGTTTTTTTTATTTGGAAAATCTGAGACATTACCTCTACTCCAATAAATTTTTAATTATTGTAACACAGTTGTAAAATTAACCCACTCGGGCTTTGTGATATCAAGTAATCTTAAAATGGGGCCGATGCTTAGTCCCAACCATTAAAAAAAAAATGAACTTTTGGAAACACAGTTGTATTTAGGAAGGTAAGGAACATAAATTGATTTAATTTTTCTACTTTTTTATACCTCCTCATTATAGCATAGGAGCAGTTTAATTTCCAATGTTGTAAGGCTAAAGTCTTTGACTGCAGAATGTTGAGTTCCAATTGAAGACCTTTCAGTGTTTCTTCGATGACATTCAGTTTGTTTTAATAAAGATCATTGTAATTAGTTTCTGGCCTTATTTGTGTGCTCTATTGATTATTCTGTTCATTATTTAATATTAGTTCTGTACTGTAGTTTAGCTTTAAATTTCATTACAGGAACTACAGGGAATGGGTCCTTTGTTTGTCCAGCTTATTGAAACAGGAAGCCAAAGAGTTAATTTGGGGGGGGGGGGTGGCTCTTTTAATACCTGTTGGAGGGACGCAGTTGTATCTTGCTCTGCTCGAGACAGTAAAAACCTTCTTGACCAGAGGAGAAGAGATATTGCGTCTTAACCACTGCCAGTACACAAAACATTTACATGTCAGTTTTAACATAAAGTTAGAGGACTTTAATATAGGGTGATTTTATTGTCTTGGTTACACATTTCATTTGTAAAGTTATAGATTTTTTGTTTGTAAGTAAAGTACATATATAATTTTTTTTTATTATACATAAGTGAAAGAAGGAAAGAACTTTGAAAAAAGTTTTTTCTTTACATGTCTTTATTCATTAGAAGTGTAGTGCTATTTTGAGGAGAAATATTAAGACGCAGCCTTAAAAAACATTTTCTCTATTATTATGTAAAATTATTTTATTTCATTATGTATTTTTACACCAAGCAATATAAAAGATCTGCGAGGAATGTGGAGAAAAAGGCGCTGTGTTGATGCTCAGGAAAGAACACAAGCTGTTTCTGTTAGTAAAGCTTGGCTTCCAAACTCAAGGCTGGAAAAGAGGAGGTATTGATGTTTTTTCTACATTCCATTTTGTTTTAATTTTTATTTGGGTCTTCCTCTATGATTATGGTGAAACAACTTTTTTCCAAGGGAGGTGAAAAAGGAATGAATAAATATAAGAAGATCAGTGTACAATCAATTGAGTCAGAGGAACAAGTTGTAGGGGAGACATCCAACAAAGGATTGTTAACAGATGGATGATGGAATTTAATATACAAAAGTCCATGCAAATGAAAGTAAAAAAAAAGATTAAAAAAAAAAAAATCTTGAAAATATTAGACTGTGATAAAATCTGATTGCCTTAAAGAGGGCAGGGGGAGTAATGGGATGGGAACCCAAGTTCGGCGGCAGCACAGCAGGCTTTATCAATTTAATGCAGCCTCTCCTTACTTAATGATGGTGTTACGTTCCTAAGACCACGTCATTAAACCGAAATTCATCGCTAAGTGGAGGGAGCATACAATATGCTATGGGTTTTGTGTCAACACTTTGATATTGCTTTAAAAATGTCACCTTTTTGCAAACCATTTTTAATAGTTCTGGTATGCTTTTAAGTTTTATATAACAGTAGTGTACTGTATATTGAAATTAAACAAATAGAGGATATCATCTAAAATATACATTATTAGGTATAAATAATGGTCCCAGAGAGCCCGTCGTAAATCCAAGGCATCAGTAAATGAGTGTTGTCGCTAAGTGAGAAGGCTTACAGAGTGAAATGGAGATATGTATGCTGAGCCAGAGGAGCAGAGCAGGCTGACTTTAACACTAGAGGTAAAAGGAGGATAGAAGAATTTGTACTCAAAGATTATCACCAATGATATTAAATGAAGCATTGTCATCTTCATCTGTTTTACATAGGGCAAACTTTAAACATAGTACTTCAGTCATATGGATCGTGAACTGAAAATTCTTTTCACGTAATATTTTGAACAAAAATTAGGATACGTAACAGTAATTCAAAGGTCACGTATATATATAAATAAGTCCTAATTGTTATGTGACAGCATTTTTTCCCATTTTAAAAAATATGACTAATGAAGACTTGACAACATCAATAAATTCCTCATTAGTTATAAAAGGATGAGTTTATTTGATAACTACAAGAAGAATCATTAAAGTATAAGAGAAAATATAAAACAAGAGTATGTACTTGGATAGAGGCAAAAGTGTTTACTGTGGTTCAAGGTGTCTGATTGGATGTTTCACAGCCAAATGTCCATAAATCACCCTTATGGGTCATGCAATCCATGAAAGGATGAGTAAGACATGCAACAATAGCATGCTGTGAATATGGTAATAATGCACAATGGAAGGCTCCACTGTATGTAAGTGTCACTAGCCCAACCACTGTAGGTGTGCCCACAGTGTGTATTGTGCTAATGAAGACATTTACATGAAGATTTTAACAGTAATTACAAATGTACATTTACTAAATACAAAATTATGAATGCTAATAATAATATTACTATTGTTTATATCCTCCTACAGGTACGGAAATTAAGTAAGTGATCTGCAGCTGCGAGAAGTTCACCATCAACATGAACTTCGGAAGAAAGAGGTACATACCTGCCTTGTGTTTGCAGCACTTGTGATTAAAAAGCCAGTAAAATCTAGAATATCAAATCCAGCACTATGTAAAGCCTTTAAATGCAGTGGTGATCACTGTGAAGGCTCACAGAATATCCCTTTCCTGAAGCCCAGAAAAATACCAATAAAGTTTACAACAATACTGTTCAGTCTGACTTCTCTAGCCCTATCTTTAATGAGATCGTAAAGCAGAGAGAAAAAAAAACAAGCAGAGTCAGTAATGTACTCCATCAGAACCTAGATCTGTATCATATTACTGTATTGGTCCTAGTCCAACATTTGGGCTCTGCCTCCACTATGCACATGTTCATATTATGGCATTATCCGCAGGCCTGGACTAAGTTCGAAGGAATCTTATATTGTAAACTGAGATAAACCACTGAAAGAACATTATTTACAAGACAGAATTATGTCCTTATTAGTATGCCATGAATTATTTTCAATTCCTAACAACAACATAACAAATAGAAATTTTACAGTTGTTTGACACAATCTGTGCAAAAAAGCTTAAAAATCTTAAGATAACTTGCTTTCCATAACCATTGATAAAAATCACATACAGTACCAATGTTTTAGCACTTTTGTATGGTATGTAAAAACACCAGAGCACAACCTTACGACAAATTTACGGTGAGAGTCACAGTCCATTTCCAGCTACAAGATGACATTACATTGAACATCAGAAAAATAATTAAATACCCAAAAATGAAAATAAATTTTTCAAGATTAAACTGGACCATTATCCTGTGAGTGCCTGATCAATTAGGTTGTGGATGATGGTTATGTGGCCCTATGGCTGCTAACAACATCAGTTTAGATATCAGACAAAAAGGATTCTTCGCCTCAGGCCAGGTAGCAAAGTAGAAGAACCCCTCGAAACTGTCAAAGGTGTCATGATGATGTGCTGCCGTCAAAGGTTAAGATTGCTTTGAACATTTGTAATCAAGAAATGTCGGTGATGTTAGGCTGTTTAATGTCATTCAATTGATTATTTAAGGAATTTTTTGTAAATTTTTTATTTTTCTCGCGTTGGACCCAAATTTTTGGAAACTTCCTGTTTAAATAGACTAGATAAAATATTCTTGCAAGGACTTGGTAGCCAAGCCTTTTATTCTTACAGATGCAGTATTGTAATAACCATGCTTGGTTTTAGATAATTTGATCAATTTGGATGCCTTTGTCATTGACTAGTCTTGCTTGTCTTTGCATTCTTAGATTGAGTAATAACAACTTACTGAGCTACCTTCCATCAGATTAATTTCTGGAGATCGCTCATCAGAGTTACGACCTCCCAGCATGACAGTCTCCAGTACACTACAAGAACCAACCGCTCAAGAGCTAATGAAAAACAGAAGCTTCAAATGCTCGGTGAGAGTTAGGTTGTGGTTTGTGATATACAAGTAATGAAAAATTCTTTAAATGTCATTTAGAAGTTAACTATGTATATGTATATATATATATATATATATATATATATATATATATATATATATATATAATATATATATTATATAATATATATATATATATATATATATATTATATATTATATGCATATATATATATATATGCATATATTTACATATTTGAAATCACCTGTTTACTGTGATCTTATTGCATATATATATATATATATATATATATATATATATATATATATATATATATATATATATATAATATATATATATATTATATATATATATTATATTATATGCAATAAGATCACAGTAAACAGGTGATTTTGGAATATGCAAAACAACCACTCTGAAAAAATAGAGAATTTGGGAAGAATTTAATAATACACTGGACAAATAATTTTTTAATTTTCTTGGGTAGAATAGTTTGTGGGGTGAGTTGTGCAAAGGACCTATCCAAGTTGGGTCGCCGCTCGTCAGTGTTTAACCGTTGTGGGATCTGATAGTGAGGTGCTGGCCGACCCCTTATATAGCTTCCTTGGATGCTTTACTTTCATAGTTCCTTGATAATGTGAGTTGTCACGAAATGCGCTTGGAATTTCTCTATTTTTTCAGAGTGGTTGTTTTGCATATTATATATATATATATATATATATATATATATATATATATATATATATAAATATATATATATATATATATATATATATATATATATATATAAATATATATATATAATATAATATTATAATATTATATATATATATATATATATATATATATATATTATATATATATATATATATATATATATATATATATATATATATAATATATTTTTTTTTTTTCAACAAGTCGGCCGTCTCCCACCGAGGCAGGGTGACCCAAAAAAGAAGAAATCCCCAAAAGAAAATACTTTCATCATCATTCAACACTTTCACCACACTCGCACATTATCACTGTTTTTGCAAGGTGCTCAGAATACAACAGTCTAGAAGCATAAACATATAAGATACACAACATAATCCCTCCAAACTGCCAATATCCCAAACCCCTCCTTTAAAGTGCAGGCATTGTACTTCCATTTCCAGGACTCAAGTCCGACTTTATGAAAATAACGTTTCCCTGAATCCCTTCACTAAATATTACCCTGCTCACACTCCAACAGATCGTCAGGTCCCAAGTACCATTCGTCCTCCATTCACTCCTATCTAACACGCTCACGCACGCTTGCTGGAAGTCCAAGCCCCTTACCCACAAAACCTCCTTTACCCCTCTCTCCACCCTTTCGAGGACGACCCCTACCCCGCCTTTCCCTTCCCTATAGATTTATATGCTTTCATGTCATTCTACTGTGATCCATTCTCTCTAAATGACCAAACCACCTCAACAACCCCTCTTCTGCCCTCTGACTAATACTTTTATTAACTCCACACCTTCTCTAATTTCCACACTCCGAATTTTCTGCATAATATTTACACCACACATTGCCCTTAAACAGGACATCTCCGCTGCCTCCAACCGTCTCCTCGCTGCTGCATTTACCACCCAAGCTTCACACCATATAAGAGTGTTGGTACTACTATACTTTCATACATTCCCTTCTTTGCCTCCATAGATAACGTTTTTTTGACTCCACATATACCTCAACGCACCACTCACCTTTTTTCCCTCATCAATTCTATGATTAACCTCATCCTTCATAAATCCATCCGCCGACACGTCAACTCCCAAGTATCTGAAAACATTCACTTCTTCCATACTCCTCCTCCCCAATTTGATATCCAATTTTTCTTTATCTAAATCATTTGACACCCTCATCACCTTACTCTTTCTATGTTCACTTTCAACTTTCTACCTTTACACACATTCCCAAACTCATCCACTAACCTTTGCAATTTTTCTTTAGAATCTCCATAAGCACAGTATCATCAGCAAAAAAGTAACTGTGTCAATTCCCATTTTGAAGTTGATTCCCCATAATTTAATCCCACCCCTCTCCCAAACACCCTAGCATTTACTTCCTTTACAAACCCATCTATAAATATATTAAACAACCATGGTGACATTACACATCCCTGTCTAAGACCTACTTTACCGGGAAGTAGTCTCCCTCTCTTCTACACACCCTAACCTGAGCCTCACTATCCTCATAAAAACTCTTTACAGCATTTAATAACTTACCACCTATTCCATATACTTGCAACATCTGCCACATTGCTCCTCTATCCACTCTATCATATGCCTTTTCTAAATCCATAAATGCAATAAAAACTTCCCTATCTTTATCTAAATACTGTTCACATATATGCTTCAATGTAAACACCTGATCTACACATCCCCTACCCACTCTAAAACCCCCTTGCTCATCCGCAACTACATTCGTCTTACCTTTTCTTTTAATTATA
>NC_069443.1:40743432-40773418 GCF_026875155.1 Cherax quadricarinatus | reverse complement strand
GCTCTAATATTCCCCTTGCCCAAGTCTTACAATGTCAGGTTTTTTTCCCCAGGTTTCGGATCTCCTCCTCTCCTAATAGTTGTGTCGGCTGAGTAGCTAGCTTACTGAACACCGCATCTCATCCCCAGAGTGGTAGCACAGACAAGATTACAGATGTCACATTAGCCATTTCATATTTTAAAATTAATTCATATAGTTGTTGTACACAGTACAGTAAGGAATACAATTTGAAAATGATATTACCACTATTTTTTGAAAAAAATTTCATGTAGTTGTTCTTCCCACATACACACTATAAGCTTGTTTCGCTGACTTAGTAACCTCGTGTAACGCTTGATGCCTTAATAGCGTTTGATCGTGTATATAAAATACACAAAACGAGTAATGGAATTGTGAATTGCTCAAATCCTTGACGGGCAATTCACAATTCCCGTCAAGGATTTGTCTTAATATACCGTCGATCTGCTCTATCACTGTATTGTGTCTTAATATATACCGTCGGTCTGCTCCATCACTGTATCATTTTCAAATTGTATTCCTTACTGTACTGTGTACAACAACTATATGAATTAATTTTAAAATATGAAATGGCTAATGTGACATCTGTAATCTTGTCTGTGCTACCACTCTGGGGATGAGATGCGGTGTTCAGTAAGCTAGCTACTCAGCAGACACAACTATTAGGAGAGGAGAGAGATCCGAGCCTGGGGAAAAAAGCCTGACATTACGTAAGACTTGGATCAAGGGTAGATATTAGAGCCTGTGGGGAGAGGTTAAAGTTGCAAGAGAATCGAAGACTAACCCAAAAGGATTCTTTCAGGTATACAGAAGTAAGATCAGGGACAAGATAGGCCCACTCAAAAGTTCCTCGGGTCAGCTCACTGACAGTGATAAGGAAATGTGTAGAATTTTTAACACATACTTCCTCTCAGTTTTTACACAGGAGGATACCAACGATATTCCAGTAATGATAAATTATGTAGAACAGGACGATAATAAACTGTGCACTATTAGGGTCACAAGTGACATGGTCCTTAGGCAAATAGATAAATTAAAACCTAACAAATCCCCAGGCCCTGATGAACTGTATGCAAGGGTTCTAAAGGAATGTAAAGAGGAGCTTAGCACACCTTTGGCTAATCTTTTCAACATATCACTTTCAAACTGGCATGGTGCCAGATAAGTGGAAAATGGCAAATGTGATACCTATTTTCAAAACAGGTGACAGGTCCTTAGCTTCGAACTATAGACCAATAAGCTGACTCATAGTGGGAAAATTTATGGAATCAATAATTGCCGAGCAGTTCGTAGCCACCTTGAAAAGCTAAATTAATCAACGAATCTCAGCATGGTTTTACAAAGGGGCGTTCCTGCCTTACGAATTTATTAACTTTTTTCACTAAGGTAGTTGAGGAGGTAGATCATGGTAATGATATGATATTGTGTATATGGACTTCAGTAAGGCTTTTGACAGGGTCCCAATCAGAGACTGTTGAGGAAAATTAAAGCACATGGATAGGGAGAAATTTTTTCCTGGATAGAGGCATGGTTGACAAATAGGCAGCAGAGAGTTTGCATAAATGGGGAGAAATCAGAGTGGGGAAGTGTCACGAGCGGTGTTCCACAGGGGTCAGTGTTGGGCCCCTGCTGTTCACAATCTACATAAACGACATAGATGAGGGCATAAAGAGCGACATCGGCAAGTTTGCCGATGACACCAAAATAGGCCGTCGAATTCATTCTGACGAGGACATTCGAGCACTCCAGGAAGATTTGAATAGACTGATGCAGTGGTCGGAGAAGTGGCAGATGCAGTTTAATATAGACAAATGCAAAGTTCTAAATGTTGGACAGGACAATAACCATGCCACATATAAACTAAATAATGTAGATCTTAATATTACGGATTGCGAAAAAGATTTAGGAGTTCTGGTAGCAGTAATCTGAAACCAAGACAACAGTGCATAAGTGTTCGCAATAAAGCTAATAGAATCCTTGGTTCATATCAAGAAGCATAAATAATAGGAGTCCTCAGGTTGTTCTTCAACTCTATACATCCTTGGTTAGGCCTCATTTAGATTATGCTGCACAGTTTTGGTCACCGTATTACAGAATGGATATAAATTCTCTGGAAAATGTACAAAGGAGGATGACAAAGTTGATCCCATGTATCAGAAACCTTCCCTATGAGGATAGACTATGGGCCCTGAAACTGCACTCTCTAGAAAGAAGTAGAGTTAGGGGGGATATGATTGAGGTGTATAAATGGAAGACAGGAATAAATAAAGGGGATGTAAATAGTGTGCTGAAAATATCTAGCCTAGACAGGACTCGCAGCAATGGTTTTAAGTTGGAAAAATTCAGATTCAGGAAGGATATAGGAAAGTACTGGTTTCGTAATAGAGTTGTGGATGAGTGGAACAAAACTCCCAAGTACCGTTATAGAGGCTAGAACGTTGTGTAGCTTTAAAAATAGGTTGGATAAATACATGAGTAGATGTGGGTGGGTGTTGAGTTAGACCTGATAGCTTTGTGCTACCAGGTCGGTTGCCGTGTTCCTCCCTTAAGTCAATGTGGACCTGACCTGACTAGGTTGGGTGCATTGGCTTAAGCCGGTAGGAGACTTGGACCTGCCTCGCATGGGCCAGTAGGCCTTCTGCAGTGTTCCTTCGTTCTTATGTTCTTATGTTCTTATGTCTTAATATACCGTCGGTCTGCTCCATCACTGAATTGTGTGTCTTAATATACCGTCGGTCTGCTGTATTGTGTGTCTTAATATACCGTCGGTCTGCTCCATCACTGTATTGTGTGTCTTAACATACAGTCGGTCTGCTGTATTGTGTGTTTTAATATACCGTTGGTCTGCTCCATCACTGTATTGTGTCTTAACATACAGTCGGTCTACTGTATTGTGTGTCTTAATATACCGTTGGTCTGCTCCATCATTGTATTCTGTCTTAATATACTGTTGGTCTGCTCCATCATTATATTAGCTGGGGTTTCATGATGTCCATAAATGTTGCTGTAAATCATGTTGCCTTTAAAAAGTTTGTTATTTTTTTTTTTTTTTGGGGGGGGGATTTTGTTATCTTGTCGGAGGTGGCTTAGCATGTTAATGTATGACTGCATAAGATGAAGTTCCTTAACAACTGATACACGCAACATGCTGTATGAAACACGGATTTAGGGCTTCTTAATAATAATAATAATAATAATAATAATAATAATAATAATAGTAATAATAATAATAATAATAATAATAATAATAATAATAATAATAATAATAATAATCTACTCCCTGGCGTCACTCACCTTAGAAACCTGACGTACAAAAGCATCTCGTGGTTGTCGTGGGTGAGGGACTTTTGTCCAGACACGCCCTTCATAGTGAAGGTGGACGATGATCTGGTGGGGTAAACCCCTTCCACCTGGTCGCTTACCTTCAGGAGGAAATCCACAAGGATTCGGCGCCGCCAAGATCCACGGGCGCTTCTGGAAAAGGGCCAAGCCTCACAGGAACGGCAAATGGGCCGTTACCGAGGTGAGACCTGGGTTATAACGGAGTTACTTTGTTACTTAACGTTCCACTCAAGTATGAAGATTTCGGGACTATACTTCCTGATAAAAAAAATGTTTTAGTTCCCGATATTTACTTTCAACATTGTTGCAGATCACGTGATAAGTTCTTCATAAGGTATGTTCTTCTCTCACTGAAGATTGCTGTTACAAAAAACGCGATTCTAAAAGCTTACAGATCTCCAGTGAATACTAGAAAGGACTGCCCTTCTAGCATCCAGCCTGTTACTGGGTTTTCGTAACAAGTAGTCAGTATCCTTGTCCAATTATCCATTAAATTCAGTATGGTTCAATAATGCTTTAGGATTACAACTGGTAGGCTACTAACTAGAGAAATTAAAATTTAATAAATTTATTAAGTAGTAAGTTGTCTAGAGGTATATTATCAAATTAAATTAATTACAGCAATCAAAATAAAATCAATCTCTCGAGTTCAATATTATTGTGCTGAAAGCCATATCACATTTATAATTCTTAAGTACCGTCAGGTACATTAACATTTAATAAGATATTACAAATATGTACAAGTAAGTGTGTGTATGCGTATAAGTGCTCTTAAGTAGTTAGCTGTGTCTCAAGACTCGAATTAGACTTAAACAAGTGACTGACAAAGTCCTCAAATAAACTAACTTCTTGACTGACTGGCAACCCGAACAGTCTGCTTGAACAACAAAGAATGCTAAGCCCAATAGCAATGCAATATCAAGCGACTGCGACACAGAATCAGGAACAAGGAGACAATATAACGACACTAAGTAGGGACCATCTGCAGATCCTCCACAAGTTACAAAACTCCCATAAAACTGAATCTACGTTCAGCATAGGAAAAACTGTGACTGTGACAATACACAGGAACCAGTACAAAATTAGGTCAGAAGCTATAGCTCGGGACCTGAGATGTTCAGAGTGTCAATAGGACACACAACCTCAGTACAACGTCGAAAATCACAAAGTCTATACAATGTTCTGTGAACAAAGTTCTACAGAACTAACAAGAATAATGAGACAGACAATCTGTCCAACCAGCAAGCGAGTCTCCAGCAGACTGTCAGACAGACAAGCTGTCCAACCAGCAAGCGAGTCTCCAGCAGACTGTCAGACAGACAAGCTGTCCAACCAGCAAGCGAGTCTCCAGCAGACTGACTACTTCACAAGAGGTGAGGACACCCCCCCCCCTCGATCACGTGATAGCTACGTGGACAACTGCAGCTCAGAAGCCGGCAGTATAACGAGCGACAAGCGATAATTACAGTAGTTTGACAATCAAGCCTAACTGAGCACATTTTATATACATCCTAACAACATAAGCTAAATAACAATATAACAGTCAAATAATAATATAAAGTCATACATTTACGATTTAGCTATTATCGCAAATATAAGCAATATAAAATTAAATGAAAAGGTAATATACATTACATATATACATAATAATCATTGTAACCCATTCAGGGGTTGCAACAATTGCTAGAAAGCAAAACGCCTTGCAATACACGTAGTAACTGCTTGCATTATTTCTAGTTAGAAGTTTTATTTTTAATAGCTTCTGAAATCTTCAGTATAGAAAGATGTTTTACACACCTTATACTTTAGTTTTTTCTGCTACTGTATAAAGCAATGCTCCTTGCATTCATTGTATTCAGTTTAGACAGTTGTGAAGAGGGAGTCATCTCTTTTTTATTTCTCTTGCCCTCCCGCTCTACGATGATGCAGAAATCTTCATAAAAATTCCCTTTTTCCTGTGTATGGAACCGACTATCCTGAGAGAGACTGTAATTCCTAAACGAGAGTAACTCCAGCCAGGCTGGAAGGAAACTTTTAAGGCTACAATAGTAACCACATGTCTTTTCCTACAGGAGGAGTACCCGGAGGAGATCTTCCCACCGTTTGTTTTGGGTCCTGCGTACATCCTGGGCCGCAACGCTGTTGACCGCCTGCTGGCCTACATTTCTCACACTCCCTTCCTCTGGCTGGAGGACGTCTACATCACAGGACTTGTCGCTCATGCCGCAGGAATAAAACACGTCCAAGTAGACAAAGTCCTCTATACGAAGAAACTCACGAAGAAGCTGTACTCGGGCCAACAAGTTTTTTATATAGACGCCAGTGAGAAGAACAAAGCTGTCTCTTGGGCGAAGATTCTCAAGTACGCCCATGTACAAAAGCGCAGCAAGGCAAAGAAATGATGGCTGTCATTGCAATATATGATTTTACACTGCTGTAAGATTTGACACAAATTCAGCCAGGAGGCATCGACTTTCCATGTGTGATGGCCACTATGTGACAAGCAGTATCAGACAGCTCTAGTTAATATACGAGTCACACTGCAGGAAAAAAAAACTAAGGAAAACACTGCCAGTTATGTAAGTGTCCCAGACACATGAAGGACGCCCCTTAGTGCTTCAGATGTACGAAGGACGCCTTCTGGTTCGCCAAACATGTGAAGGACGCTCTCTGGTGCTTCAAACATATAAAAGACACCCTCTGGTGCTCCAAACATATGAAGGATACCTTCTGGTGCTCTAAATATATGAAGGACGTCTTCCGATGTTCCAAACATATGATGGACACCCTTTCGTGCTCCAAATATATGAAGAACGCTCCCTGATGCCCTAAACATGTGAAGAAAGCAGCTGTTGCCTCAAACATTTGTCTTCTGGAGTCTCAGGCTCACGTGCCCTGGAATGTTCTTGAAAATTGTTCAAGGTTTACGACTGTTGAATTATCGAAGTTTTAGTAGAGTTTAAATATAAAAATGCTTACCAAGATCTGTAACAAATATTATTTTTCTTAATAGTGATGGACATGATAATTGTGAAGAATATAATGTAGTTAATAATGTAGAATATAAGTGTCAGGGGCCCAAGACTGCTCAACTGCTTCCCAGCATACATAAGGGGGATTACCAATAGACCTCTGGCTGTCTTTAAGAAGGCACTGGACAGGAACCTAAAGTCAGTACCTGATCAACCAGGCTGTGGTTCGTACGTTGGCTTACGTGCAGCCAACAGCAACAGCCTGGTTGATCTGGCCCTGATTCACCATGAGGCCTGGTCACAGACCGGGCCGCGGTGGCGTTGACCTCCGAAACCCTCTCCAGGTATCTCCAGTGATAATGAATATGATAACAGTGGTGATGAATATGACGTCAATAGTAGTTTGACTATGAGGATAATAATGATGAATGATGAGATAGTGTTGGTATGATAATGGTGGTAACTAATATAATGTAAGTAGCCACGAATATGATGATATCAGTAACGATTATGACAATGATAATGACGAATATGAAGATCATTGTGGTGACGAGTGTATTAATGGTAATGGTAGTAGCAAAGATGAATGTTTTGTTAGTTGTAATGGTGGTGATGGTGGTAGTGGTGGTGGTGGTAGTGGTGGTGGTAGTGGTGGTAGTGGTGATGGTGGTGGTGATGGTAATGGTGATGGTAGTGGTGGTGGTGGTGGTGATGGTGGTGGAGGTGGTGATGGTGGTGGTAGTGGTGGTGGTAGTGGTGGTGGTAGTGGTGGTGATGGTGGTGGAGGTGGTGGTAGTGTTGGTGGTAGTGGTGGTGGTAGTGGTGGTGATGGTGGTGGAGGTGGTGATGGTAGTGGTAGTGGTGTGATGGTGGTGGTGATGGTGGTGGTGATGGTGGTGGTAGTGGTGGTGGTAGTGGTAGTGGTGGTGATAGCGGTGGAGGTGGTGATGGTAGTGGTGGTGATGGTGGTGGAGGTGGTGATGGTGTTGGTGGTGGTGATGGTGTTGGTGGTGGTGATGGTGTTGGTGGTGGTGATGGTGTTGGTAGTGGTGGTGGTGGTGTTGGTGTTGGTAGTGGTGGTGGTGATGGTGTTGGTAGTGGTGGTGTTGGTAGTGGTGGTGGTGATGGTGTTGGTAGTGGTGGTGGTGGTGATGGTGTTGGTAGTTGTGATGGTGTTGGTAGTGGTGGTGGTGGTGGTGGTGGTGGTGGTGGGTAGTGGTGGTGGTGGTGATGTTGGTAGTGGTGGTGGTGGTGGTGTTGGTGGTGGTGTTGGTGTTGGTAGTGGTGGTGGTGGTGATGGTGTTGGTAGTGGGTGTTGGTGGGGTGTTGGTGTTGGTAGTGGGGGTGGTGGTGATGGTGTTGGTAGTGGTGGTGGTGGTGATGGTGTTGGGTAGTGGTGGTGGTAGTGGTGGTGGTGTGATGTTGGTATGGTGGTGGTGGTGGTGGTGGTGGTGGTGGTGGTGGTGGTGGTGTTGGTAGTGGTGGTGGTGGTGGTGGTGGTGGTGGTGGTGGTGGTGGTGGTGGTGGTGGTGTTGGTAGTGGTGGTGGTGGTGGTGGTGGTGGTGGTGGGGGTGGTGAGGTGTTGGTAGTGGTGGTGGTGGTGGTGGTGATGGTGTTGGTAGGGGGTGGTGGTGGTGGTGGTGGTGTTGGTAGTGGTGGTGGTGGTGGTGGTGGTGGTGGTGGTGATGGTGTTGGGTGGGGTGTTGGATGGGGGGTTTTGGTGGTGGTGGTGATGGTTTTTGGATGGTGGTGGTGGTGGGGGTGGTGGTGGTGGGGGTTGGTTTGGTGGTGATGGTTTTGGGTTAGGGGGTGGTGGGGTGGTGGTGGGGGTTTGAGGGTGGGTGGTGGTGGGGGGTGGTGGTGGTGGTGATGGTTGTTAAAAAAAACCCTTTTATTCTAAAAGCTTAGAGATCTCCAGGTAACACTAGAAAGGACTCCCCTTTTTAGCATCCAGCCTGTTACGGGGGTTTTCCCGTAAAAGTTTTTTTTTTTTTATTTTTTTAAAAAACCAAAAAAATACAATAGAAAAAAAGGAAAAAAAACCAAAAAAGATGACAATTTATAACAATAACTAAAAAAACTTTTAAAATTAGATTTTGGGAAAAAATTAAGAAAAAACATAACTTTTAAAACAAATATGCCCACTATTCCTACTTATAAAATCAGAAAACCAAAGGTTTTTTTTAAAAACTGCCCCTATACTAGCTACTGTGGAAAAAGTTAACTTTCGAAAAAAAAACATAAAAACCTATTTTAACTTTTCCTAAAAATTAATCATCCTTCCCTTTTTAATTTTTCACTAGAATAAAAAATAAAAGTATACTTTCATTATTTCGAAACAGACTAAATTCCTTCGCCCCAGAGACGGAAAAAAATATAGGTTTAAAATTTAAAAACTAATGATGTCAAGAACACTCCAACAAAACCCTACCCCGACCATACAGGTCCTTTGAGAATTTGTCGACCCCACGCAGTTTCCTCCCCAGGTGTTCACATGTATTTACACATCGTACCTAAAATTAGTTTTAGTTTCCAAATTTTTAAATAATGCCATACTTGGGAAACATGTTTCCCCAAATTCGCCTAATAAAGACAGTTTGAATAAAAGAACATTCCACAATTATCAAAAATTTTACCCAAACCCTTTAACCCTTAGTTTTCCCCATCTGTATTATAAATGTCTAATCAACACGAAAATTTTACCACATACCCCAAAACCATTTTTGGGTTGGGTGTCCATAATACAACCTTGTTTTAAACATAAAGAAAAAAGAACAATAAAAAAGGAAAAACCCACTTTTCACCTTTAAAATCAAAATTTTTAAATTTTACCATTATTTACATACTTTAAAAAAAAAATTTATAAAGTATATTAAAAAATTTGAACACAATCATTTCCCAAACTTCAGTTAAAAATATTACGTCAACTAACCACAAATTTAAACTTAATCCATTTTTTACAACTTAAAGGGGTTCTTTAAAACCCCTTAAAACTACATACATATTGAACATTAAAATGGTATAAAATACCGACAGGTTGTTAGGAAAAGACACTTATGCAACAGTTGGGTATCTTTTTTTCGAAACGTTTCCCCTAAAAACGTAGGCTTCTTCAGTCGAGAAACAAAAAGTTGATAAAAAGCAAAAGAGACTTAAGACGATGAAATTTCAGTCCATCCCCCTTTAAAATTTTTGAGGTGGTCATTTCCCTCAGTCTGGAAAAAAGACTGACCCCCTTTAAAAAATTTTAAAAGGGTGAGGGGACTAAATTACATCGTCTTAAAGGGTTCTTCTGCTTTTCAACTTTTCTGTACTCGACTGAAAAAGCCTACTGTGTGGCGAAACTTTTTCGAATAAAGATACCAATTTTTGGGCAAAATTTTGTCTTACCTAACTAAAATCCCTTTGTTTTTGCCACCACCTAGAAAAATTAAAAAGAAAAAAAATCCCTCAAATATTTTCAAAACACACTATGCTTCTTTTGACACCAAATCAATTGTCCCTTACAAAAACAATTGAAAATTAAACTGAAAATAAAAAGCCATTTTGCCATTTACACATTGTATAAAAAATCAAAAAATACCCCTTTAAAAAAATCTTATTAAAAATATCATTAAAAAATGTTCATGAAAAAAAACCTTTTTTTGGGAAAAATACAAAAAAAGTAAACATACATACATATATATAAATAATATATATATATATAAAATATATAAATATATATATAAAATATAAAATATATATAAATAAAAATTTATATATATATATATATATATATATATTTTATATATACATATACATCCCATACCCACATAATACACTTTGGATACATATACACATATCCCACACAACATACATATACATACAAAATTTTATAAGTAAAAATTCCAAAATAACTGTATTGAAATTTAAAACCCACCAGAAAAAAAAATTAATTTTAAAAAATTGCACCCCGGAACATCCCTCATATAACATTCACCCCAAACCCTCATCACGCTACCGCCCTTTCTAAAAACCATCCATTTCCCCCCCTTAAACCTCCCTTTCAACTCCCTTTAAAATCCGTAATGGGGAAATTTTTTTATAACCCTCACTTAAATCCCCCCTCCCATCCCCCCCCATACCCCTTTTTCCCTACATTTTGGGTCCTAAAAAAAAGTTGCTGTTAAGCATTAATTTTTTCACACCCCGTTCGCCCCCTCATACCCAAAAGACTATAAATATAATCCTAATTATATCCCCTACCGCTTTTCTTTTACCATTTGATTCCCCCACCTTTTCTAAGTTTAAAAAACCCTCAACACCTGCAAACCCCCCCCCCTCCCACAAACCCCTTATTACCTTACCCCAACCAAACCCTTATTATTCAAAACTTTCCCGAAAAATACCCCTTAGGGAAAAAACGGGTCCCCAATCCACCACAAGCCTTGCATGCCCCCACCCTTTCCCGTTTTCTCTTATGGAATAAAACCATTCCAAAAGGGTAAGACCCCAAAGTAAAAATCTATACATAACTTCTCGTACTTTAGGTTTTAAAGGAAAATTTTAAAAACCCCCCCAGAAAATTACTCCAATCTACATCGGAAAAAACCCCTTCTCCCATCCCTTTCCCACCCAACCCCATAAAGGGTTTTTCCCAAATTTTAATATGTAAAAGGATCGTTCATTTTTTATGATGCCCCTAACATTCCCTCACCTTTTATGAACCCCCTACCCACCCACCACCGTTGCATATCCGGGGACGTATTTTATGAATCCGCCTTCCCCCCCTCCCTCCCGTTTATAACAAATTTTCCAAATAACACTCAAAATCCTCTTTTCAACGCTTTAAGCCCCAGCCCCCCCGGGCCAAACCCGGGGAGTGGGGACAACCGCTTCCTACCTTTTCGCTTCCAGTCCCCCAAATGAATCAAAAAAACGCGTTTTTTGAAACCCTTTGTTTCTCGCTACGAAGTATCTGATATTTTGCTGTACATGCCAAAGTTTACTTTTATAAAGGCCCATTCGTTTTTTAATTTCACTCGTTTCAAATTTAAAGGGTGTGCAGCCGAAAACCCAAATGATGCGCTTCATTTCCCCATCAACAATACGCACTAAAAATTTTATTTGTGCTAACTTGATTTCACTTACATAAACAACCCACAAAACAGTAATTGGTCCCCCTTTTTTTTCCACCTTTCAACTACTTCCTTCCTCATTTAAACCCATCCCCAAACCCTATACTTCTTTTTCCCCTTTTTAAATTTGGACATCCCGGGAAGCCTTTTCAAAAACATTTTATTTAATTTTTCCCCCCGAGGCAAACCCCAGTTCCCACTTATAAAATCGTTGTCAAACATATCCAACAATCCCAGCCCCCCCCCCACCCCCTTTGGGCCCCAAAACCCCATTTGCTGCCAAAAAGACCCAAAATTCCTCTAAAAAAAGGGATCCTGTAAACCAACGTACGACCATCCCCGGCTGATCAGGAACTGACTTTGGGTTTGTTTGGGCCAGGGGCCGTTTAAAGGACTTGCCGGGGGGTCTTTTTGGGTTTAACCCCCTTATGTGTGCTGGGGGGAAAGTTGAAAAGGGCCCGGGGCCCCTTAAAACACTTATTGAAAGGTCTCTTAACGTGTTTATGACCCCCCGGGGGGGCTTTTTTTGGGGGGAGGGTTTTATGGGTCTGCCAAGTTTTTTTTGCTTTCGAAAGTGAGTGTTTTTTCGTGTGCAAGTTCTTTTACTAGCCCCTCTGGGGTTTTCCCCCCAGGTGTATAAAATTCATTATCTCTCCCTCCGCGTTCCGGGGAATACGGGTTTTTACAAACCTTTCAAGCGCCCCCCAGTAATTGAGGTGTTTTTTTCTCCGTTTTTGCGGGGCCGTAAAAAGTTCCTGTACTTTTTTTCTGGGTCGGCATTTCCCCCCTTTAAAAGGTCCCTTCTAGTGGGGGCAGCAATTTTTCCCCAGCCTGATAGAACAAGTAAACCGGGAAGATTTTCCCATAAATGGGTTTGGGCCCCCCCTAGTTTTAAAAGGTTTAAATTATCCATCCTGTCATTTTTCTGGGCAGTTGCGTTATACAATGTTATGGTCCTTGAAGGTGAGATCCTCCGACAAAGTTTTATCCCGGTTTTTGGGCTTGGGTTTCGCTCTATTTTGTTTCCAGGGAATTTTTTTTTGTACTCTGAAAGAATTTTTTAATTTCCCCATTTTTACCTTTTCTGATAAGTGAAATTTCTCATCGTTTAAAATTTTTATTGTTTTTTTGGGAGCCCACTTTAAAGATTTGGGGTTATTCCGCCTGGAGCCTTGCTTTTTTTCTGCAATGGAAAACTGTCTGCAGAATTTGGGTGTCATCTGCAAAGGAAGACACGGTGCTTTTGGCGACATCCTTGTCTATGGTTTGGATATGGGGGAAGAGGAACAAGAAGGGGGCTAGTACTGTGCCTTGTGGAACAGAGCTTTTCACCGGCTTTCCTTTTGGGGCTTTACCCCTGTTTACGGGCTACTCCAGTGTTTTGTTAGTGAGGAAAAATTTTGATCCATCGACCACTTTTTCCGGGTTTTTCCTTTAGGGACGAAATTTTTTGGGGCTATTACGCCTGGCCACCCTTTTCGAAGGCTTTTGCAAAATCTGTATATATTACATCTGCATTTTTTTGTTTCTAGTGCATTTAGGGGCCTTGTCCCATGATTTCCAAAAGTTGAGAAGAAGGGCGACCTGTTCTAAACCCCTGTTGCCCCTTTTTCCCACACTTTGCGTTTTCAACTTTAAACCCAAAACATCAATATTTCCCAAATCATTTCCCTCAGTCCCTCGTCAAAAACCTATCCACTTTTTACCCCTTTCTTTCCTACCTGAACATTAACCCCCTTTTAAATTTCCCTTCCTGCGACGTCTGGGTTGACCCCCGCAACACACACGCCCACGGCCGGGAATCCCCACAAAAATCCCAATCCCCCCCTTAAGCCTTTTCCCCCCCAAAAACCTTTTCTTTTGTAAATTCCGGGGTTTTTTTTCATTCAAAAATTTTAATTTTTAAAAAAAGGATAATTGCATTTAAATTTTTTGCATAAAAGTCGCGGGAACTGCCCCCCCCTAAATATTTTTTAAAACTGTATTTTAACTGATAATAACTCGTCCCCCCGATTAATAAAAATATTCCTTAATCGTTTTTTAGCTTGTTTTTTCCCCCAATTAACCATTTGGGAAATCCCCCGGGGCTTCTACCACTAAACGAAAACCCACTATGTCCAAAAGACAAAAAGGGCTATCCTCTTCCTTTTAAAAACTTTACATTCAAATTTTCCAAAAAAATTTGGGCCCCCCCGAGGCACCCCTCGATAAACCACAAACTATTAAAAAATTTCCCCTATGATTCGAAAAAAAACAATCTTTCACATTCACCCTCCCCACAGGGAACCGCACAAGGCACGTTTCATTCGGTCCAACCTCCCGCATAACCCGTTTAATGAAGGTATGCTCTACCATCCCTTTTCCCCACTCCTTTAACCCCCCCCCTGTCAATATATCCCCCAATATCCCAAACAACACCCCCCACCCCCTAGGGCCCCCACTTTACGAGTATCACGCAATTTTCCCAAACTCCGCCTATTTTGCAACATTCGGTTTAAAATACGGGAAAAATAGACCCGTTAAAGGGCCTGAACAAATTTATTTTAATACGTCACCCTCAGCCGGGCCATTTTACACATACTAAATTAAGGGAACCCCCCACCCCAGGTTTTCCCTCCACTCTAATTTCCCTCCCCCCCCCCCTTCCCTACGCCTTACTATAAACGGGCAAATTTTTTTACCAAAAGGCGCCCCCCCTTTTAAAGTGGGCGCATGTTCCATGAAAACCCTTAAACCACTCTATCCCCAAATCATAACCGGCCTAAAAAATTTTGTTCCTGTAAAAAAACCCCATCCACACCCAATCGCACCAAAAAACTCTTTTAAACCCCTTAAACTTCCTCTCAGCTCCCCTTTAAGGAAGGGTTTCCTTGAGTTGGTGAGGGGCTCTTGATTTTGGGGAAATTTGGGTCTGTGCCCAAAATTTTCCCCAATTTAAACCTGAAAAGCCCTTCCCCATCCCCCCCCCCCGGGGGCCCGTAAAACCCCCTTTGGTTTTTGCGCTTCCCCTTGATTATAAAAAAATAATTTTTAAAAAAACCTCTCAGGGTCTCAACCCCTTAAAAATTTATAGTAAAAAACTTGAATTTAAAAAATGGGTTTTTCCCTTTTGGGCCCCGGGATTACTTTACCCCAGTTTGTTTTGCAAAACCTCTGTCCCTCCCCCCTTTATTGGGAATCACCTTTTCAAACCTTTATCCCTTGGGTTTTACCATTCCCTCTTGCTGTACCCCCACCCCAAAACTTTTTCCCCGGGCGTTGGGCAGGGTTAGACATCATCAGAATCCAATGATGCGCAGGGCCTTTTTTCTTTTCCCCCCCTCCACCCCGCATTTTGACATTTTGAAAATGCCTCCCGAAAGCACCTTTCCCCCTCTACTGCATGCACCTTCAAACCTTTAGGGGCCCCTCCCTCGACAAAACCCTCATCTCCTGGGCCTTTCCACCCTTTTAAAAGCCGCCCCAAACTAACCTGGGTCTTTTCCCCCTGCTGACCCGATTTCTAAAAAGACTTCCAACGCCTTTAAACCCAAAGGGCGCCCCCCACTTCTTCACGCATATTAGGTAATCTCCCCCTCAAAAAACCCGATTATGTCCAAAGGGCTGGATTCTCCTTGTAAACGTTACAACTGGCATTCAAGCCCTTTGTCCACCTTCCCAAATTTCCCTGGGCAACCGTTGTTGGGGCGGCGTAGCAAGAGGGCTGTTTTTCGCCATCACCTACCCCCGCCCAAATGGCTGCTGGTTTTCCGTTTCTGTTGTGCCGGGGACCCACTTTTTCCCCCCACTGCGCCGCGATGTGGGGCATATGACCCAATAGCCGACACGTACGTTTTTTGCCCGCCCTACGTTACATAGCTTGAGTCCGTAATTTCCTTTTAACACAAAAATATGGGAATAGGGTTGAAAGAGTCATTTTAACAGTATTTTGGAAAACCCCCAGCGCACCTGCATCGGGCCGTTTCCCATCTCCCTGTGGGGGTACTTTTAAACCTTCCCCTTTAAAAACGCAGTTCACTGGGTAATATTTTAAAATCAGTTTCCCCCAAAAAACACATTTTTGATTTTTTTCCCCAAAGGGAATTCGAGATACATCATGGGTCGCACCGCACAGCTGCATTAAACCCTTTTGATGGTCTCCTGATACTTGTCGACCACCGCCTCGTAGACTCGTGCAGACGTCATTTTAACGAAGATTCTTGTCGTTCCATTGAGTGCGACACCACTTATCTCCTCATTTGCTACTTTATTTACAGCTAGCAAAGTCAGGGTATTTCTCCAGAATGGTCTGTAATATACCACTGTGGATAAAATACTTAGCCATTTCTTGAACACTTCTGAGTGAGTTGTTTCTAAATTCATTAATTTTATCGCACTCCAGTACATAATGACGCAGGGTGTGACAATAATCCATCTGGCAAAGTTTACATTTCGTTTGGTCTACATCTGGTGGTGGTGATTTAACCTGCCAAAGATACTTGTAACCCAGCCGGAGCCGGGCAGTAGTGACATCCAAGAGTCTGCTTATTTTGTTGGATGCACCATAGACATGTGACTCCTCCTGCATGATAGAATGATGATAGATGGACTCACTGGTGTCAATCTCCCTGAGCCTTAAGTCCATAAAATTCAGCTGAAGTTCTTTTCGTATTATTGTTCTCAAACTACTACCTGACAAGCCAAGATTGTAATCTACTCCCTCTTTGAAAGCATACAGCTTAGCTTCTAGCTGCTAAAACACGCCCTAAAAGCACTAAGATTCTCGGAGCCTGGCGCTTGTGACCCACTACACTGTCTCCACCCACTTTGTGTGTGTGTGTGTGTGTGTGTGTGTGTGTGTGTGTGTGTGTGTGTGTGTGTGTGTGTGTGTGTGTGTGTGTGTGTATGAGTGTGTGTGCGTGTGTGTGTATGAGTTTGTGTGTGTGTGTGTGTGTGTGTGTGTGTGTGTGTGTGTGTGTGTGTGTGTGTGTGTGTGTGTGTGTGTGTTGTGTGTGTGTGTGTGTGTGTGTGTGATTATGTGTGTGTGTGTATGAATTTGTATGTGTGTGTGTGTGTGTGAGAGAGAGACTCAGCAATCAACATTTGCACCAATAACTCACTACAGTTGTGACCAGGTGTGGAAGTGTGAATTGCTCATTACTCTAAAATTTGTTCATGATTGCAGCCATGTATACACGTAAGTAACCATTCTTACAGTATTCATTACCTTTGTAACTTGTGAGTTCATTACTTGTGAGTTCATTACCCATTATGTACCTCTGTAATCTTTTGACTACCGCCCACTGGATGGGTATGGGGTGCATAATAAACATATTAAACTTAAACTTAACTCATTTGCTATACCATAGGTATCGCGAATGATCGCTGGTAACAATAAATCCATGTTGGATCCCGTGACAGCACCACGGATCATCTCAATGCAGACACTGTTGATTCTTCTTCTGCTATTCAGCGCCATGTTGGAGAAAATAAAGTTTCCACCAACCAACGCTAGGGGCAGCTCAATCAGGTAAACTGCTCAAAAACAAACTCAAACAGGAGCTGAAGATTGAGACACTTATGCAGCATATGGGAATCTTTATTCAGGAAACGTTTCACACACAGTGGCTTCATCAGTCCAATACAAAGAGGAAGGCGTAAGGAGAGGAGGAGTATGAGGTAATCAGTCCCTCAACCTGGAGTCGATGTGTTCAGTCCATCAATCTCAAACAGGAGCGTCTGCGCAGCTCGTCCACACGGCTCGGAGGCGATGAGGACAATTTTCGTAACAAGTAGTCAGTATCCTTGTCCAATTATCCATTAGAATTCAGTATGATTCAATAGTGCTTCAGGATTACAACTGGTAGGCTACTAACTAGAGAATTTAAATTTAATAAATTTATTATTTAAGTTGTCTAGGCGTATATCAAATTAAATTAAATTAATAATAATCACAGTAATCAAAATAATATTAATCACTTCTCTCGAGTACAGTATTATTGTGCTGAAAGCACATATCACATTTATAATTCTTAAGTACCGTCTGGTACATTAACATTTAATAAGATATTACAAATATGTACAAGTTTGTGTGTATGTGTGTAAGTGCTCTAAGTAGTTCGTTATGTCTCACGACTCAACTAGACTTAAAGTGACTGACAACATAAGAACATAAGAAAGGAGGGACACCGCAGGAGGCCCGCCGGTCCACACTGGGCAAGTCCTCTACAATTCATCCCACTAACAAAACATTTGCCCAGCCCAATTTTCAATGCCACCCAAGAAATAAGCTCTGATGTGAAAGTCCCACTCAAATCCAACCCCTCCCACTCATGTACTTATCCAACCTAAATTTGAAACTGCCCAAAGTCCCAGCCTCAATAACCCAACTAGGTAGACTGTTCCACTCATCAACTACCCTATTTCCAAACCAATACTTTCCTATGTCCTTTCTAAATCTAAACTTATCTAATTTAAATCCATTACTGCGGGTTCTCTCTTGGAGAGATATCCTCAAGACCTTATTAATATCCCCTTTATTAATACCTATCTTCCACTTATACACTTCGATCAGGTCTCCCCTCATTCTTCGTCTAACAAGTGAATGTAACTTAAGAGTCTTCAATCTTTCTTCATAAGGAAGATTTCTAATGCTATGTATTAATTTAGTCATCCTACGCTGAATGTTTTCTAACGAATTTATGTCCATTCTGTAATATGGAGACCAGAACTGAGCTGCATAATCTAGGTGAGGCCTTACTAATGATGTATAAAGCTGCAGTATGACCTCTGGACTTCTGTTGCTTACACTTTTTGATATAAATCCCAGTAATCTATTTGCCTTATTACGTACGCTTAGGCATTGCTGTCTTGGTTTAAGGTTGCTGCTCACCATAACCCCCAAGTCCTTTTCGCAATCTGTATGGCTAAGTTCTACATCATTTAACTTATAAGTACTAGGGTTATGGACACTCCCAAGCTTCAGAACCTTGCATTTATCTACATTGAACTGCATCTGCCACTTTTCTGACCAAGAATAGAGTTTGTTTAAATCCTCCTGAAGTTCCATAACATCTACGTTTGAATCAATTATCCTACCTATCTTTGTGTCATCGGCGAATTGCTCATATCACTAGTAATTCCCTCATCAAGATCATTGATATATATTATAAACAACAACGGGCCCAAGACTGATCCCTGTGGAACGCCACTTGTTACAGATCCCCACTCGGATTTAACCCCATTTATGAACACTCTCTGCTTCCTGTCAGTGAGCCATGGCTCGATCCACGAGAGCACTTTTTCCCCAATGCCATGAGCTGCCACTTTCTTTAACAGTCTATGGTGCGGAAAATCTATCAAAAGCCTTTCTAAAATCTAAGTAAATAATATCAAATTCTTTATTGTGGTCAACAGCCTCAAAAGCTTTACTGAAGAAAGTTAATAAATTAGTTGAAAAGCCCGGCCTCTTGGAACCAGCTGGTATCATTAAAAAGCTATGCTTATCGAGATGGCTTTTTAAAATCCAGCTTAATTGACTCTAGAAATTTTCCCTAAAATTGAGGTCAGGCTTATTGGGCGGTAATTTGAGGGTAACGATTTTCCCCCTGTTTTAAAAATAAGAATTACATTAGCCTCTTCCACATATAGACATACACCTGTTTAAGAGAAAAATTAAAAATATTATTTAATGGTTCAAAATTCCATTTTGCTTTCCCTTTAAAAAACCCTTGAAAAACCCATCAGGCCCCGGGCTTATTTTGCTTCAGTCTGTTATCGCTTCAAAACCTTTCAAGTGATGTGATGTTACATAATTTACTTTTCTACCCCAATATAAAAATTAATTAAGGAATATTGTTAGTGTTTTTCCCGTGTAAAAACTGAGAGAAAAAATTATTAAAAACAGCACATTTCATTCTCTTTTCAGGGAAAGGTGCCCATAGTTTTTTTAAGGGGACCCATTTTTTCTCTAACTTTTGTTCTTTGACCTGGAAAAAACTTTTTGGGTTGTTTTAGAATCCCCGCAACTTTAATTTCATAGTCCCCCTTTTGCTTTTCTTATCCTTTTTTTTAAAGTCCCTTTAAAAGTCAATATATGATTTATAAGTTTACCCCCCCCTCTTTTGAACGCCTATAAAATTCCTTTTTTATGCCCCCAGAATTTTGAGCCTATTATTCATCCATTTTGGGTCATTTCTATTTGATCTAATTTCTTTATAGGATAAACTTTTTTTGGGAGCATGTATAGTGTTCAGAAAACTGTATATTGATAGCCATTCGTTACCCCAGTCAACAGATGATAAGTGTTCTCAAGCCCATCGAAATTTCTAAGCGAAAATTGGGACTTTACTGAGTTATCGCTCTATCTACTTCCATTCAAATAAATGTAATTTTTTTGTGGTCGCTAGCCCCAGTTCCCTGAAATTTTTAAATTTTTAACAAGGGATTTATTGTTTTCCTAACTAAGTCAAAAAGGTTTTTTTCCCTTGTAGGTTCTGTCACAAAATGCTTCAAAAAACAATCTTGAACTACTTCTAAGAAGTCGTATGATTCTAAATTCCCAGTCAAGAAATTCCAATCAATATGACTAAAGTTAAAGTCTCCTAGAATTACTACATTATCGTGCCTTGTGGCCTTAACAATTTCCTCCCAAAGTAGTCTCCCTTGGTCCCTATCTAAGTTTGGGGGACAGTATATCACTCCTAAAATCAGTTTTTCATGCCCCTCTGAAAATTCTATCCAGACTCTGTATGTGTTACTTCAGACTTAATACCCGTTTTTATGCAACAGTTCAAAAGTCGGGACATTCCGCAGGCATGTCCCGACTTTTTGAATTAAACCACGTCTCAGTTAAGGCAAATACATCAATGTTACCTGCACTAGCAACTAATCTCAACTCGTCCATCTTATTCCTAGCACTACGGCAATTAGCATAATAAACATTGAAAGACTCTCCTTTCTCTTCACCCTTCCTGCTCATTTCTGTTTTTCTACTAAACCTATTACTGTCCTTATCACCCAAAGTCCCTGGCTTTTCAATATCTACCTCGTTCTGCTTATTATTAGTTCCCCTAGAACTCATAATATTACTACACTGGGACTTCACTGTTTTCCTGCCCAAACCCATACCACTAACTATTCCTAATTTAAAGTCCTAACTGCTCCCTCCACTGCAGTTGCCAGTGCTACCACCCCAGACCTAGATAAGTGAACCCCATCCCTGGCATACATGTCATTTCTGCCATAGAAGAGGTCCCAGTTGTCAATGAATGTTACCGCATTTTCCTTACAAAGTCTTCAAATAAACTAACTTCTTGACCAACTGACTATCAGAATAGTCTACTTGAACAATAAAAAGAATGCTAAGCCCAATAGCAATATAACAAGTGTTACAAAAAATGCGATTCTAAAAGCTTAGAGATCTCCAGTGAATACTAGAAAGGACTGCCCTTCTAGCATCCAGCCTGTTACTGGGTTTTCGTAACAAGTAGTCAGTATCCTTGTCCAAGTATCCATTAAAATTCAGTATGGTTCAATAGCTTTTTAGGATTACAACTGGTAGGCTACTAACTAGAGAAATTAAAATTTAATAAATTTATTAAGTCTATAAGTTGTCTAGAGGTATATTATCAAAGTAAATTAAATCACAACAATCAAAATAAAATCAATCTCTCGAGTTCAATATTATTGTGCTGAAAGCACATATCACATTTATAATTCTTAAATACCGTCAGGTACATTAATATTTAATAAGATATTACAAATATGTACAAGTAAGTGTGTATGCGTGTAAGTGCTCTTAAGTAGTTAGCTATGTCTCAAGACTCGAATAAGACTTAAACAAGTGACTGACAAAGTCCTCAAATAAACTAACTTCTTGACCGACTGGCAACCCAAACAGTCTGCTTGAACAACAAAGAATGCTAAGACCAATAGCAATGCAATATCAAGTGACTGCGACACAGAATCAGGAACTGGGAAATAATATAACGACACTAAGTAGGGACCATCAGCAGATCCTCCACAACAGTTACAAAACTCCCATAATACTGAATCTATGTTCAGCATAGGAAAAACTGTGACTGTGACAATACACAGGAACCAGTACAAAATTAGGTCAGAAGCTATAGCTCGGGACCTGAGATGTTCAGTGTCAAGGTGACACACAACCTCAGTACAACGTCGAAAATCACTAAGTCTATACAATGTTCTGTGAACAAAGTTCTACAGAACTAACAAGAATAATGAGACAGACAATCTGTCCAACCAGCAAGCGAGTCTACAGTAGACTCACTACTTCACGAGAGGTGAGGACACCCCCCTCGATCACGTGATAGCTACGTGGACAACTGCAGCTCAGAAGCCGGCAGTATAACGAGCGACAAGCGATAATTACAGTAGTTTGACAATCAAGACTAACTGAGCACATTTTATATACATCCTAACAACATAAGCTAAATAACAATATAACAGTCAAATAATAATATAAAGTCATACATTTACGATTTAGCTATTATCGCAAATATAAGCAATATAAAATTAAATGAAAAGGTAATATACATTATATATACATAATCATTGTAACCCATTCAGGGGTTGCAACAACAAGCAACTGCGACACAGAATCAGGAACAAGGAGATAATATAACGACACTAAGTAGGGACCATCAGCAGATCCTCCACAAAAGTCACAAAACTCCCATACTACTGAATCTAAGTTCAGCATAAGAAAATCCCCGACTGTGACAGTACACAGATACCAGTACAAATTAGGTCAGAAGCTACAGCTCAGGACCTGAGTTGCTCAGAGTGTCTATGCGACACACAACCTCAGTACAACGTCGAAAATCACTAAGTCTATACAATGTTCTGTGAACAGAGTTCTACAAACTAACAAGAATAATGAGACAGACAATCTGTCCAACCACCAAGAGAGTCTAGACCAGACTGAATATTTCAGGCGAGGTGAGGACACTTCCCCTTCGATCACGTGATAGCTCCGTGGACAGTACAGCCCAGCAACAGAAGCCGGCAGAATAACGAGCAAAGAGCGATAATTACAGTAGTTAGACAATCAAGACTTGAACTGAGCACATAATATGTTACATCCTACCTCACAAAATTTAGCTAAGTCAAATAATAATATAAAGCAATATATTTACGATTTAGCTATTATCGCAAATATAAGCAATATAAAATTATATGAAAAGGTGATAATTATATATATACATTATATTCATAATCATAATATACATTGTAACCCATTCAGGGGTTGCAACAATGGTGTTGGTAGTGGTGGTGATGGTGTTGGAAGTGGTGGTGGTGTTGGTAGTGGTGGTAGTGGTGTTGGTAGTGGTGGTGGTGGTGGTGGTGATTGTGTTGGTAGTGGTGGTGGTGATGTGTGTTGGTAGTGGTAGTGGTGGTGATGGTGTTGGTAGTGGTGGTGGTGTTGGTAGTGGTGGTGGTGGTGGTAGTGGTGGTGGTGGTGATGGTGTTGGTAGTGGTGGTGATGGTGTTGGTAGTGGTGGTGATGGTGTTGGTAGTGGTGGTGATGGTGTTGGTAGTGGTGGTGGTGGTGGGGTGATGGTGTTGGGAGTGGTGGTGGTGGTGATGGTGTTGGTAGTGGTAGTGGTGGTGATGGTGTTGGTAGTGGTAGTGGTGGTGGTGGTAGTGGTGGTGGTGGTGGTGGTGATGGTGTTGGTAGTGGTGGTGTTGGTAGTGGTAGTGGTGGTGTGGTAGTGGTGGTGATGGGTTGGTAGTGGTGGTGGTGATGGTGGTGATGGTGTTGTAATGGTGGTGGTGGTGATGGTGTTGGTAGTGGTGGTGGTGGTGATGGTGTTGGTAGTGGTAGTGGTGGTGGTGGTGATGGTGTTGGTACTGGTAGTGGTGGTGTGGTGATGGTACTGGTAGTGGTGGTGGTGATCGTGTTGGTAGTGGTAGTGGTGGTGGTGGTGGTGGTGGTGGTGGTGGTGATGGTAGTGGTAGTGGTGGTGGTGGTGATGGTGTTGGTAGTGGTGGTGGTGGTGATGGTGTTGGTAGTGGTAGTGGTAGTGGTGGTGGTGGTGATGGTGTTGGTAGTGGTAGTGGTGGTGGTGGTGGTGTTGGTAGTGGTGGTGGTGGTGATGGTGTTGGTAGTGGTGGTGATGGTGGTGGTGTTGGTAGTGGTGGTGATGGTGGTGGTGATTGTAGTGGTGGTGATGGTGGTGGTGTTGGTAGTGGTGGTGATGGTGGTGGTGATGGTGGTGGTGATGGTGTTGGTAGTGGTAGTGGTGGTGGTGGTGATGGTGTTGCTAGTGGTATGTGGTGGTGGTGGTGTTGGTAGTGGTGGTGGTGGTGTTGGTAGTGGTGGTGGTGGTGTTGGTAGTGGTGGTGATGGTGGTGGTGTGGTAGTGGTGGTGATGGTGGTGGTGATGGTAGTGGTAGTGGTGGTGGTGGTGATGGTGTTGGTAGTGGTAGTGGTGGTGGTGGTGATGGTGTTGGTAGTGGTAGTGGTGGTGGTGGTGATGGTGTTGGTAGTGTAGTGGTAGTGGTGGTGATGGTGTTGGTAGTGGTGTTGGTAGTGGTAGTGGTGGTGGTGGTGTTGCTAGTGGTGGTGGTGGTGGTGATGGTGTTGGTAGTGGTGGTGGTGGTGATAATGGTGGTGGTGGTGATGGTGTTGGTAGTGGTAGTGGTGGTAGTGATGGTGTTGGTAGTGGTGGTGGTGGTGATGGTGTTGGTAGTGGTGGTGGTGGTGATGGTGTTGCTAGTGGTAGTGGTGGTGATGGTGTTGCTAGTGGTAGTGGTGGTGGTGATGGTGTTGCTAGTGGTAGTGGTGGTGGTGATGGTGTTGGTAGTGGTGGTGTGGTGATGGTGTTGGTAGTGGTGGTGGGGTGATGGTGTTGGTAGTGGTGGTGGTGGTGATGGTGTTGGTAGTGGTGGTGGTGGTGATGGTGTTGGTAGTGGTGGTGGTGGTGATGGTGTTGGTAGTGGTAGTGGTGGTGATGGTAGTGGTGGTGGTGGTGATGGTTTGCTAGTGGTATGGTGGTGGTGATGGTGTTGGTAGTGGTAGTGGTGGTGGTGATGGTGTTGGTAGTGTTGGTGGTGGTGATGGTGTTGCTAGTGGTAGTGGTGGCTGTGATGGTGTTGGTAGTGGTGGTGTTGGTAGTGGTAGTGGTGGTGTGTTGGTAGTGGTAGTGGTGGTGGTGGTGATGGTGGTGTTGGTAGTGGTGGTGGTGGTGATGGTGTTGTAGTTATTACAACCTAGGATTTCAAAGGCCTGTTATCCCAGGTGTAATGGGAGCAAAAGAAACACAGTAGAAAAAGTTTACTTATATTATCCTTCACCAATTTAGAACAGCAATATGTACACTATGTACAGTAATAAGTATAGTGCACGTCACGGTAAGCAAGGCAGAAATAGAAGCCACAAGATAGCAGACCGTGCTCAACCAGCTCTAGAATGGGAATGACAAGGGCAGACAGGAGAGCGGTATCCACATAACCTCTGCGATTGCCAATCCCACCTTCTTATTGGCTAGAACCTGGTCACTAGTTGAACGATGGGGCCCCATCACCAACTCTTAGCAACCTGGTTCGCTGGTTGGGGGAGATAGCCTGTAAATGAGGGTGTGTCCATGCGCCGAATAAAGGTTACGTACTCTTTGCCTGCCACACCCCCACCCTCGAGAAGGCTCAGGATTAGGCTGCCACCTCCCAGTGGTAACCGTGCCGCCATGGCACAAAATAATGGGACCGCCTATCCTCTCCACCATCCAACTCTTAGATAGAGCTCAGCTTTCCTAGTGACCAAAGCCAAACCCTAAACTTAGAGTGAGACAGCAGTCAGACAGGCTAGCATAGGTCCAAGATACAGGCGGACGGTAGCCCGCATCCCCTCACTAAAAAAAAAAACCCACATCAGGGGATAAAAAAAAAGAGCTTGAAAGGGGTTACCACAAATACATCCTAACCTAAATAAAATATTAAACTAGACTCTTGACAAAGAGTCTGCCAACACATTTTCTTTGCCGGCAATATATTTAATTTTTATGTTGTAGGGCTGCAGCCTGAGCGTCCAACGCATAAGCCTTGTGTTGTGATTCTTCATGGCTTGGAGATAGACTAACGGGTTGTGATCACTGTAGACTGTGACCACCTGCGATGTCTGGCCCACATAAACATCGAAATGCTCCAAAGCCAGTACCAGCGCGAGGGCTTCTTTTTCAATGGTAGAGTAAGCTCTCTGATGTGGCTGGAACTTGGCTGAAAAGTATGCGATTGGCTGCAGCTCCTTGTTCCCGATTTGTAATAGTACCGCCCCAACCCCAGACTCACAAGCATCAACCTGTAATGAAAAAGGTTTGGAGAAGTCTGGAGACAGGAGAATGGGTGCAGAGCACAATAATCTTTTTGCTTTATTAAAAGCAGTGTTACAATGTGACGTCCAATTAAAGGGAACTTTATGACTGGTAAGAGAGGTAAGAGGGGCTACAATATCTGAGAAATTCTTACAGAATCTTCTGTAAAATCCGATCATGCCTAGGAAACGTTGAAGAGATTTCCTATCATGAGGAACTGGATATTCTTTAATCGAAAGAACTTTAGCAAGTTTAGGTGCAACATTACCACTACCTACTTCATGGCCTAGAAAAGTGACAGTGGCCTGGCCAAAGGAAGATTTAGATAAATTAACTGTTAATTGGGAATTCTTAAAGGTCTCAAACAGAGCTTTAAGTCTAAGTAGGTGTTGATCCCAAGTATCAGACACCACAACAATATCATCTAGGTATGCTGCCGTGCCTTCAAGTCCTTTAATAGCCTGATGGATGAGTTTCTGGAATGAAGAGGGGGAATTTTTCATTCCGAAGGGGGTAACTGTTACAAAAAACGCGATTCTAAAAGCTTAGAGATCTCCAGTGAATACTAGAAAGGACTGCCCTTCTAGCATCCAGCCTGTTACTGGGTTTTCGTAACAAGTAGTCAGTATCCTTATCCAATTATCCATTAAAATTCAGTATGGTTCAATAGTGCTTTAGGATTACAACTGGTAGGCTACTAACTAGAGATATTAAAATTTAATAAATTTATTAAGTAGTAAGTTGTGATGAATGGTTTGAAAAACCGACAAGTTGAAGATTGAGACACTTATGCAGCATATGGGAATCTTTATCCAGGAAACGTTTCGCCACACAGTGGCTTCATCAGTCCATTACAAAGAGGAAGGCGTAAGGAGAGGAGGAGTATGAGGTAATCAGTCCCTCAGCCTGGAGTCGATGTGTTCAGTCCATCAATCTTGTAGAGTGTACAGCATAGGGCCGTAGACGTGGCTTATATACTGTAGTGAGGTGGCTTGAAGCAGGTGGAGGCGGATCATAGTGGTATCATCCACTAGTCGAAGTAGGTCTTTGTCCAAAGGTTGAACAAGCGTTGAAGAATTCTTTGTAAGAAGATCCCATGATGCTGCAGTGTCTGACAGTTGTGATGAATGGTTTGAAAATCGACAAGTTGAAGATTGAGACACTTATGCAGCATATGGGAATCTTTATCCAGGAAACGTTTCGCCACACAGTGGCTTCATCAGTCCATTACAAAGAGGAAGGCGTAAGGAGAGGAGGAGTATGAGGTAATCAGTCCCTCAGCCTGGAGTCGATGTGTTCAGTCCATCAATCTTGTAGAGTGTACAGCATAGGGCCGTAGACTAGTGGATGATACCACTATGATCCCGCCTCCACCTGCTTCAAGCCACCTCACTACAGTATATAAGCCACGTCTACGGCCCTATGCTGTACACTCTACAAGATTGATGGACTGAACACATCGACTCCAGGCTGAGGGACTGATTACCTCATACTCCTCCTCTCCTTACGCCTTCCTCTTTGTAATGGACTGATGAAGCCACTGTGTGGCGAAACGTTTCCTGGATAAAGATTCCCATATGCTGCATAAGTGTCTCAATCTTCAACTTGTCGGTTTTTCAAACCATTCATCACAACTGTCAGACACTGCAGCATCATGGGATCTTCTTACAAAGAATTCTTCAACGCTTGTTCAACCTTTGGACAAAGACCTACTTCGACTAGTGGATGATACCACTATGATCCCGCCTCCACCTGCTTCAAGCCACCTCACTACAGTATATAAGCCACGTCTACGGCCCTATGCTGTACACTCTACAAGATTGATGGACTGAACACATCGACTCCAGGCTGAGGGACTGATTACCTCATACTCCTCCTCTCCTTACGCCTTCCTCTTTGTAATGGACTGATGAAGCCACTGTGTGGCGAAACGTTTCCTGGATAAAGATTCCCATATGCTGCATAAGTGTCTCAATCTTCAACTTGTCGGTTTTTCAAACCATTCATCACAACTGTCAGACACTGCAGCATCATGGGATCTTCTTACAAAGAATTCTTCAACGCTTGTTCAACCTTTGGACAAAGACCTACTTCGACTAGTGGATGATACCACTATGATCCCGCCTCCACCTGCTTCAAGCCACCTCACTACAGTATATAAGCCACGTCTACGGCCCTATGCTGTACACTCTACAAGATTGATGGACTGAACACATCGACTCCAGGCTGAGGGACTGATTACCTCATACTCCTCCTCTCCTTACGCCTTCCTCTTTGTAATGGACTGATGAAGCCACTGTGTGGCGAAACGTTTCCTGGATAAAGATTCCCATATGCTGCATAAGTGTCTCAATCTTCAACTTGTCGGTTTTTCAAACCATTCATCACAACTGTCAGACACTGCAGCATCATGGGATCTTCTTACAAAGAATTCTTCAACGCTTGTTCAACCTTTGGACAAAGACCTACTTCGACTAGTGGATGATACCACTATGATCCCGCCTCCACCTGCTTCAAGCCACCTCACTACAGTATATAAGCCACGTCTACGGCCCTATGCTGTACACTCTACAAGATTGATGGACTGAACACATCGACTCCAGGCTGAGGGACTGATTACCTCATACTCCTCCTCTCCTTACGCCTTCCTCTTTGTAATGGACTGATGAAGCCACTGTGTGCGAAACGTTTCCTGGATAAAGATTCCCATATGCTGCATAAGTGTCTCAATCTTCAACTTGTCGGTTTTTCAAACCATTCATCACAACTGTCAGACACTGCAGCATCATGGGATCTTCTTACAAAGAATTTCTTCAACGCTTGTTCAACCTTTGGACAAAGACCTACTTCGACTAGTGGATGATACCACTATGATCCCCCCTCCACCTGCTTCAAGCCACCTCACTACAGTATATAAGCCACGTCTACGGCCCTATGCTGTACACTCTACAAGATTGATGGACTGAACACATCGACTCCAGGCTGAGGGACTGATTACCTCATACTCCTCCTCTCCTTACGCCTTCCTCTTTGTAATGGACTGATGAAGCCACTGTGTGGCGAAACGTTTCCTGGATAAAGATTCCCATATGCTGCATAAGTGTCTCAATCTTCAAGTAGTAAGTTGTCTAGAGGTATATTATCAAATTAAATTAATTACAGCAATCAAAATAAAATCAATCTCTCGAGTTCAATATTATTGTGCTGAAAGCACATATCACATTTATAATTCTTAAGTACCGTCAGGTACATTAACATTTAATAAGATATTACAAATATGTACAAGTGTGAGTATGCATGTAAGTGCTCTTAAATAGTTAGCTATGTCTCAAGACTCGAATAAGACTTAAACAAGTGACTGACAAAGTCCTCAAATAAACTAACTTCTTGACCGACTGGCAACCCGAACAGTCTGCTTGAACAACAAAGAATGCTAAGACCAATAGCAATGCAATATCAATCGACTGCGACACAGAATCAGGAACTAGGAGATAATATAACGACACTAAGTAGAGACCATCAACAGATCCTCCACTAAAGTTACAAAACTCCAAAAATACTGAATCTACGTTCAGCATAGGAAAAACTGTGACTGTGACAATACACAGGAACCAGTACAAAATTAGGTCAGAAGCTATAGCTCGGGACCTGAGATGTTCAGAGTGTCAATGTGACACACAACCTCCGTACAACGTCGAAAATGACTAAGTCTTTACAATGTTCTGTGAACAAAGTTCTACAGAACTAATAAGAATAATGAGACAGACAATCTGTCCAACCACCAAGCGAGTCTCCAGCAGACTGAATACTTTTCGAGAGGTGAGGACACCCCCCCCCCCTCGATCACGTGATAGCTACGTGGACAACTGCAGCTCAGAAGCCGGCAGTATAACGAGCGACAAGCGATAATTACAGTAGTTTGACAATCAAGACTAACTGAGCACATTTTATATACATCCTAACAATATGTAATATTTAACATCCTAACAACATAAGCTACGTCAAATAACAATATAAGGCAATACATTTGCGATTTAGCTATTATCGCAAATATAAGCAATATAAAATTATATGAAAAGGTAATATACATTACATATATACATAATAATCATTGTAACCCATTCAGGGGTTGCAACAGTAACTGTATACTGATAATGACCTCCTGGAAAATTACGAAGGCAGAGATTTCCTTCGCCTTTTTCTGTCAAAGGTACCTGATAGT